>JASVEL010004326.1:0-467784 GCA_032618575.1 Nicotiana noctiflora
GTTCAAAGTAAAACCTACTTATCCAGATGCAATCAATTCTTGTTTGTAAAACACACACACGTCCGTGCATTCCTTTAAGTTTATCATTCCCCATTCATGTGGGGGATTGTTTGGTTTGTTATTTAATAAATAATAACAAAAGATGTGTGAATAGAAAATGGTGGGAAAAGAAATGGAGGGATGAACCGCGATCCGGTCTACCCTGTTTTTATTTCCCAGATTAATTTAAGTTCATTTTAAATTTCCCGCAAAAATTTCCAACAGCTATGGTCGTTCTGAAACAGTGTCACACCTGTTCCAACAACTATGACTATTCTGAAATGTTGCAAACCTCTTCAGAGGGTTACACCTGTTCCAACAACCATGACTATTCTGAAATGTTGCAAACCTCTTCAGAGGGTCACACATGTTCCAACAGCCATGACTGTTCTGAAAGGTTGCAAACCTCTTTAGAGGGTCACACATATTCCAACAGTCATGACTATTCTGAAAGGTTACAAACCTCTTCAGAAGCATTACCAAGTTGGCTATAAATAGACCTTCAAATCACAGAATATTTAGTTACGAAATTTTCTGATTATCTTCTTTTTCTTCTTCTTCTGCACTAAAATTCCAGTGTGTTTTGCTACCATCGAGTGGTTCGCTGATCATCGCCGTTTTTGGTACCAATATTCCTGTGAGTTGAATCGTTCTATCCTGGGAGGCTATGTTCCATAACCTCGGGTACTTGAGGGAAAAAATTTCCTTAAGAACACACTGTGTATTTAGTGAGCTCGATTTGTTCCTTCAACGTTTCAAAAATTATTTTGAAGTTCGAATATTATTTTTCAGAATTGTTTCTACTAACTTTCTATTTTATTTTTTAGAAAGATTACTGTTTTATTTACTTACCGCAATACATATAAATAATAATAAATAGGTTAGTAACTAATACTTATCTTGGAAGAAAACTTTGCGCGTGCGTTAAGGACAAGCTTCCCAAGAAGCCAGTCCTAGCTGAGCCAACACAACATGAAGCGAACAACCATAATTTTGTGTTGGCAAATCTGAATTTTGGCAGGAGTGCTGTAATTTTTTGCTTGCATAGTCCAACCGTATATTAGACTTAATGGATATATATTGTTGGGCGATAGTAACTACTCCGTCCGTTCTTATTTATATGAATCTATTTGACTGAGCACGAAGTTAAAAAAAATAAAGATTTTTGGAATTTGTGCTCAATAAGGGCCCCAGAATATTTGTGTGGTTAAAAAAGCTTCTCATTTAGAAAGGAATTATTCTTTTTTAAATCAACTAAAAAGAAAATAAGTTCATATAAACTGAAACGAAACGAAGGAAATATGAAGGAAATATTGAATAGGCGAGGTACACATAAACAGATAGAATATTTTGGAAGAAAAAAAAGGAGAGTGATTTAAGTGCCATAAAACCTGTGAAACAAAGGGGACCTACAGACAATTGAGGAGGAGCTTTTGCTTGCATGAGGAGGGTGACCGAGCATGCCATGTGAGTTAGGAGACTACCAGCCAGCTATGCCTAATTTTGTGGGTCTTTATTCTCAACGCCCGCAAACCTTGAAATACAAACAAAATCCAAAACAAGTACTGTCCTTTTCCAAAGGCTGCATCGGCTTAATATCTTCTTCACCGACTCTTGTACCAATCTCTAACCTTTTGGTAGACTCAAGTCTAACTGTCTAAGACAAATATTATGTAGTAATTTTCATATTATAATTGATAAATATTAATAACAAATACAAAATTAGATTATTGACATTAGAGTTATCTCTTTGGATAATGTAAAAACTTAATACTATGTCATAAAACACTAAAGAAAATCACATCACTTCATATTATGATAAGCATAGTGGATTAGTGGTACACCCATGATTTTAAAATTCTGATTATCTCTACATAACTGTAGTTCTACCCCAGCTAATCTAAGACAGTTTTAATTCTCATATATCCATTTTCTAAAGTTCTGCAATAGTAAGGGGATTACTTTCATGGATGGCCATTCAAATTTAACTTAGGCAAAGTTAAGTGAAAATTTTTATTACAAAAAATAGTTCAGTGATTTTTGGATAAAAATAAATTATTGTAACACAATAAAATATGAGTTACTATTTCCTCCTGTCCAAAATAAGTGATTTTTTGACTTTTTTTTTTGTGGTCCAAAATAAGTGATTTTTTGACTTTTTTTTTGTGGTCCAAAATAAGTGATGTTTTCGGATTTCAAGAATGACTTAATGATATTTTTCCTACATTGTCCTAGGAGTAAATAGTGTTGGAATATGTGTTAGGAGTGTTTATGTGAGATAGTAAGGTTAAAATGGTCAGTTCTATTGCTAATTAATGCTAAATGTGACTTTCTTAATATGTGTAAAAACATCTAAAAAATTACTTATTTTGGACCGGAGGGAATATCTTTTTAAGTATTCCGATATGTATTAGTCCTCAAATAATATTGAAATTCGATCTCTTAAACTGCAGTTTGATTAGTGATTTCTGAATGATTAATTGCATTATTCCCTTAGAATAAAGAGCTCAGATATAAACATGGCCCAACTTAGCCTCGTTGTTCGAAAGTGAAAACAATTCCTCCGCGTAATGGTGTACGTGTGGGATTCCAAATCACATGGTTTGCGCTGTGCTGCACCTTTCTTTTCCATCATTTTCTATCGAATTTCTAAGATACTATTTATTACACTTTAAGACGTGATGCATACTTGTAACACATGCTATAACACAACTATTATTAAATAAAAATAAAATAACAGAAAATAGAGGAAAACAGAAAATGGGCAAAAGCGTAAATATAACAATAACCGAAAGCGTGATAGACAACTGTTTTTTACTGGAAATCAAAAGAACCGTTGCGAAGTGGCGAGCCACAAGGGGTGTTTTGTGGAAGTTGATTAGTATCATATTGCCACATTGGCATTACAACAGAGTTTACCAAGTAATAAAGCTTTATTAATATACAACAATAAAATACAGTTATTAGATATCTGAATTGATGAGAGATAGCAATTAGTCAATTAAATAGTTAAGGCGCACAATAAGTTGATTAAAATAATACACTGTTATAAAGAATTATTTCACAATCAAATTACTTAAAAACTAAAATTATTGCTGGCCTTTCATAAAATAGTAGAGGCCATCTAAAAATAACATATATATATATATATATTAAAACATAGAACGGGTTTGACCACGACACAATGACTGACAATCATTGTGATAAAGGCCGACGACCAGAAGCGGGCAACTGCGATAAGATAATAACGGTAGCTTATATTTAGAAAGAGATATGACGAATATTCCTTTGGATATTCTTTATGCTGTAATTTTTTGTGTTTATGGGAAATATCTCTTATAAATTGGAGGAGATAGTGAACAATGGGAGATCTGCCTTTTTAAGAACTGAAACACATTGTAAAGGGCAAAAAGGAATATACGAAAGAGTTGTCTTATTCACTTTTATTCAAGCACATGTTGTTTAACCTTCATTCATAAATCTCATATCAACTGCTTATCTTTTCATGTCGTGAGAGATAGGAAGAACTCAATCATACAATCATTGGGTGAAAGTTCCTTCACTATGCAACCATGCCGTTTCCTACATTTATTGCATATTTATGATATTACATATTTTGTCAATCATAGCACATTATGTTCACCGATTAATGTTCCTAAACTCTTCTCGCTATACAAGAGTTTCGTTCTATTTGAGCTGGAATTTATTAAGCTCAACTGAGAATCATCTAATTAATTATTACTAATGGTCCTTTGTTGCCGGTTAGAATTATACAAGTATTATTTATGCATGTATTAGTTATGCAGATATTAGTTATGGAGAAATAAGTAATGTGGGAATTAGTTATGTAGGTATAAATTATGCTAGATTGAGTTATGGAATTAGTCATGCAGTAATTATATAAGAATTAGTAATATAAATGTAATGCGAGTGTTATTTATTACTATAACTTACTTTGTTTTATTAAAATTGTTAGTATAGCTTAAATATAATTTTAAACAAAAAAAATACAAGTTTGAATAAAGGGTATTCTTGTCATTTAGTATTTTAATACAAGTATTACTAATACATGTAGTATAAGTTATTTCACCTTTTACCCTATATAAGTAATACATAGATTCCCTCGTAACTTATACAAATATTAGTTATGCGGAAAAGAGAAAAATATAAACTAAATATTGTATTAGTAATGCTACATTTTATGCGAAAAAGAGGAAAAAATAGCTAAACATTGTATAACTTATGCTAGCTTCTATGTAGAGATTATTTTCTCCCCTTCTTTAACCAAACGAGGTATAAAATTATCCTTATTTTAATACATAGATAACTCCTCTGTCACCGGCTACCAAGCGACCCCTAAATCTTGTTACCTCCATTCATCCATTGCTCGAGCTTTGTTCTCTCTGACCCACCATCTGGGCTGCTGTGCTGTATTACTGTTACATAATGGGGAAGTCCAAGAAAAAAGCAAACCCCACAAAAGTAAAAGGGAAGAAAGAACATCTTACCGGTTGTTGTCATTGTTGTTGTCATCGCAGTTACACTAACACATACTATATGTACGGTCCCATCTTCTTTTCTGTTCCTCAACTACCCATTCTACACACACTCTCTCTCTCTGAATTTGGGAATAACTATTAACTACCTTTCATTCTGTCTTCTCTTGGCTTTGCCTTAAACTTCCTGTCCACTTCTGTGAAGATTTCAGCTAACTATTTTCCAACTCACTAGCCAAGAACACATTTTCTTTCCCCTTTGACTCTGTTTTCTTCTTCTATCGTTAAAGATTATCAATGGAAGTTACTTGTGTAGAGGCATGTTGTGTCAAAGTGGCAGTTCATATTAGGCCACTTATTGGAGATGAGAAGCTTCAAGGTTGCAAAGATTGTGTCTTTCTAGTCCCTGGAAAGCCTCAGGTATAGTTGTTGTTATTTTTAACCCATAATGTGATTATTGGCTCAGCATTGTGGACACTTATGGATGGAGAATTTAACATATGTTACTGCTGTGGTGTTATTCGGCAAGTTTACTTTTTGCCTTTTATTTTCAAATTGATGATGATATTATGCCTTTATCAAGGAAATTATGGATCACATTATGATTTTAAAGCTTTCAAAGACCATGTTTTTATGGAATCTTCATGTCCCATTTCAAGCAATTATGGTGATTTGATCCGAGTTTTAATCTGATTTTATTAATAGCCTAGTACTACTACAGTATTTAGCTTCTATAATTGGGAATACAATGTACGCTTCTCCTTAATTTTGCATATTAATAATCCAATTTCTTGCTCAACAATGGTTTCTTCAATTGACTGATGATTGGTTCCAGTGTGACTCTGATGGGGGTTAACACATGTTCTGAGCTTAGTTTGCTTCCTTGAAATATCCGGCTTCATTTGAATTATTTCTTTCTTGGTTTGTAATTTTCTATTACACGGCAACTCGAGTACAATTCATCTAGTGAAGATTAAGGCCAACAACAGCTCCAAGCAAGTACACAATTTGTCTTTTCTGTCACCATATTTCTTGTACAACAGTTGATTTATTCCATCTTTCTGCTTATACTGCATTAATATTACACATTTTCCTCTATTTAATTGATAATTGGTACCTTCTTCGAATCCTTCCTCATTGACATCTGGGAGACTTAATTGTCAAAAACTAGGAAATAGGGAAATCGTGCACCAGCACTTTGAATGTAGCAATTTTTGTTTTGAAGACAGTAACAGGAATTCTCGATGTGCCTACTTGAGTTTTGAGGCACTTCTGCAGTCTATATTTCATGCACATATTTTATTATCTAGAAAGTATAAGGCTCATTATGGCTGCTTTGCAGGTGCAAATTGGCTCACACTCATTTACTTTTGATCATGTTTATGGGGGCAGTGGTTCACCCTCAGTGACAATGTTTGAGGAGTGTGTGGCCCCTCTTGTTGACGGTCTATTCCAAGGATATAATGCCACTGTCCTTGCTTATGGCCAGGTATACCCTTAATCATATATTATACGTGTGTTTCTGTGATATTAGCTATTCTCAATTTCAGCCATTTGTTTCCATATTCTTTCGATTTACATTTGAATATATGCAGACAGGCTCTGGAAAAACATACACCATGGGTACTGGTTTCAAAGAGGGTGGCCAAACTGGACTCATTCTGCAAGTTATGAATACTTTGTTTAACAAGATTGAGACCATGAAACATCAGTCAGATTTCCAGTTGCACGTATCCTTCATTGAGGTTTGCCAACTCATTCCTTTCTTCTTATGTCCTCTTATCAAAGAATCCTCCTCTTTCTCATGCCCCTGAATGTCTCCTTGCGCTGTTGCTTTCGTAGTTGATGCCTAAGTATTTCAGTAAATAACGAAAAATTGACCAAATAAATGGCTCGTTAAAGCAAAACGTTCAATAATTCTAGTAGATAGCTCAATAGGCCATAAGGTACAGATAGTCTTTAGTTTCTGTAAGTTTGGGATTATACCTAAGAATCAGTTGATCATATAGGAATACTGGGAGGCTTTGACAGTGAACACATCAACCTTCATTTTTTTTTTTGTAATATGTTATAGTTCATGATGATGCAAAGAAACATGTAGGCCATTCCATGGATCTAAGAAGAGAATGGTGAAATAAAGGCACTGAATTCTATCCAAGAACAACTGTTTTGATGAATTATACATTTTTCGAGCATGTCAAAGTTGCATGAGTTGGAATTTGGTCTTTCATTCCAATGTAAAGTTTTTTTGGTCAATGCTGCATCATGCATTTTTTTGCTTCCATAACTCCACTTGTTAAATATATGACCACCTCATCTAAAAACTTATGCTATTGATGGAGGACACTTTTGTTAATTTATGTTATGTTTTACAACGACGCTCTCATGAGGCCTGAATTTTTTATTGTGACCAAGTACGTGGAAAAACTTTGTTTATGAGTGGCGGTGAGACTTGACTACATGACCTCTATCTGCTCTAGTACCATGTTGAATCGTCTGACCGCTTCATCTCACAGAACACTTTTATTTTATTTATATTTATATATTTTACAACACTCTTCTTTTGGAATTTGTAGAGTGACTAACATTCCAAATAGTTATGACTTTCTTTGTTGGCTACACTATGCACGGTCATGCAGTTTGACTTAGTTGTTCTCTTATGCAGATACATAAAGAAGAAGTAATAGATTTGCTGGACCCTGATTCTACTAGCAAATCAGAGACAACAAATGGGTACACAGGGAAAGTAGCCAGCCCAAGGAAACCACCAATACAGATCCGTGAAACATCAAATGGTGTTATTACATTGGCAGGATCAATTGAGCGTAGTGTAAAAACACTAAAAGAAATGGCTGATTGCTTGGAGCAAGGATCACTTAATAGGGCCACCGGCAGTACAAACATGAACAACCAGTCAAGGTAGGAAACATAGTCTCATGGCCTTGTGTGTTCTTTTTTTGCCCTTTATTATCTTGGTAAAATAACATGGAAAGACACCATCAATTCAAGTTATACTTAATAGAATCTTAGGCTGGAAAAAAGCCATTGAACAGTGAACTTTTGGTGCCTTACTGCATAACCAGCTCTAAACTTTCGTTTCATCCTTTTTCTCATTTTTGTCAGTCGGTCTCATGCCATCTTCACCATTACACTGGAGCAGATGCGCAAGCTCAATCCGATGGATTCAAATGATGGCCATAGCAGTGAGTGCATGACTGAAGAATATCTTTGTGCCAAGTTGCATTTGGTGGATCTTGCTGGTTCAGAGCGAGCCAAAAGAACAGGATCAGATGGTCTCCGTTTTAAAGAAGGTACTCATTCTCATTGTTGAGTTCGAAAAATGCCTCATGTGTGACACAGTTACTTGGTGGACGTTCCAATAACAGGAGTTCACATTAATAAAGGCCTTCTTGCACTTGGAAATGTTATTAGTGCACTAGGCGATGAGAAAAAGCAGAGAGAAGGTACTCATGTTCCATATCGAGATAGTAAACTCACTCGGCTCCTGCAGGTTTGACATGTTTTCTTTTTAAGGATTCCAATATTCCTTTTTTTTTTTCATCAAGTAATAGAGGAATAGTTATTGGAGATGAGAAAAACTTGCTTCGTTGCCATTCTCAGGAAAACAGATGAGAAAAACATGTTGTTTTTCTTTAAGAATCCTGTAATAGGTGTATCATGCAACCTATCTCCTAAAGTTGGAAAAGCATCCAATAATTATTTTCTATGTCAAAAATAACTGAAACTAGCTGGTAACAGAAGTAAACTCTTGGTTTACTTGAAGAAAAGTGTCTTCCTTTATGTAGCTTTTCATGATATTGTTCTTAACATTTGGGGCACCTTTTCACCATTTAGCTTTGTACTGTTGATAATACAATCTTGATAGTGGATGGTGTCAACTATTTTTCTTCAATATCTAAATAGACCCAATTCTTATCCTGCCTGTTACAGTGTTATTTAACTTTAAAATTTTGAAATGTTGTTCTGAAATCCTTTATAGTCTTTCTTGAATACTTCCTTTGTTTCACTCTTTGTGGCACCATAACTATCTAAGGACTCAAACTGTTATTTCTTTGACTATGATTTTTCAATACAGTATCTAAATAGTTTTTAACTATCAAAATTTGTTATTTAGAGTACTAATTAAAATTATTTCAAAAAGTTATGCAAGACACTTGAAGTGAAGTTGAAAATTAAACTGAAAATTGAAGTTTAAAAAAAATATTGTAGGTAAAAATTGATGTCCAAATTCACACCGAAATTAGATGGTTGACCCTTGTTTGGAAAACCCCACCATTCTTTCTGGGATGGAAGAAGTGATAAGTATGACAAAATTCTGTTACGACTTACGAGTCTACTCAGTAAAGAGTGTCATTGAGGCCATGGTTGGTTTTCTGTGTTCATCACATAATTTGTAATGTAACTATCTTTAAGTATTTTAAAGCACTTATTTGTTGCTGCAATGAATTACATTTGCCAATAAAAAAAGACTTCTCAGTAAAAAGGAAAGATCAGAAAACCAACACTGCCACACTTAATTGAATTATCAGCAGAAAGTTGTGAACAGACTTTGGCATTATCACATGGTCCACACAGCTTAATTATTTGAGGATTTGTTTAGTCTTCATCTTTTAAAAAACACTTAGATTCTGGTTTTTCCTTGTTGAGTCATTTCCACTGTGTCTATTGAAGTTATTTGCACACTTCATCCACTAAGAGTTTTTTGGCAAATGACAGGATTCACTTGGCGGTAACAGTCGTACTTTCATGATAGGTAATTCCTGTTGATCCACCCTTTTTGCATTAGAATGACACCAATAGCATGCTGATGAACAATGATATATCTAACTATAGTGAATATTCTAAATTTTGTTCTAGCGAAAGCAAATATAGTTGCAATGACCTATCAGTGATAATATGACTCAGTTTTATTACTTACTCTGGACCCACGATGAATGCAGACAACTGCATCCCAATAACTATCACGGGGAGAATCCTTGAACTGATTCACCACATTCACATGAAAGAAAATGTTAGGTGTAGTCACTGTGAGGTAATTTAATTTACCAACCAGCTGCCTATATCTTGCAGGATTGCTAAGAGGTTCCCCCTGTATCATTCCTATCTACTCTAGAATGTCTAAGGCATACTTCCGTTGCGAGATCACATTACCTGCGCTAGACTGAGCAACCTCAATACCAAGAAAATACTTTAATCTGTCCGGATGCTTTGTCTGAAAGTGTTGAAAGAGATGTTGCTTCAACTTAATAATACCATCTTTCATTGCGTGTAATAACAATATCATCAACATAAACTACCAGATAAATACAGAGATTTGAACAGATTGCTGATAGAACATAGAGTGATCAGTTTCACTACGAGCCATACCAAACTCTTGAATAACCGTGTTGAGCTTACCAAACCGGGCTCGAGGAGACTGCTTTAGACCATAGAGGGACCTACGCAACCGACATACAGGGCCACTAGATTCCTCTGAGCAACAAAACTAGGTGATTGCTCCGTATAAACCTCATTCTCAAAATCACCGTAAAGAAAAAACATTCTTGATGTCCAACTGATAGAGAAGCCAATGGCGAACAACAACCATGGATAGAAAAGGCGGACTAATGCTATTTTAGCCACGGGAGAAAAAGTATCACTGTAATCGAGCCCAATTATCTGAGTATACCCTTTAGCAATAAGACGAGCCTTATGTCGATCAACCTGGCCATCTGGACCAACTTTGACTGCATACACCCAACGACAACTAACAATAAATTTACCCAAAGGAAGTGGAACAAGCTCCCAGGTACCACTAGTATGTAAAGCAGACATCTTGTCAACCATAGAATGTTGCCATCCTAGATAAGACAGTGTTTCACCTGCAGACTTAGGGATGGTGACAGAGGACAAAGATGATACAAACGCATAATGGGGTGATGAAACACGTTGGTAACTTAAACCGACATAATGGGGATTAGGATTAAGTGTGGACTGTATACATTTCCGAAGTGCAATTGGTTGACTAGAAGGAGACAAGTTCGGAGTAGGAGCATGGCCAGGTGCAGGATGTGAATCATCTGCACCTGATGCTAGGCCGGATGGCGATGATAAGTTAGGAGTGGTGGAGCTGTACAAGGTTGAATTGGACTCGGTGATGGAACTGGAGTTATAGGTGATGAAGCTAGAACTGGAGCTGTAGGTGGTGGAGCTGCAGAGGAAGATGATTGGGAGATAGTGACTAAATCTCCAAAATATGGAATTGGTAGTACCTTAGAAATATCTAAGTGATTACCTAGACCTGTGAAGTATGATTGTGTTTCAAAGAAGGTAACATCAGCTGACATAAGGTACCACCGAAGGTAAGGTGAATAGCATCGATATTCCTTTTGCGTTCTCGAGTAACCTAGAAATTCGCACTTATGAGCATGATGAGCTAACTTATTTTTTTGCTGGATTAAGGAACAAAACACGTGCTCTCAGAGACACGGGACGGAAGAGAGAACAAAGATGAGTGGGAAACAAGACAGAGAGTGGAACTTGATTCTGGATAACTTAAGATGGCATATGATTAATAAGATAACAAGATGTAAGAACTGCGTCCCCCCAAAATGCATCGGAACATGAGATTGTATGTGTGGGTACGATTAATTTCAATAAGTTGTCTATTCTTTCTTTCAACTACCCATTTTGTTGAGATGTGTATGGTCAAGATGTTTGATGAATAATCCCATGAGAGTTCATAAACTGCTGAAATACTCCAGGGCATTATCACTACGAAATGTGCAAATAGAAACTCCAAATTAATTTTAAATTTCAGCATGGAGGGTCTATAAAATAGAAAATAACTCAGATCGATTTTTCATCAAAAATATCCAAGTGCACCTCGAATAATCATCAATGAAAGTCACAAAGTAGCGGAATCCCAAGGTTGAACTAACCCGAATAGGACCCCAAACATCTTAATAGACTTAAGTGAAATGTGACTTTGCTCAATTATTAGGACGTCGAGGGAAATGAGAGCGAGTATGCTTACCGAGCTGACATGACTCACACTCTAGAGTGGACAAGTGAAATAAACCAGGTACCATTTTATGAAGTTTTGACAAACTGGATGTCCCAACCATTTATGAGATAAATCTGGTGAATCAGTAAGAGGACGAGTTGTTGAAGGAGATAAGATATGAGTCCATGTGATTCTACAAGGATAAGGTAATAAAGACCATTTGGTTCATGCCCGGTACCAATGATCCGCCCCGTAATACGATCCTGTATAAAAACAAGATCATTAAGAAATAAAATAGTGATTTAAGTGATTTGGCTAAGCGACTAACGACTATGAGATTAAAGGACTATTGGGAACATAAAGAACTGAATCTAAAGGTAAGGAATTGCGAGGAGAACAAATTGAGTTGATGAAGTTTTGCCTAAATCTGGCCGGCAATAGCCTCACGCGTCGGCATGTTGACGTTGGAACTTAGCCGGAGAAATTATTCCGGCGGCGCGTGAGTCCTTTTCTGCCGAAGATTTTTTTTAAGGGTTGGTCGCGTAACTCTGATCTACTTCCTGGTAGTGTTGGTTTTTGCACAACACTGACGGATACTATTGTTCTTGAAGACAGACTTGTTTTTGCCGGAAAAGGGGCTTCTGGTTGACTAATTTCTCTTCCCAAAGTCACTGCAATTTATGCACAACGATAAACTTCTCACGGTTGTTCTGATGTCATGTGAGAATGCACGGGAGAAAAATATATTATTGATATTCTATTAAGTCTCTTACAATAGCCCTATTTATAACTACACACAATACATATTCTATTCCTATTCATGTGGGACTAAGGTTATTTACATAACTATCTAACACTACTCACTATTGTTGCTGTTCTTCATAGTCAAAAATTTGATTTTCCCTATTGAGTTGGCTAGCAAAGTTTGATACTGGGTTATGCTTTATGTGCTGTGAACAATATCTTGCTCGTTAAAAATAGCAAGTATGGATCTTCTCACTTCATAATTGTAATCTTCAGCCAGCTTTTTGTTTGCTTTTGTTCCTTTAACAATTTATAATTAAAAGTTAGTCGTTACACTAACACTAGGTCTCGTGTTTGTTAGCAGTCCTTTTTTCTGTTTGGAAACTGGTACTTCCAAGTAGGAATAGTTGTACGATTTTGAGAATTCATATTTGTGTTAGAAGACATATTATTTTGCATCAGAATGAAATAAACCTGAAGAGAGCAGAATGGAGATAGAGAACTTATACATTCAACCTCAAAAAATTTGCGATTGAGGAAAATTTTGGATTGAGGCGTAGTTGATTGATTGAATGATTGTTAGCCCTAACATTGAGCACAATCTTTGAGCTCAATTTAAATTCTAAGCTAAATCATGGTGGTGTTAATATTTTGAATCGTTAGTATGGGCTGATGGGGCACACTGTTAACAAATTTGATTCACTTGAGAGATAAGCCAGTGGCACTTGGCATTATCGAAGCAAATTGGTGGAATTAGCTAACTTTTGCTCCCTTTCCTTTTTCCTTAGCCGGAGGTTAGGTAGGTCCCTATATGGACCCCGATTGAGGAAGTTATGACCTGTTGTTTGGGAGTCCTCAGTAGGTATATTTATCTGGCATCACTCAATATCAATTAGCTGCTTCCTCTTACTGTTTCGATCTCCAGTGAACATGTCTTTTTTCTACCATTTTGAAAAAGAGCCCAAGAAAAGAACATTGTTTAAGTAGGATGCTGAAGAATTCTATGACAGTGTTATGTATATTCGTCTTGGATTAATCAAAGTTATGGTTCTTATTTCTCTGTCTTTGAGATGCTTGCATGTCCTGCTGTACCTACAAGCGGACATTTCACCTACTTTTTCTTATCTTTAATTTACATTTTTCCAGCATGCATTAGTCCTGCTGATATAAATGCTGAAGAAACTCTGAACACTCTTAAATATGCAAATCGTGCTCGGAATATTCAGAACAAGCCAGTAGTAAGTTTTGCAACAAGACTTTTCTTACAATTTCTTTCCATCATTCTGGGAAAAAGAAATCTTAAGTACCTCTCTTTGAACATTTTGTAGATTAATAGAGATCCAATGTCTAATGAGATGCTGAAGATGCGCCAACAACTAGAGTATTTGCGGGCAGAACTCTGTGCCCGTAGTGGAGGTGCTTTTTCTGATGAAATACAGGTGGTTTTGTTGTTCTACAGTTGTCCATGACTTAGATCTTCTTTTTACAATTTAAAATGGATCCCTGGATAGTTTTCATACTTCAATAGTTGCAATCAACTCATTTGTGATTTCAATTTCAGGTGCTTAAGGATAAGATTGCATGGCTTGAAGCTACTAACGAAGAGCTAAATAGAGAACTAAATGAGTACCGCAGAAGAGGCTCTAGCACTGAGCAATATGAAACAGAAGTTAAAGTATACATTAACTTCACTACATTAATGAAGTCCAGTTTATGAAAAGAGGATCCTGATTAGTCGCATAACTAATTCTCTCTCTCTCTCTCTCTCTCTCTTTCTCTCTCTCTCTCTCTCTCTTCAGGTTAGTGGTGCCTATCCAGTGAAAAGTGAAGGCCTTAAAAGAGGCTTGCAAAGCATGGATTCATCTGGTCATCCTGTGAAAGAAAATGGTACGTCTCTCTTGACTTTTGATTCACATGTCAGAACTCAACTGTACAAGTGGTGCAGTGCTTTGATTCGGACTCACTGGCTGACAGGTGATCCAGGAGATATGGAAGAAGAAGCAGCAAAAGAGCGGGAACACACTCTCCTGCAGGACTCCTTAGACAAAGAATTGAATGAATTAAATAGGCGTTTAGAGCAGAAAGAGGTAAGCTGGACTCTTAAACTGCATCTTAATTTAAACATATCAGTGGTTGGGTAATATGTTCTTCACACGAGGACACAATGATGTGATCTAAAGTTGTCTGTTTTTCGCATAACAACCACAGCAAAGTGCTAGTCTGTCACTATTTGGAGTTACTTCTAAAATAGAAGGACTCATTAAAGAAATTCATCAAAAGTCCGAAAAGATTGTCTAGTGCCTAGCACTGGTTTGGAGGTTCTAATTCTTAGTGTTTTGAACTTAGTTTAGCACCACTCCCCCCCTCTTCTTGACATGGAACAGGGAGGCTATAACCACCTCCTGGCTTGATTTTACAACTCCAAATTTATGGATTAGCATTCTCAGACCTAGCTAAGCTGTATAGTTTTGTCGTTTACTGTAGATAGCTGAACTGCCACAATACACATCCTATTTGTTTGTTTTTGAGGGTTTGGAAGTACTAGTTTTGGTATGTCATGTCATGCAATTAATTGTCTATATGGAGTTGGACACGAGAAATTGTTCTAGATTCGACAATTCTTCTGGATGGTACCTTGTCTTTAAAATGGTTGCTACCATTCCTAGATTTGCTACATCGGATGATCTAATAATAATCATCTGCGTAATACTGTACAGTCTGAGATGAAAATTTATGGAGGCTTTGACACCATGGCTCTGAAGCAGCACTTTGGTAAGATGATTATTGAACTTGAAGAGGAGAAAAGAGCTGTGCAGGTAGCTGAGAAAACAAATTGAAGAAATTCAATTTCCACATTTTTGTTTGGGTTGGTGATTTCCTCATTTACTGATCCCCTGATGCAGCAAGAAAGAGATCGATTATTAGCTGAGGTTGAAAACTGTGCTGCTAATTCGGATGGACTGTCCCGGAAATTGCAAGATATGCATTCCCAAAAGCTAAAATCACTTGAAGCACAGGTCTGCATTTGTGCCATGTTCTTTAAAAAAATCATTTTCTTGGGGTTAGAAAAGCAGATAATTTTCTGCTGTGTGCCTCTCTGTAATTTGTTAAATGTGTATTCACCTACCAGATACAAGATCTTAAGAAGAAACAAGAGAACCAGGTTCAGCTTTTACAGCAAAAACAGGAGAGTGACGAAGCAGCAAAGCGCTTGCAAGATGAAATACAATCAATCAAGGCGCAGAAGGTTGCGTTACCCTTTAATTTCTCCTGTAAAAGTAACATCCTTCATAGCACTTATGTGCAAATTATGTTCTGTGATTTTATAGGTACAACTGCAGCAAAAAATTAAACAAGAGGCTGAACAATTTCGTCTATGGAAGGCATCTCGGGAAAAAGAATTGGTGCAGGTAGTTTTCTGCTACTGCTGCTTTTACTTTCTATTCTTCGCCTTGTGTTATGGTTGTCACAACCATTATGAGAAGGAATGATGTTACTACTGCTTCAGAACTACAAGTGTCTTACATAATGATTTCTCCTATATACATGCTGTTAATGAGGAAATTGCTAGTTGTTGTGTTTAAAATCTTCAGGTTGTTGATAACGCTAGATGTTGTTATCTTTGAATGCAGTTAAGGAAGGAGGGGATGAGGAATGAGTATGAAAGACATAAATTGGTTGCTCTGAATCAGCGCCAAAAGATGGTGAGCGTTTTCCTCTCACTTTATGTTGTGTTTCGCTCTTCTGCAGCAGCTTGTTGCAGAGAACTGGAAATTTTGATTATTACACCGCGTGGCTTCAAGTAGTTCCCCTACTAGCAACACACGTATCATGCCCACCTTATCTCACCGCATGCGTTTCACCCCAAACCTTATACCACCGCATGCATATCAATATCACAATGTATCACAAAACGCCGCTCAAGTACCCAATATCACAACTTGCCACGAAACCAACAACAGTAGTATTTTCACAAAAAATAGCCCATGGCTCAACCACAACATGCACAAGAGTATCAACAATAACAACCGGAAGTGAATAACTCAACGAGAATAGTATTTCAAAACTTAAGACTTTGCCTCAATATGAAGCACGACCCTTATAACTCAATACCAATTTCAACAACAAGATATTCCAAGAATAACAACTTCAAGTAAAGAATTCAACGGTTAAATAATGAATATGGAATAAAGGAAGCAAGAACTTCGGCTAAACATGTAGAGCATTTAACAAGTAAGAGATAAGACAAGCAGAGCATGTGAAAATAGACTAGTGATGATGAATATAACATGACAAGATAACTCAATTAAGGCATGAAAGGAATATACATAGCTAAAACCGATAAATTTCAACATTTCGCATGTGTACGGACTCGTCACCTTGCGTACACGGCTTTCACTTATCACAATTATCATAAACCAACACCAATCCTAAGGGGTGATTCCCCTACACAAAGTTAGACAAGACACTTACCTCAAAACACGCTAACTCAACCCACTAGTAGGCCTTTCCCTTGTTTATACGACTTCGAACGGCTTGAATATAGCTAAAATAACTTCGGAAACTATTTTTGAACAATAAAATTACAATCTTTGCAAAGAAATAAAAAGTCAACTCAAGTCAACCAGGGCCTGCATCTCGTAACCCGACTAAAATTACAAAATACGAACACCCATTCGATAACAAGTCCAACCATACAGGAATTACTCAAATCTGATCTCAAATCGCTTTTCAAATCCCCAATCCTAAGAAGTTTCACAAATTTGCCCCAAATTTTGAACTCAAAACACTAACTAAATGTCACGACCCGGATTTTCCCCCAACATCGGGATCGTGATGGCGCCTACTCGTGGTAGCTAGGCAAGCCACTCTGTATTCATACTATCTTGTTTTTAACACAATTTTAATTAAATAAATGCGGAATACTTTATCAAAATGGAAATAACAAAACATAAGGTGAAAATCATACTGAAATCCTCTACCCAAGACGTGGAGTCACCAACTCACAAACTACTATGGAATACTACACATAAAAGTCTGAAGAAATATAACACAATTCTGTTTGTCTCGGAACAAAGAGACTCCAGCTAATAATATAAATAAAGAGAGAGACGCCGGGCCTGCGGACGTCTGCAAGCTACCTCGGTCTCAAATATGATCAACTCCCACGCAATCTATTTACTGCTGCTGCTGCTCCTGATCGTAACCTGGACCTGTGCAAAAAAAACGCACAAAAGTGTAGCATCAGCACAACCGACCCCATGTGCTGGTAAGTGCCTGGCCTATCCCCGGCGAAGTAGTGACAAGCCTAGGACCAGACACTCACATAAACCTGTGCAATTCAATATATATATGTGTGTACCACAAAATAACAAGAAATAATCAAGTAATAACACAATAAGGAATATCTTAAAGAATTCAACAATTAACCACAGTTAATAATTTCACAAAGAAAACAAAGTATAATGTAAACACGAATAATATCACTTCAAGAAATAGCAAGCAATTGCACGGCATCACCCTTCGTGCTTTTACTCTCATCCTCACCAAATAAACAAATAAAGTACACGGCATCACCGTTCGTGCTTTTACTCTCATCCTCACCAAACAAACAAATAAAGTACACGGCATCACCCTTCGTGCTTTTACTCTCATCCTCACATCCATAGTACGGCATGATCCTTCGTACATGGTTCAATATCACAAGGCGTGGCATGATCCTTCGTGCATAGTCAATAACAAGGCACGGCATTACCCTTCGTGCATAATCAATAATATAAGGCACGGCATTAACCTTCGTGCAAAATCAATAAACAAGGCACGGCATCACCCTTCGTGCATTATCACTCTTCCTCACCCAAATAACAATCACAGTTAAGGGCAAAGAATGAAAAACAATAATCATGAACTGTTCCCATCAAGGGCAATCAATAATTATCTTCACAACAAGTCCCAACAAGGGAGAACAATAACAATTCACCTGTAATATATCTCAAAATATCATTTTCCAACGACTCACGGTCATACTAGACGCTAGTGTATGGATGCTCGTCACCACAGCCCATACACCGCACTCGATCACATAACACATAACACGTAATCCTATTCCCTCAAGCTAGGATAGAACAAACACTTACCTCGAATGCTTATGAACAATTCACCCCGTGGAAATGTCTTTTCTTTCAATTTGGCTCCAATCCAACCGTATCTATACACAATTGATTTAATATCATCAATTCTACTCAACAAACTAATTCTTAATACCAAATACAACTTTTACAACATTCTGCCCGGAATAGTGAATTTTAACCCCGGGCCCACATGGTCGGAATTCGGGGTTATGACCAAAATCCGGTTACCCATTCCCCCACGAGTTCATATATATGATTTGTTTCAAAATCGGACCTCAATTCGAGGTCCAATTCCCCAATTTATGAAAAACCCTATTTTCTAACAAAAATAAGAATTTTACCATGAAAATCTTTGATTTCTTATGAAAAACATGTTTAATGATGTTAGGAATTGAAAGAATTAAGTAAAAAGTGACTTACAATCGTTTTGATGAAGAAGAAATCCTTGAAGAATCGCAAATGGGTGTTTTGGTTTTGTAAAATGTGAAGAAATGAGTGAAATTCGTGTTTTTTAGGTATGTGTGTTCGCATTTGCGAACATGGGTTCGCAATTGCGAACCCCGACCAATTTCTGGAGTTTTAAAAAATAAGCTAAGGGTGGGAAGTTCGCATTTGCGATCACTGGCAGGCAAAGCCAAGGCAAAACTGGGAAGTTCGCATTTGCGAACTATTGTTCGCAATTGCGAACACAGGCTAAATATGGGGAGGTTCGCATTTGCGAACTATTGTTCGCATTTGCGAACCCAGGCGGAATAGTGGCCAGTTCGCATTTGCGAACTATAGCTCGCATTTGCGAACACAGGCACAGTAGGGTCAAGTTCGCATTTGCGAACTATTGTTCGCATTTGCGAACACAGACACAATAGAGGGGAGTTCGCATTTGCGAACTATTGTTCGCATTTGCGAACTCTGCAGAATAGTGGGGAGTTCGCATTTGCGAACTATTGTTCGCATTTGCGAACTCTGCAGACCAGTTGCAGACAGCAACTTCTAACATGAAAAATTGACCTCGTGGCCTATCCAAAGTTCACCCGAGCCCTCGGGGCTCCAAACCAAATATGCACATAACCTCGAAAACACATTATGAACTTGTTCGTGCGATCACATCGCCAATATCACCTCGTTTTCATCAAATCAAGCCTCAAATGCATGATTTTCATACCTTTAGTTTTCAAAACTTTCAAACTTGGGACTCAAGGTCCAAAACATCTCAAACGACATCCAAATGTCACCAAACTTTACGGAAATCACATATATAATATTTAAGACTTGTACCGGGCGTCGGAACCAAAATACGAGCCCGATACCAAGGTCAATTAATTTATTTCCTTTAATAATTGCATCAAAAACAATTTCACATACAAATTCATAACTTGGGCTCTAGGCCTCAGAATTCGACTCCGGACGTATGTCCAAGTCCCATATTTTTCTACGGACCTCTCGGGACCATCCAATCTCGGGTCCGGATCCGTTTACCAAAAATGTTGACCGAAGTCAACCATATCAATATTAATATCATTTTTATCCAAATTTCTCATAGAATTCATATTTTCTATCAAAAATCTTTCCGGCTACATGCTCGGATCGTGCACGTAAATCGAGGCAACATAGAATGAGGTTTTCAAGGCCTCAGAAGCTCGAAATGATTAATTAAATAAGTGATGACCCTTTGGGTCGTCACACTAAATGATGAAAACAACAATAGATTCATGAAATAAAGTCCAATCCGGGTTAGAATCACTAACCCCAACTATTTCCTTGAAAATATCTCGAAAAATCTCCACAAACCGAGCTCTCTAGGTCTAAAATATGTAAACGAAATTCAAACCCTCTAGGATCCTTTTTTTGCCCAGCGATCCTCGCTTCAGCGGGCTTAGGGTCTCACCTGCGGAAAATCCATCACAGGTGCAGTTCGTACTTAATTCCTGAGGTTCCGCTTTTGTGGACAATTGCTCGCACATATGAGTCCGCTTATGCAGAGAAACGACCGCATCTGCGGTCCTGCCCAAGGCTGCTCCCCAAATTTCACTCGTGCGAAGACAAGCCCGCTCATGCGAAGGCCCACCTGCATCCAAAAGTTCGCACCTGCGAGTCCAGACCTAGGCTACCTCATTTTACTTTTGTGCTTCACCACTCGCATTTGCGAGTCCGAAGCCGCGGCCAATCCCTCCGCACGTGCCATGACACCAGAAAGCTCGATCTTGAGCAATGAGGCTAAGTCCAAATTTGTTTCGGATTCAATCCGAATCTCACCCGAGGGCGTAGGACCTCGTCCGAATATACCAACAAGTTAAAAAACATATAACAGACGTACTCGAGGCCAACAATCATATCAAACAACATCGATTCTACGAATCACAACCCAATTCAAGCCTATGAAACTATGAACTTCTGAATTCCAAAACTAATGCCGATTCATACCAAAATAACTCCGATTGACTTCAAATTTTGCACAAGTCATAAATTTCATAGCGAACCTATTCCAACTTCCGAAATTAGAATCCGATCCCAATATCAATAAAGTCAACTCTCGATGAAACTTTCCAACCTTCCAAACCTTCAACTTCCTAGCTTTTGCCAATTCAAGCTGAAACTCCCTACAGAACTCCAATTCGACATCCGGACACGCTCGTATGCCCAAAGTCACCACATGGAGCTGTTGGAACCGTAAAAAATCCATTCCGGAGTAGTCCCATTTCTCTTCGACACTCATCCGAAACCAAACCCAAACATTCCCGGCAAATCATATAACCATAATACAACATAGAGGAGGCAATAAATATGGGAGGGGGGCTAAAATACTCAAAACAACCGGCCGAGTCATTACATGCTCCTCCTCTTAAAACAAACGTTCGTCCTCGAACGATTATAAAGACATACTTGAAGTGGTGAAAAGATGAGGATAACGACTACGCATATCATGCTCGGTCTCTCAATTCGCCTCCTCGATTGTCAATTAAACTTTCACTGAAGCAATGTTCTTTGACCTCAACTTTCGGACCTGCCTGTCCAAAATGGCCATCGGCTCCTCAACATAAGACAAATCCTTCTCCAACAAGATCGAGCTGATATCCAACACATGAGACGGATCACCGTGATACTTTTGGAGAATAGAAACATGGAATATTGGATGAACTTCAATTAGACTACGTGGCAGTGCAATCTTATAGGCCGCCTCTTCAATCCTCTCAAGAATCTCAAAAGGTCTGGTATACCTGGGGCTCGACTTGTCCTTCTTCCCGAACCTCACAACACCTTTCATTGGCGAAACATAGAGCAAGACCCACTCCCCAACCATGAATGCAACGTCGCGAACCTTCTAATCTGTGTAACTTTTCTGTCTAGATTAGGCTGTGCGAAGCCGGTCTTGAATCAACTTAACCTTTTCCGAAGCATACTAAACCAAGTCTGTACCTAATAGCCTAGCCTCACCCGGCTTGAACCAACCTACCGGAGACCGATACTGCCTCCCATGCAAGGCCTTAGACAGAGCCATCTGAATGCTCGACTAACAGCTGTTGTTGTAGGCAAACTCCGCAAGCGGCAAGATCTGATGCCACTAACCCCCAAACTGCATCAGACATGCACGAAGCATATCCTCATATATCTGAAGTGCGCTTGGACTGTTCGTCCGTCTGAGGGTGCAATGTTGTACTAAACTCAACCCGAGTGTCCAACTCTCACGGTAAGGTCTTCCAGAATAGCGATGTAAACGGCTTACATCGGTCAGAGATGATAGATACTGGCATGCCATGAAGTCGGACGATCTGGCGAATATAAACCCGAGCTAGCTGCTATAAAGAATAAGTTGTCACTACTGGAATGAAATGAGCCGACTTGGTTAATCTAGCCACAATCACCCATATCGCATTGAACTTCTTCTGAGTCCATAGGAGTCCAACAACAAAATCCATAGTGTCCCCCTCCAGTTCCTACTCTGGAATCTCTAGCCTCTTAAGCAATCCGCCTGGCCGCTGATGCTCATACTTCACCTGCTGACAATTTAGGCACCGAGCTGAATACTCCACTATGTCTTTCTTCATCCTTCTCTACCAATAGTGTTGCCTCAAGTCCTAATACATCTTAGCAGCACCCGGATGATTGGAGTACCGCGAATTGTGAGCCTCTTGGAGAATCAATCAAGCAACCCATCAACATTGGGCACACATAGCCTGCTTGCTTGCGTAACACAGCTTCGTCCCTGAACCGCGTCCTTGAGGACAAGCAAATGGAGGTCGTCATACGGACGCTGCCTGATATGATCATATAGGAAGACCGAGAAACCACACAAGCCAACACTCAACTTGGCTTCGAAACATCCATTATGACAAACTGGTTGGGCAAAGCCTGAACATCCCATGCTAATGGCCTCTCCGCTGCCGGTAGAAACGCTAAACTGTCCAAGCTCTCCGCCTTTCGATTCGATGCATCGGCCACCACATTGACCTTCCCGAGATGATGTAGAATGGTGATATCATAGTCCTTAAGCAACTCTAACCATCTTCGCTGACGCAAGTTAAGATCCTTCTGTTTGAACACATGTTGTAGACTCTGGTGGTTGGTATGGACCTCACAAGGGACACCGTGCAAAAATCTGTAGTTTGGATACTGTGGCAGTCATATTTTTCTTCTATTAATAGTACAGTTAATATCAAAACAATTAAAGAAAGCAATAAACCCCACACAAATGAGTGCTCCTTAACAGATTTGAAACCCCAAATATGAGTTCCAACAACTCTTGCAACCAGTGTTCAAAAAAGCGCTCGCTTTCTCGCTTTAAGCGAGAAGCGAAGCGAAGCGCAGGATAAGGCGCTTCCCGTACCAAAAGCGTAGCAGGTACTGAAAAGCGATCGATTCTTCCTAAAAAGCGTGAAGCGGACAAAGCGGCAGAAGCGATCGCTTTTGGTATTTAAAAGCCCAACGGTGTCTTTTTCCATTAAAAGACCCAAAATCCAGTTCTGTTTTTTGTCATCATTCTTCTTCTTCTTCTTCAACAATATTACAACAAGTTTCAACAGGTATGTTTTATTTACATTCAATCTTCTTCTTCTTCTTCTTCTAATCTTCTTCTTCTTCTTTTTTTTTCTTTTTCTAAACGTCCAAAAAGCGTCGAAATGCTGTCGAATTTTTTCCAGAAAATTTCTGCCCCGTTTCTGCCCAAAGTCTGCACAGATTTCTGCCCAAATTTCTGTCAAATTATATATTTTTTATTCTTAATTTTTATTTCCTTTCTTATGTGTTATGTACGGGCAATATAATAATGATAGTGGAATACAAGAATTTGACAATCTTGTAGAATAATAGGATGCTCATTTTGTAATTTAATTGATGCTACTCTTGACAATCTTGTAGTTGTAGAAGAATATGATGCTTATTTTGTGCTTTAATTGATGCAACTCTTTAGTTTTTTAATTCAAAGTATTGAACATTTGCTCACAATTACATGTGTTGTCTATGCCGTATTTATTTTAATTTTTTTAAAAAAAAATTCCGCTTCACTTCAAAAAAGCGGGCGCTTCGCTTCTCGCTTCTCGCTTTTCGTGAAATGGGGTTGTCGCTTTTCCTCGCGTCACGCTATTTTTAACACTGCTTGCAACAGAGAACCAACCCATTTGACCAAAAAAAAAAAAAAAAGGAATCACACTCGAATACAACCGGTCAATTACTCAGATAACTAATCCGACCCAAAAATATGCTCCAACAAATCAGAGGAGTAGTCTGATCCAAAAGGAAACTCTCCAAACAACAGCACTTACCAAATCAGAGAACTAGTCAAAGAAAGGAAGCAGAAAGGAATGGTCTAACCAGGTTTGACCAATGAAATCAGCTGGACAGAAAATTTGACTCCACGTGCTTGCCGACTAAATTCTGCCAGAAAGTTATCATTGGCGCGTGAACTTCAAGAACTTAGAATCCGGTGGGTATCTTCAGATCGGAGGAAGGCGATTCCCCCTAGATAGGCTGTGACTGTTACTTCAAAAGTTGGTATAAATTTCAGCGTGGAAGTGAACAAATTCCGGCAAGGCGGCAGATAAACTCCGGCTAGGCAGCGGACAAGCTGACTCTGATACCATGTTAAATACAAAGGAGTGGAGCAATCTCCTTATAGTATTATTCCAAGAATGAGAGCTATTTGTAGGTTTACAAGTAATTCTATCTTAGGAAACAAAATCAGAAAATCCCTAAATATCCCTGCATATGATTATGCTATGTATACTGTATCAGTTTGTGTCTATCATTCTGTAACACTCTGCAAGCAACTTATGCATTCTCCATTACTGATCAAGCTCACTTCCACCATGGAAGCAGATCAATCTAGCTCGTAGCAGTAAATTCTGATTCTCTCAAATGTACTGAAATATGCACCCTATCAACAAATGTAAATTAGACAACGATAAGAGTCAATACGTGTGTTAATGAGTTCTTGAAGTTACATCAGGTTCTCCAACGAAAGACAGAGGAGGCTTCAACGGCAACCAAGAGATTGAAGGAGTTGCTAGAAGCACGTAAATCTTCAGCTCGTGAAAACTCAGGTCTGTATTTAAGCTTTAATAGGATGTCTTTGTTTTAAGTTACTGGTGTCTCTGTTACTATCAAGATTATAAAGTATCAAACACTTGGCTCACTGAATAGGTCCCATTTTCTAGGAAGCTTTATTTTACAAGTATAACTTATTTTACTTACTAACGATGAATATATCGAGAAAAAGAAAACTTAATAATCTATTTAAATGCAGCGACTGGCAAAGGAAATGGAACAAATGGACAGGTAATAATCTCTGTTCTCTTTTCTGCTTTAATGAATTTTTTTCTTGATGTATTTGATCAAATCATTTAGAGAAGTTCTTATTACATTCAGAGTTATGAGAAAGCATTGCAAAGTTGGCTTGATCACGAGCTTGAGATTATGGTGAATGTTCATGAGGTTCGGCATGAGTATGAAAAGCAAAGTCAAGTGTATGTAATTGAATTTGGCTTTCGTTAATCTACCTGTTTTCTGTTTATATTATAAACTTTTCCCCAGTTTTATGTTTATTCATTGCTTTCTCTCAATTCCAGACGAGCTGCATTGGAAGAAGAGCTAGCGGTTTTGAGACAAGTTAATGAATTTGCTTCAAAAGGACTGATCTCTCCCAAGGGAAAAAAGGGTCTTTCTAGGTACATATACTAAACTCATCCTTCTTTTCAGCTGATAATGGATTCAGCACTACTGGACAAATGTACACTACATGCGTTAACCGAGTTGAATTAGTTTATTAATTTTAATGTCACCTGGATTATCCTATTTACTGTCATCTGTTCAGGGCATTGTCAATGTCACCAAATGCAAGAATGGCAAGAATTGGTTCTCTTGTGGATATGCTTAGCATTTCATCCAACTCTCTAGTTACCATGTCTTCACAACTTTCGGAAGCAGAAGAACGAGACCACGCCTTCAGCAACCGAGGACGATGGAACCAGCTACGTTCAATGGGGGATGCGAAAAATTTACTCCAATATATGTTCAGTTCTCTTGCGGATGCAAGGTATTTTCCTGATGCATTTTTGAGCTTTCTTCTGTTTATCTCTTTATCACTTCTCTCCATTGGATTAACAACCTATCCTATAGTGCGTGCATTCCATTGTCTCAAACATTACAAATTCTATGGGCTGAAGCTTCATAAGAAGTAGAGATCGGAAATGGAAAAACCGAGATTGAAAGATAAGTGAAGTAAAGTTATCTGAAGCACTACAGAAGATCTAATACTGTGCTTTGAAGTAGATTTGAAGTTCACTACCAAGACAAATACTAAGAGTTGTCAGTAAAAGGATTTGCATGTAGGTGAGCTAGGGAGGACAATGGTCATGAGACTGGATTTCAGTGAGGATAAAAGCCATTTCCTTACATTGAACACCACATCCAATCTTTTTTGTTATGATGGTTTGAAATCCCTGTTTTGCAGGTCATGATAGACGAGGACACTCGTGAAATAGAGAAAAAAGTTACACACTGAGAAGGTCTTCTTAGGAAATTAATGCATAATATACACCAGTTGATCATGTCAATATTATATTTGTGATGATTGTTTAAGGTTTAGAAGGCTTCGGAAACTTGACCTCCGCTGTAGAAAAGAATATGTCATTTTAACTCTCACTTTTGCTTTATGCAGGTGCCAACATTGGGAAAAGGAGCTTGAGATCAAGGAAATGAAAGAACAAATGAGAGAACTAATAGGTGTACTGCGACAGAGTGAAATTAGGAGAAAGGAAGTCGAAAAGGATCTGAAAGTGAGAGAGAAACCCGTTACAATATCATTAGCTTCGGTACGATTTACTTTCTTGCATTTCAATTTTTTTCCCTGCCTCATGTTTAGTTTTCTACCTCTTTTAGAGAAAACGTGCAAGGATGTTAATCAAATATATTACTATTTTAAAAGATTTGTCCAAATGAAACCAGAAGCATATCCAGAATTTAAAAGCATGGGTGCACCGTTATGTTTAGAAAATTATATGAGTTGGCAATATAAATTTTTACTATGACCCAAGTTGACGAGCAAACTCTAATTAATATTATTAGTATTATTTATGTCCTCGACGAGTTTTCATTCAACAACTACCAATAATAGTATCATTACTTACAATTTTAAATATCTTAAGTTATATGTAGCAAGCTAAAAATTATCAAAAGATTCTTCGTCCATCCTATTATGTAGATCTTTTTATGTACTTCTATATCCATGTAGATTTGTGATTTGCATTATTAGGTTTTGATTATAGTTGGAGATTAAGATTAATTTTATTATCTTTTTCTAGTACTTCATTTCTTGACATAATGTAAACACATTTCATGAAACATTTTAGTGAAAGATTTCTTTTTAAAGAACAACTTAAGGCTGAATAACCAAGAAAGAAGAGGAAACAATAAGAAAACAGCAATATTTTTAATTAAAAAGTCTAAGGGAGCAAGTAGGGATCGAATCATTGACCTTGGGGGCAATCTCGCATTCATTTTACCACTGAGCCAAAGTGCTCACTTGAGCATGGGTTCACACATGCTTATTTAAGAAATAAATCAGAAAATACAAGTTCTATACATAGTTTAGGGACGGGAGCGTGGGTTTATATGAACCCATATAGATCTGCCCCTAAATGAAACCTTTCTGAATTTTGTTGTGTGCCTCACACGACCGACACTAGCTGTGTGAGGCCTCTTTTTTGCCTCATAATTTTGTGACCCAAAAGTGTAAAATATGGGTCCCACTAATTTGTGAGGAAAAAAGGCCTCACACAACTAATGTCAGTTGTATGAGGCACACCATAAAACTTCTCAACCTTTCCTATGTATTATCTGGTCACTGAAACTGCCGTTTGAGTAAATAAAGCTGTTTAGAAAAAATCCAAATGCATTTACTCTCGTTTTGCTTTTTATTTCGTTTTCTTCTGGCGAACACTTGAAGAATTGTTCTTTCCTTTAACTGAAATGTTGAAATACAAGCAGGCTTATCCCGACAAACACTTTGTGGATGACACAAGTGGTCCCTTGTCTCCAGTCCCTGTTCGGGCACAAAAGCAGCTCAAATATTCAGCTGGAATTGCTAGTGCTTCGTTCAGAGAGGCAGCAACCTTTATCGATCAAACACGAAAGGTTTCTCTCGCGATCTCCTTTTCTTCTTTGGCAGTTCCTTTAATCACTTAGCACTAGCATCACACATAGCTGATAGTGCACTCTTTGATGACTGCAGATGGTGCCACTCGGCCAGTTGTCAATGAAAAAACCGAAAGCTGCAGGACAAGGCGGGAAGCTATGGAGATGCAAGAGAAGTCATCATCAATGGCTATTACAGTTCAAATGGAAGTGGCAAAAACCCTGGAGACTTTCGGAACGGATTAGGCATGACAATGAAACAATTATGAGGGCACGTCATCGTAAGCGGGCTCTGCCAAGTCACTAACTTCCGTGTGCAAACTATATATTCCGCTCCGATCTCTCTCGATCCCCAACACATCGTACAGAAAGGGAATGGAAATAAGTGCAGGTAATGTTAATCTATTTTGAGTTAAAATTATAGGGTAAATTTCATTCTGCATATCCTCTGGGCTCTTAAGATAGTGATACTGTCTTTGCTGCGATAAGTTTAACATATGAATACATGTTCGAGTGACTTAGCGAAATTGATATCATGATATTAATAGCAATTGATTAAGAAATATCTTAACTTAAAGTGTCTGACCTTCCAGCCACCCTTTTGCATGATAAGAACCAGATAGTATTAAACGAATACCAACAAATAATGATTTTTTTAAAAAAGTTCAAAAGTAGCAATAAAATTTTTGAAATTCTTGACCAAGTGAAAATTTAAGAGGCAACAAGTCCTTGAATATGCAATAGAAGGGTCAAATTGCCTGGCTCATAGATATCAATATACTTCAATAGATTCTTATCATTTTACTGTATTATCTTGAATCCCTTTCTTTTTCATAATTATTGGCATCTACAATAGGGGATTCTATTTGCTGGGTGCAGTTCAAGTGGCAGTAGGGAGTATTTTGTTTTAGGTGTTCCATCAAGGATGTAGATTTTCCGATGACTTATATCTGATCTTGAATTTTAAAGATCAGTCATTATTCATCAGCGGCCTCTTGTGAATACATGTTGAGGCTACATACGCGCGCGTGAGTGATCACAAAACAATATTTAGAAGGTGGATATGAGTAAGTTGCTGGCAGAATTTCAGTTACACAACATATCGCCAGTCTGTGTATACTTTTTGGCAAATGCATTCATCTTGAAAGATATTCTTGAGGAGCTGCAGATATCCTTTGAGTTTTTGTATCATTTATGACAAATTTGTGTAAATGTAGTATATCTTATGTAGTACAATGTTGAATTTGTTTACAGTTTTGAACACAGAGAGAATTCTTTAAAGCAGAAGACTTAGTTTCTTATGGTCCACTTTTTCATTTTACCCTTAGGTGTTGTAGGTAATAGCATTTAGTATGATGAACAGCTGGTTCAAGAATACTTACTGTTTTAGGAGAGTGAATTTGTTCTACTCTTTCTCTCTCTCTCTCTGTACGCTACTGGTTCATATAGTCTAGAGTTTTGGACTGCTTACCATCAACAAGTGATTAATTTCTTGGAAATTTGGTTTGGGTTTAAAGTTTAAACAATATTACAGTGTAATGGTTAAGACTGTTACAAGTGGTGGTTATATTTGCACACAATATTTGTTAAAACTATTACTCATTCATTATGTAACTTTCAGAAACAAAAACATACAAATTCACCAGCTAAAATTGGTCACGCATCAATTATGTTAGATGACATCTCAAACAGCAAATGGGGGCACAACATTTGGCGGAGAATTGAATGCATTTTTGTTTACTCATAAAACGATATAATTGAATTTATTACGTGGTTTATAGACAAGCGAACCGATTTGATCCAAAAATATATATAAACAAGATTAGAAATAAGACCTAGCGATTAAAATCAAAGGAAATGACAAGCTTGCTCCGAGAGCAGTGCCTACGGGGACATAAATGAGAATAACATAAAGAGCAAGTAAAGTTATATGATTTAGCTTGAGAATAGAAAATAGCATAAGTTTTGCCAAGAATTTCGTGTCTTACAATGACTATTGAGTTTACTATTTATAGTTATACCTAGGGAAACAAAATTCTAGGATCAAGCAATGACAATAAAGAAGGCCATTGATGAATATATAACTATAGACCATGAATGTATATATTCTCTACAACTGCTACCCATTGAATGCTAGGGAATATTCTTCATTGAATTTTATCCGATGGAAAACATTTCTGCTCACGTTGATCATATTCCCTTCGGGGTCAGCCCGATGTCAATTGCACATGTTGTTTCGGTACTGGTTACTATGCAACTTACTTCACATGTCTTTGGTTTCACGTGTCATGTTGTTATTTGATCATTTAATGTAAACCAATTTTACCCTATACAGATAGCCCCTACTTTCCGGTGGTATATATTTGTGTCACTAAAAAGTTGGTAAAGATCTCTTTCTTGGCGGAAAATCTTCTGAACACCTTATGAATAGCCCGTGACGCTTGAAAGTCGCACGTCTTCCCTCATTTAATACCCTGAACACGTGTTGCCCCACGATTTAGCAATATTTTCAACGGTTCTCGAGGTAATCATGACCACGAATATTACCGTCTATATCTAGACTTATGCTCATCATCTTACCTCTTTTACTTCCAAATTTTCATCAGTTTCTTACTTTATTTGCATTTAACCTTATTCTGCTTTCATCTCTTTTCGATTTTCTTCAAAAAACATCATCATATTCCTACTATTATGGCTTCTTTTACTAAGTCCTTTGAGAACTCTGATTTTCTCTTTGGCAGAGGCCCGAAGAGAAGCAAAGATAAAGAGGCTGATGTCGATGTTGATCCCCCCACGTTAAGCACCATTATACCCAAATACTTGAGCACCCCTACTGGATCTAAGAAAAGTTACCCTACATGCATCCACGGGCTTGGGCTATAAGTAGCTGTCTTTCCTCTATTTTCCCTTCCAGTATTCCTACTGTAAAAGAGGGCTATAACTGCGCACATCTTAACATCATTTCTCTTTGCCTAGTAGAGCAGGTCACCTTCGTAAAAAAAGGTTTTACATATGTTTATAAGTACCCCTTCACCTTGGGCCCATAGCGGAGGACTTGACCCCCTAATCTTGGAGTTATGCTATCGGTACCCGGTCTACTCTGCACAACTAGGCCGTTCTGTGTGGCGAACGGTGGCTCGCCTATGTCGGTTGCATGTAGAGACTGGAAACCATAATCCTAGCATACATGATGAATCTTTATTCCCCAAAATCTTTCGTGGGGTGTAAGAAATATCAGTAAACGTAATTACCATGCCCGACACACCAGTGTGGATGATGATAATGACTGTTAGTGGATGAAGCGGTTTGTCGTCATTGCTACTAGGGATATCTTCCAGGACACAAATCCATCCTTTCCTGAATCATGGAGTCATTCACGTAAGTTTTTAATTTCATGATATTTTTCCATCGTAGAAAGTCCACTTCTCGTCATTGTTGACCCTTTTGTCTTCATTATTTAAGCTACTCGGTGGATACTACCAAGGGTTGAAGGCCTGAACCAATGTGTTCAGAAGATTATAAATATATTATAACGCTAGAAACCCATCGGTGGAAGGAGATGGCCCCCAAATATTGGTGGAAGGACAAGAACCACGATAAATTGAGCCCTTCTACTTTATGCCTCTGTATATATATAAGTAAAGGCTCCCGCTAGGCTCTGTCACCTTCCCCGAGGTTGAGGCTTTGGCTAATCCTGCGGAGGTTGCAAGATTATTACAAAGTGCCCTTACTTGAAGCAGTGCCCTCGGGTCTGCTTCCGGTAGGAGAACTTCCTCTCAGAGTCCCTATCCAAAGAACAAGCGACCAAAACTGCGATGTTCTAAAGAAGAAAATAAAGAAGGCCACAACTGATTCAGTCTGGCTGCAATGGTCATTGAAAATGATGGGAAAGCTAGTGATGAAGAGGCTTCCCTTCAATAGAGATAACAATCTTCATCAGCTCAATTGAATGTTCAACCGGGAGAGATTCCAGAACCGATCGACAAATAGGCCTAAGCACTGGGGGCAAGATGGATCTAGTAGATAATGCCAACTCCTTCTGTCCTGTCCCCATTGCTATTTCTTGTCCAAGGAGTTCGGACCCCAAGCCTTTTTTGCCTTCGGTTGATGAGCAACAAACAATTAGCATGCTATTGTTGCAGCTGCTTCTCATCCTACAACACAAGTTCACGTCCCTCTAAACCTGCTGCACCTTTGCCATCAATATATATTGCATTTCTTTTGCTGGCCACAAACGCCGAAGATTAGGGTACATCTACTCCCCAGTCCCCTGACCACACAAATTTGGGGTGTGAGCACGTGATTTTTGCACCGGGCAAATAATTCCAAAATCAAAATAAATATGTTTTTGAGTGCAATTACTTGCTTTGTTTGAAATTAGCTATACTTTATGTGTTTGAATAAATAGAAACTAGAAAAATATCAAAAAATTAGGCTAGGTAATTACTTTGTCTTAATTAGTAAGTTATAAGAAGAAAATCAACAAAAATAATTTAAATAGCAGAAAATAGGAAAAAACAGTAGAAAAATCGCAAAAATACTAAATCATTAGAGTAAGTAGGAAATCAGGTTTTATAATTTTTCATAAAAGAAAAGAAAAAAAAAGTATAAAAGAAAACACATGAAAAATAAATAAAATCAAAAAATACAAAGAATTAGGCTGTGTAATAAAATTGGACCAAAATAATTGGAGTTAGTGGCCCAATACCTTAGCCCAAGGCATCTGGCAAATACCCGGTCCAAGCCTCAATAGGAGATGCAATCTCAGCCGTCCGTCAGGTTTAATCCAACGGCTGAAACAATTAGCAGAGTTATTTAATTTTTGAATTATGAGAGACTAGATCTGAGCCGTCCGTTTGATTTGATCTAAGGGTCTTGATTTTGGTCTCATTTGTAACGACACGACGTCGTTTTAGTAACATCAATGAGAGCCGTTGATCTTCATCTAATTGACGGCCCAGATCACCTTATCCATGTCGACTATATAAAGGCCTTGTCTGAAGAGACGGCCATTCTCTAAGAAACCCTAAACCAAGCCGCCTCCATTCTCTCTTCATCACCTTCGTCTTCTCCCTCACCCCGTCTGCAACTCTAGCCGGCCATGGAGGCCACCACCCTCAACGGTGGTCTCCGGCCACCCCCATTCATCTCCCTTACCCTCTTCTTTCTTCTTCTTCTTTTTTACACAAGAAAACCCTGAAACCCTTCCTGTTCTTCAAGTCCCGATCACCGGAACTTCGCCGGTAATCCCCCAAACAACGAGAAACCACCCCAAACCAACGCCAAAAGAACCCTCTTTACCTGATCTATCCGACCGTACCACCCACATCCCTCGAAGATCTCTGGAACTCGTCGAATATCCAAAAGAAGGTCGCCGGAAACCTAAGTCTGGCGACCCCCAAATTCAAACCTTTTCAAGACCTTATCTTTTACCCTAACAAACATCCCTCTGCAACTCAAAACTCATAAAGGCTTCGTCTTGAAGTCCAAACAATAAAGTCAGAAAGAGAAAACAAAAAAAAAAAAGGGAATAAAGAAAAGAAACAAGGAAAGGAGAATAAAAAAAGGAATCTGGAGGACAAAGAATAAGAAAAGAAAGGGAATAGGAAGTTCAGGGGACCGACCCTGCGAGCTAAGTACCCCGTTCCATTTTCTGCTTCTTTGACTTCTTTCATCTTGCATGTTATGTTTACCTTTGTTTTGTGCTTCACATGTTAGTCATAGGGTTTGTTCTTTGTTGTCCTCTGTTGTTTTTGTTCTTTATTTTGTTCCTGTGTTTCACATGCTATGTTTAAAACTTCTTATGCTATTCTGTTTATCTTCTTTCGTTTCACAACATGAATCTGTTTATGTTCTAAGAGCCTGTTATGTTAGGGTTTTTCTATCTCTCTGCTTATCATTAGTTCTTTTCTTGTTGTGTTTATCTTTCCTGTTTCTTCGCATGATTAGTTATAAATTTCTTACCAGTTGTTTCTTCTTGTGTTTCACATCTTTTGCCCGTATCTCTAATGCTTAGTCATAGGGTTTCGTAACATGTTCCTTCATAGCATGTTAGTAATAGGACTTTATCCATCATATGTCTTGTTTGATCACATGGTTCTTTGCTCTAAGATTGAGAAATTCATCTTTTCTGTGTCACTTTCGACTGTTGGCTTCTGATTCATCGCAAAGTTTGACTGTTGATAGTTGTTCTCTTTTACTTCTGTTCGTTGTTTTTAAATCATGTTTTGTTTCTAATAAGTTGAAGGTCACCTTGATTCTCTTCTCCTCTTTCATCTTGTGAACCATGTCAGATCTTTCATATTGGTTGTTTGTTAGGTCTTTTTGTTTCTGTGTATGTCTATGCCATGAACCTAGGTGATTTTGAAGTTGTTCAAACTTTCATATGACTTGAGCTGGTAGTAATTAGGTCTTAATTAACATGAGTTCATACTTTGTCTCATAAAATTGGATAATGTGAGTTAATTAACTGAAATTCAACCATATCAATTGCCTTCTCTGAGTTTTGGTTGATTATTACACCTTGTTTGATTTTATGTGTCTTAATATGCAATCCATGTTGACGTTTATTTAGTTTTATTGGTTCTGGTTGAGTGTGAGTGTTTGCTTAACACTGATTGAACTTTAGGTGAATTGGTTATAGCTTTTAGTGCTAGGTTTCCTAAAGTAGTTAGTTTTGAAATAGGATGAAACTGAAAATCAAATAACAATAGGATATAAGATAAATAGGTGACCAAAGAGTGGTCAATTTTGCAAATTGACCAACTCTACATGGTCCAGCACACTGGCCCACCTTCAAGGGTTAGTTGTGTAATAACTGGCTAAGTCTGCAAAGGCAGACTTGCCCAAGCTCTATTTGAGCCCTGAACTTTAGGTGGCTAAGTCTGCAAAGACCTTAGTCCAGCCTATGTTCAGTAATTAGGCTTCAATTGCCCAGGCTAAGTCTCAACTTGAGACTGGCCATTAGTTAAATAGCTCAATTAAGCAGGCTAATCCTGCAATTAATTTAATTAGTCTTAAATGAACAAAAATAGGTTATTAAGCAATAATTGGCCTAAGAGTGGTCAACTTTGCAAAAGGTTGACCAAATCTATAAGGCCCTAACACACAGTCCACCTTAAAAAGGGGCTGGTTGTGCAAAATTGCTAAGTCTGCAAATGCAGACTTGCCCAGGCTCTCCTTTGAGCCCTGAACATTAAAATGGCCAAACTTGCAAAGGTTTTGGGCCCAATTGTTCAGCAATTGGGTTTAATTACCCAAGCCAAGTCTCAACTTGAGACTGGCTAGTTTTTAAAGAGTTAATTTCTAATAATAAAGCAGGCTAGTCCTGCAATTAGTTTAAAATTGAAGTGATATGGTCTTATCTAACTGGAACTAAGCTAAAATAGGTTAAAATTGAAATAGTTCTTAATAGTAGATCAGGCCAGCCCTTAAATACCAATGCAAGGGCTGGCTATTAGTTAAATGAGTCCTAAAGAAGCTGAAACTTGACCTAGGCAGGTCTGGTAAATCAGCAAAGTCTTTGAGGGCATATAAGGAACTTGAAATAGTTTTTTGATAAATAGTTTAGAACCTAAGAGGGTAAGGGGGTCATTCATACCCCTGATTTCTGCAATTTTGCAGAGATTTAAGGGTATAATGGTCTCCCTAAAAAGGGAAATCTGTAAAAATCTTTAAACCCATAGGGATACATTGGTAAAAAGCCCTAAAAGGAATCTTTTAGAACCTTCCAGCACATGCTGGAAGGGATTTGATAACAGAAACAGAGGGCCTAACTGTAGATTTTATAAATTTTAGAGGGGGAGAAGTGGGATTAATCTCATACTTTCTTCCCAAGTTTTCAGCCCTTTCCCATGCCTATATATACTCCCAAAAAGAGTGTATTAGGGGCTGGCTTTTGAATATAAAGTTTCAGAGTAAAATATAGCAATAGAGCAATAGGATTTCTGAGATTTTCGAGTTAGAATTTGGCTGATTTCTATTGATTTGTTGGGTTATTCTGCTCGAGTTTGATCTGGGTTTTTTGTTGCTTTGCTGATTCATACTTGCTGTGGCTGTATTATTTGGCTTATTGCTATCCAATCCTCTACTGTTGCATTGTTGCTGAATCCTTGATGTTTACTTGCTTCTATCCCCTAGACTCATTGGTCTTCTTCTTATTGATCCAGGTATACTCTTGTCCGAAATCAAGCTGTAAAGATTTGACTGAATGAAATGAAGCTTCTGGACTTAGAATTCATTTGATAGTGTATACTTTGTAATTTGTTCTTTCTTGTTTCAATTTTAGATCCATAGCAGTAGTATAAATGTAGTAGCAGAAAAGAGCAAACACAAAATCATGTAATAGCTAGTATATTAGTAGTAGTATAGTCATAGTAGTATATCACTTAGTTAAATAGGTAAAACCTTAAAATATAAGTCAGCGAATGACGATTTAAATCGTTAACTGTTCTTCAGAGTAGTCTCATAAGCCATAATCACGTAGTTATTCATATGATGTGAACCGGCATTTTAGCACAAGTAAGTCCTAAAGAAGAAAAATGTTAGTTCAAGTTGTGCATAACTGAGTTAACAATATTGTAAGGAGCTAAGTCATAGTAGAATCAGTGGAGTAGTTGTGTCTAAGCATTGAATCACTTAAATATGTATACTCAAGTAATTATAGTCAAGTAATCGGAACTATGAATCTTGTTCATGTAATTAGCATGATTAGAGGTCAATTGTCCAGAGTTGAGTGAGTTTAAAGTTGAAAGTGAATAAGTGATGTAATAATTAGGACGAGACTGGCTTGGAGATTATCAATAGGTTCAATTTGTATTAAAATCAGTAGTTTGGCAGTATAGTTGTAAATTATTTATCTTACCTTTAAGTAGTCTTCATAACTTTACATATAGTTAGCTTCATAATCTCTCAACTAGTAAACAATAAAAATGACCGTGTAAACCCATTAGTAAAGGTCTAAATCAGAGTTAGTCAGTTTAATAAGCTCTTATGTATATAGATATTTGATTAGAATTAGTACCTTGTGTATCGATTTTTCTCTTTCTGATTAATAAAAGTATTTGATTTTATCCCTTAATCATGTGTACTATGAATTTTACGTTTTCTATTCTTGCTCTTATTATGTTCATCTGGTCCGGGCTTGTTACACAGCGAAGGCCTGAAGACAGTTTGGGTCACCATGACTCGGACAGATCCAGCGACCTGATTTAGTACTAGTTACAGAGGCCCAGGCCCAATTTTGGAAATGATAATGGCCTCGACCCAATTTCTGAAAGTAATAATACGATTAAGGAAAAACCATATAGAAAATGCAGTATATATTAAGATTGGGACTTTAAAAATAGATTGGGACGAGCCTCGCCCGATATCAAACAACGGGCCCCCTTAGTAATGATATAACACAATTAGACTTGGGAAGACTACTAGTTAACTCCATAGTCTTACCCAAAATAATTAAAAGCCGATAGACTACTTAGGGCACGATTTAACTTATTTTCCATTGAACGAGTGTGCACTTGGTGCGACTCAAATCCAAATCTCGGCAAAGCTCTGAAATACACCGAAAGTCATAGGCGTACTGGTTGCGGTATGACTCGAGGCGTGTTTTCGCAATGCCGCAAATTCCATAAAAATAATACTTAAGTAAAAGGCACTATATGTTGTTAAAATCTGTGATTAAGTCAAACAAGAGTCAAGAACGACAATTGAGCGACTGTGCTAAAACCACGGAACCCGGGAATGCCTAACACCTTCTCCCGGGTTAACAGAGTTCCTTATCCGGATCTTTGCTTCGCAGACATTTTTAAAAGTCAAATTCCTCGGATTTGGGATTAACCGGTGACTTGGGACACCATTATCTTCCCAAGTGGCGACTCTGATTAATCTCAATAAAATCCCGAACCGATTGTCCTTTAATTGGAAAAACTCCTTCCTCTACGTTATTTTATCCGTTTCGGATATCTGAGCGTCGGGGTATACCCTACGAGCGTATTTATATGCTTGTTCCCAAAGTGGGGTAGTAAAAAAGGGAGCTCTGGCAACTCTGCTGGGGAATCCCAACCCCGAACTTCGGTTTCAGGGTTTAAGAACTCGAGCTCTTTAGAATTGTCGTTCATGATATTGTTTGACTTCATTATATGATTTGAACAACATGCTATGTGCTTTATCGCTTTGATTTTATGTGGATTGTATATAAAAAATTATGCCGAAAACCTTTCTCTCTTCACCCTCGGGGATGTGCTTACTGGTTTAGACTCCCCTTTCTGTTAAAGTCACCCTAAATTAAGAAAATAGAGGTCGGATAAGTTACAAAGCCGATTGACTCCGCGAGTCACCGGTACGTAGCCCCCTCCTCGATTCGAGTTGTCCGCTCGGGTACACGGTCTAGCATTCTATGAAACTATAAGATGTTGAACATAGGTCTAGGACGATTATTTGCATCATATCTGACTTAGGGGACTCAACACAGGGGTTGGGTCCGTCTAGGACAGGTGACCCGGTATTGGAAAAGACCGAGCATATTATATGATGCATTTTTATTGTCATTGATCGTTATGCGGACCGGCGGAAATCCCGAGGATAGAAAAATTGTTGAAAAAAATAAAAGAGGGAAAATAAGAGTTATAGAAAATAGGTATCCGAAAAATTTGAAAGTTTGGAAAAAATAGGTGGAACAATTTTTGTTGAAATAATTGGTCAATTAATCTGACCGAACTACGCAGGTTTGATTCTCGCTATTAGGTGGGATACGTAGGCAACCCTTAAACGGGTCCGACCACACTTTTAGAAAAAGACCAAAAAGATTTTCTTTTCAAATAATCGGGGTGATTGCTATTTTTGGAAACGGCCGAATGTTCCGAAAGGACGCCAGAAGGCTATTTTGGCAAAAATGGCCGCTTCGAAAGTCATATTTCTTTTAAAAAAATGAAAATTTGCATTGGAAAAGATTTTTCTTTGTTCTAAATAAAATCGCCTTAATAAATGTGCAGGACGAGCACAATGATGAATGAACATTTCTCCTTAAATAAAATCCCTTTGGAGCTGAAACTATGGTGGCAAGACATGGGATCAGGTGGTCAGGACCGGGTCAAAGGTTACTTGAAAGATCTTACGGGGTTATTGGACATAATCCCCCGAGGCGATGTGATTAGAGCGTTGGTCACATTTTGGGATCCAGCACACAATGTATTGCATTTCCCGGATTTTGAACTCATTCCTACTCTAGAGGAAATTGCTTTCTATATCGGGAAGACTGAGGTTCCATTAAAAGGAAAATACCCGGTATCTCCAAGGACGGTAACAATGCATCGTTTTCTGGACTCTTTGAAAATTGCCAGGAATGTTCACAACGAAGATCTAGCCAATGGATTTTGCTCCTTAAACTTCATCTATAGTAGGTATGGACACATCGGGGGTTTCAATAACCCCACGAACAAGTTATGCAGCAAGTCCAACCAAGCAAAATGGGAAGAGCACCGGAGGTTTGCTTTCTTAGTGGCATTTCTCGGAATTGTCATATTTCCGAGAAAGGATGGGCATATCAGCATAAAGGTCGTCGGGGTAGCTAGCACATTGATAGTACAAGACAATTGTACTCTAGCTCCGATGATTGTAGCTGGCATCTACCGTGCTCTGACTGCATGCAAAGCGGGAGCCAACTTCTTCGAAGGGTGTAATTTGATTTTGAAAATTTGGTTAATTGAGCATCTATGCCATCATCCTTTGTTCTCAAGTTATGGTTCGGCTGTACGAACATGTTTGGAAGAATTCTGTACGAGAGCAAAAGAAGTGAAATTGCCGGAGGGAGTCAAAGATTGGATTTTGCATCTTCGATCATTAACTGATGGCCAGGTCGATTGGACATATGATTGGCTACCTCTTGACGAGGTAATATATATGCCGACGGAAGGATCGCCATTTTTGATCATGGGCTCGAAAATCATCCAACCTTATGCCCCATACAGGGCCCTGCGGCAGTTGGGTAGATGTCAAATTATTCCGAGAGACGGGGACCTCAGTTCGCAAGCTATAGAAATTGGTCCGGATGGGCAATTCCCGGAAGCAAAGATCCGGAAAATCTGGAATGAGTGTCAAAACCTGAAAATGGATACTTGTGTGCAAAATAGAGCTATGGGAGAAGTGTCGTCTGGATACTCCACATGGTACCGACGGGGTGTTGAGCATGAACGTCTTTCGAAAAGACCTCACCTGCAAGATTTGATAGAGCAATCCAAGGAGAATCAGAACTGGGCGGCCAAAGAAAAAGAATACAAGGCCAAAATCAGCTTGTTGGAGGATAAATTGAGAAATCTCCATTTTGAAAGCGGTTTGCAGACAGCATCTGATGAAGGGGAGAAGAAACAGCTGAAAAAAAAATGAAATGTTGAAGGCTCGGATTGCTCAAATGAAAATTGCATCCGAGACCCCGGTCCGCTTAGCCCGGGATGAGAAATTAATTGAGATTCTCCGGTGCAAAGTAAATGACTACAGCTTTGACTTGGACAAGGCTGAAAAGGAATTAGTCAGGGCTCGGAAGCAAATAGCCAGAGATGCTGAGGAAAGAGCCAAGTTGGTTCAGCAGTTACAAGATAAGCACGAATTTGAGGTAGCTCGGCTCAAAAAGAAAATGATTTCAACCATGGTTAAAAGTGACAAGATTATCAAGGATCTTGAAGAAGAGAGAGAGCATTGTTACACAACTATGGCTAGATTAGAATTGGAGCTGCAGCAAGTGCAAAAAGACAACCAACATACCTTGGATGCTCGCACTGAACAAATAAGCCGGTTATTGCAAGAAAAGGGGGTCATTCGAGAGAAGATTGTTCGCATTGCCCAATACATCACCCGAAAGAGTCAATAGTGTGAAGATATGTCTCGAGGAACCTTTATATCAGCAGTGAAGTTCTTCGTGCAACAAGTCATGTCTGACCTAGATAGGCTCCAAAGGGGATTAGCATATAGGCCCGCGGAAAGACCGAACGATGTCTCGCGGGCACTAGGAGCATTAATGTATTCATAGGGCATGCATCATCTTTTTATATTTTCTTTTGCATCAGCATTACAACATCATCTTGTAATCAATGTTTTGGATTATCAATGAAAATCAAGTGTTGTTGTCAATTCTTTTGCTTTATGTCATTTCTTCTAATTTCGATAGGCAAATAAATAGGAACGTAATTATGAAAATGACATCGAAATTGACAAAATGAAAAAATGACAAAAAAAATGATGATGAAAAATGATGAAAAAAAAAGAGAGAGAAAAAGACAAAGAAATCGGGAAAAGTCAAAAAGAAATCCATCTAACTAATGAAGTTGGATGAACTACGTCTGACTTGATCCCGAAAGGGTACGTAGGCAGCCTCTTTGAGGTTCAGTCACAATAAAGAAAAAATCCAAAAAAATTCCCCACATATTGAAATTGGGGCAGAAGTTATGTTTAATAATTCCGAGAGTTGTAAATATTTTCGAACCCTCGTGAAATTTTTAGCCTTTATACCTTTCGTTCTTAACCCATCCAAAAGCCACGCTACCGTCCAAAGAAAGACCTTCTGATCAGTTCCGAAATGATAACGAATGCAATGAAGGAAGAGCAAGACATCGGACAACACCCTTGGTAAGAAAACAAAAGACAAAAGAAAAAAATGAAAAAGTGAAAAATGAGAGAGTCTCATCGGTGAAAACCTTAACCGGCACTGTGAGACGATCGTGAGTTTGAGAGAAATAAAATTAGAGAGTCTTGTCAGTGAAAACCTTAACAGGCACTGCGAGGCGATTGTGAGGTTGAGAGAATAAATGAGAGAGTTCTATTGGTGAAAACCTTTCGAGGCACCGTAGGGCGATCGTGAGGACTACCAAAAAAGAGAAAAGGCAATAAAAAACAGTATCGGTTTGGGTTGGAAACAATTCGGAGTCAGAATAATGATTGGAACGAACTGGGTCAGAGTTTAAATACATGGCATGGTCAGCGGAATCAGCCAGCAAATACCCAGATAAGTTCTATCATCTCTCCAAAACACCTTTACCCTCTTTCATTTTTTCTGCATTTCATTGTTTACCTTTTAAGAGCTAACTACTAGCTCCTGATAATGAAAGCTGGAACAACACTGAGTCAGAAAGAAGGAAGAGTTGGGAAGAAATAAAGAAGCTTGGCAAACATGGCCAAAGGAAAAGAAAACAAAACAAAATGGAAAAAGTGAGAAAATACAAAAAAAGTCTGCAATGGATAAACAGTTGAAGGTTACACAGCATGAGAAAAGCAAAAAAGAATAAGGCAATAAGAAGCAGGGACGACAGATGCCAGTTGCCAGCAGTTTATATCTAATAAATTTTGTTTCATGCAGGAACAAATTGTCACTAATCACTTTAAAGTGAATGTACCCAATGTGGAAAATAGAAAACACAAAAAGAGAAAGTTCGCCAATAAGTGGAGAAATTCACAGGCAAGAGATAATTGGTAAAAGAAAATACCAAAAAGAGGAAGGTAGCATCTTTTAAAATCCACTCCCCAGTCCTCAAATACGGGAATATTTTTCTGCATCGCATTGCACATTTAAATTCTGTTAGGCGCCCACCTTCAAACACGGGAATACTTTTCTGCATCGCATTGCACGTTTAATTTCTGTTAGGTGCCCACCTTCAAATACGGGAATATTTTTCTACATCGCATTGCACGTTTAAATTCTGTTAGGCGCCCACCTTCAAATACGGGAATACATTTCTGCATCGCATTGCACGTTTAATTTCTGTTAGGCGCCCACCTTCAAATACGGGAATATTTTTTCTGCATCGCATTGCACGTTTAAATTCTGTTAGGCACCCACCTTCAAACACGGGAATACTTTTTTGCATCACATTGCACGTTTAATTTCTATTAGGCGCCCACCTTCAAATACGGGCATAAGTTTTTGTTAACATTTCTTTTTTGGTTTGGTTGTTTGTTAACATTTTGCATAAGTTTGTTAAAGATAAAGTCTATTTGCACAAGTTCATTTCCGAGATTAACATTTTGGATTTGTAAGGATAAAGATTGGTATTCTAGCGCATGTGCTGTGTACAATTTGGTAACGTAATCTTAATTTAGGGTGCATTTGAATTAACCCGATTATAACAATTTCGAATAATCCCTTTGAAAGAAATTGAGGCGTGCCATGACAAATAAAATCCCTAAGTCCATGGCCCTCTTCTATTATGAATTGAACCTTAGATTTCGAGGCGTGCCATTTAGCAAATTTCATGGCCCTCGCAAAGTACAAACGCGAAATTACTTTAGGCGCGTTAGTTAATAATAATACCTTCCTAATCACGGGTGCGCATTTATGTGACCCAAATCTCACTCTCGGCGAAACTGAAATACATTAAAGTCACAGGCGTACTGGTTGCGGTGTGACTCGAAATGTGTTTTCGTGACGTTGCAATTCTTCTAAAATTAAAAGCGGAGCATTAAAAATACATAGTTAAAATATATAAAGAAATCAGATAAAAGCAAAAATTGCAGTTGAGCGACCGTGCTAGAACCACGGAATCCGGGAGCGCCTAACACCTTCTCCCGGGTTAACAGAATTCCTTATCCAGGTTTCTAGTTTCGCAGACTGTATTACAGAGTCATAAATTTCCTCGGTTCGGGATTAAATCGGTGACTTGGGACACCATTATTTTCCCAAGTGGCGACTCCGAATAATTAAATAAATTGATCCCGTTCCGACTGTCCTTTAAGTGGAAAAACTCCTTCACTAATTATTATTATTATGTCCCTTCTCGGGGTGTAGTAGTAAACAGTGGCACCATTTACGTTTATACGCGGTAGCGGTAAAAAAGGAGGTGTGACAGCTCTGGCGACTCTGCTGGGGATTGAAACCCAGAACTTCGGTTCAGGGGTTTAAGAATTCGAGCTCAGTTAAATTGTTGTTTTTGCCTATATCTGATTTTATTATATGTTTAATTAATGTGCTATATGTTTACCGCTTTAATACCATCTGAACTGTATATACAAGCTGCTATATGTTTACCGCTTTGATATTATCTTGAACTGTAAATATAAACTGTGCCGAAACCCTTCTCTTCTCACCTATGGGGATGTGCTCACTGGTTGAGACTCCCTATTCTGTTAGTGTCATACCCCGAAATAATAAAGAGGCTCGGAAAGTTTCTAAGCCGGTTGGCCTTTTGGTTCCCGGAAAGGAGCTCCTTCCTCAACTCGAGTTGTCCGCTCGGGTACACAGTCTAGAACACATACCCATGTTTTAAACTTAGAATAACGTGACTTCATGCCGGATCCCTAGTAGGAACGCTTATTTGCATCATGTTGCATTTGACTTAGGGGACTCAACACAGGGGTTGGGTCCGTCTAGGACAGGTGACCCGGTAATCAAAGACCGAGCATATTATATGTTACATTTATTCGTCTTGTATTATTATGCTGGTTGGTTAAATTCCTGAAAACAAAAAGAAAGAAATTTGGAACAGAAAAATATCAAAAATATTGACGAAATGCTGTCGAAAATTTGAAAATTTGAAAAATAGAAAGAGCAATTTTTTTGAAATAATTGGTCATAAAATAATCTGACCGAACTACGCAGGTTTGATTCTCACCATTAGGCGGGATACGTAGGCAACCCTCATCGGGTCCAACCACCCCTTTTAAAAAATCAAAAAAAAATGTGTGTTTTAATTTTTTCAATAAAATCAAAGTGATGCTGTTTTTGAAAATAGTCGAATGTTCCGAAAGGACGCCGGAAGGCTGTTTTTGCAAAAATGGCCACTTTGACTATTTTCTTTTTTGAATAATGGCCTTGAAATATTCCTTATGGAAATGTTGAAAGGCCACCCCTTTTAAAAAATAAAAAAAATGTGTGTCAATAAAATCAAAGTGATGCCGTTTTTGAAAATAGCCGAATGTTCCGAAAGGACGCCGGAAGGTTGTTTTTGCAAAAATAGCCACTTTGAAACATTTTTAATAATTTGCGGGCATAGCTTTGAAATATTCCCTCGCGGAAATGTCGAAAGGTCGTATCCGCAAAATTAAGTTTGAGTCATCTCTCAACTTTTCAAAAATAACCACTTTATCAAATAAGCCATTACATGGCCGATTTTTGCTGAAATAGCCACATTTTTTTTAACTTCCTCAGTCTTGTGTTGGCCTGTGTCGGTGCTGAACGATGCCCCATAGGCCCCAGGATAAAATTTTGAATTTGCATCTTCTTAAATAAAATTTTGCAAAAGAGTCACTTTGTCTAAATAAGCCATTACATGGCCAATTTATGAAATATAGTCTTGTGTTGGTTTATGGTGATGCCGAACGATGCCCCATGAGCCACAGGATAAAAAAAAATTCAAGTTTATCTTTCTTAAATAAATTTTACAAAAATAGCCATTTTGTCAAATAAGCCATTACATGGCTAATTTTGTAGAAATAGTCATAATTGGCGCTAAAAATATTTTTATTCTTGTAGAAATCTCCGACACAAGGTGTGAAAGTTTTTCATCAGAGTTTGTAGTTGGAGTCGGCTTTTACAATTTTTTCAAAAAAAAAGAAAAAAAAATCAAATATTCATCTCTTTATTTCTTGCATTAATTTGCAAGAACTACGCTCGGTCTGATTCATGCGGGGTCATGATACGTAGGCAATCTCCAAAAGATTCGACCACAACTGTATATATATATATATAAAAAAAAGTTAAGAAAAAAAAAATTGATAAGGACTGGCTGAGTCCATTCTAACATGTTTTGTCTTGAATTGTAAAGTAAGTAGAAGGTGGTTGGTTTGTGACAAGCGGACAACGCAAGATCCCGAAAGATGGTACAGGAGGAAATAACCCAAAGATTGAAAAGCTTAGAACGGCGGTTGAAAAACACGCACGGGTTGGCAGGTCAAAAGAGTGTTGCTTTCAAAGATCTATGCTTGTTTTCCGATGTCCACTTGCCACCTGGTTTCAAGATTCCCAAATTTGAAAAGTACGATGGACATGGACACCCAATAGCCCACTTGAAAAGGTATTGCAATCAACTAAGGAGTCCGGGAAGAAATGAAGAATTGTTAATAGCTTACTTTGGGGAAAGCCTTACAGGAGTAGCCTCTGAATGGTTTTGGGATCAAGATGCATCTCGCTGGCACGTCTGGAACGACATGGCACATGCTTTTGTCAAACAATTCCAATACAACATTGACATTGCCCCAGACCGCATTTTCCTTTCAAATCTGAAGAAGAAATCAAGTGAAAGTTTCAGGGAATATGCCCTTAAATGGAGAGAGCAAGCGACTCGTGTTGAGCCACCCATGGATGACCATGAGTTAATCACTGTCTTCCTTCAGGCTCAAGAGCCGGATTATTTTCAGAACATGATGTCCTGCGGTTGGTCAATCCTTCTTGGATGTAGTCAAAATGGGAGAAATGGTAGAGAACGGTCTCAAGACAGGCAGAATTATAAGTCAAGCGGCTCTCAAGGCTGCAGCTCAGGCTGTCCAATTTGAATCTAGTGACACGAATGAGAGGGATGAAGAAGTCATGATGATATCAGGGTCAAGAAAAGGTTCCAGAAGAGTACCTCGACGGTATGCGATGTCTCGACAAGTTTTCCATAATTCCCCTGAGCATTACTATCCACCTCCGAACCCACCATACCCAGTTGATTCACCCCAGTATGTTATTCAGCCATCAAATCATCCAAGAAAGCGAGCACGAGCATCACAAAATCTCTATCAGCCTCTGCAAAATTTCCAAATACCTTATAACCCACTTCCAAACCAAAGGCATAGAAAGGAACCGAAGTTGAAGGATAATTTCACACCAATAGGAGTTTCCTATGAAAGCTTATTTGAGAAGTTAAAGCAACAGGACATGATTGCACCCATCCCTCCAAATCATGTGGACCCACGTGCAAGGAGCTTTGACCCATCTAAAAGGTGTGAATACCATTCCCATGCCCAGGGGCACAACATGGAAAGTTGTCGGGATTTGAAAAGGGAAATAGAAAGGATGATCCAAGAAAGATTGATTGTGATTCATAATAGTGACACCCAGAATATCGTGCTGAATCCGTTACCTGCACCTGATGATACACACTTTCTGGCGGTGATGCCTGGTGGCACGGAATATGAGAATCCACTCGGGAATTTGCCGACTGAAAGGAGAGAAGGCCATAATGATTCGGATAATCAAATTCGTGGTTAAATGTCAGGCTTATCAATTGGAGAGTCATTTGTGGTGGATTGTTTTGTTGTCATTTCTATTTGTCCGAGTTATTTCAGAATGGTAATCCGAATGTTGTTTTGTGGCTCAAACCTTTTATCCTTGTATTTTTCTTTTGATCATAGTGTCTCATCTAAAGGGGTCTAGGTTCGTTCTAAGTATTGTACCCCAGTTTTATTTTTTTTGTTGTTCGAGTCGTTGTTTTATCGGTTAATGCAATGACCTATTTTATATTATTTCTAGACATTTTCTGTTATTTAGTCATTTCCTTCCTATAGTTCTTTTTCTGCTAGCTCTAGTGACATGACGTGCGCGCATAGTTTTGGCCTGATCTTAAAGTTAATCACAAAACCATTGGGAGGTGATCGAGATATTTAAATGAAGTAAGAACGGTTTGAGATTATTCGAAACCCGAGTCATGAGAAACTGGGGCAAGTAAAAGGAAACCGTTAAAGGCAAGTCGGCCAAAATTGACATGGGGTCGTTCATAATAATGAAAATGAGAGTGTTGCCCAACAATGCTTTAAAGATATGACGAATATTAATTGTGTTGTTTACACTTGGCATGTTTTGAAGATTGGAATGACGAAGGCATTTTGTTCCTGCTATCCAAACACTTTATCCATCGTCAACCCTTTGAGCCTTATTTTAAATTCTTTCACACCCCTCATTCGGAATTAGTTACAAAGACTAGAAACACAAGTTTGAAAGGTAAGAGAAGAAATGGATAAAGAAAAAAAAATAAAGAAAAAAAAACAACAAAAAGAGATAAAGAAAAAAAATGAATGAAAAATGAAAAGGAAAAACTAGAAAAACAAGGAATTGGGAACTACATTTGACCTGATTCCTCAAAGAGGATACGTAGGCGCTTCACAGCTCGGTCATAATGTAAATAAAAACCAAAAAAATCCCCAAGCAAGAAACATGGGCAGTAAAAAAAAAGTGTTTATGTAAGGAAAATATAGGATTCCGGAGGTTGTAATTTTGAACCCAATTTGTTTTATTTTGAGCCTTTAATACCATTTCTTTCTAGCCTTATCCAAATCCACATTACGGTCCAAAGAAAGACCTTTTGACCAATCTTTAAAAGAGGCCAAGTCGGGCAAATGAGAGAAGTCTTATCAGAACATAACACTCTGATTCCCATCAGAAAAGACTCGGATCCGCAGCAGAAGAAATATGAGAGAATCTTAGCAGTAGCACCACCAATCCCCAGCGGAAAAGTAACACAAATGAGAGAGTCTTAGCGGTGAAAACCTTCACAGGCACCATAAGGCGATGAAAGCTGAGAGAAAACCAAAATGAGAGAGGCTTGGTAGTGAAAACCCCTCGGGCACTACAAGTCGAACGAAGGTTGGAAATGAGATAGGAAAGCCCAGGAGAAGATTACAAAAGGCGGTTTAACGACGGATGGTAGGCCATATGTGCATGTCATGTCCATTAGAGTTGGTATCCACGTTCGATAGGGTTATTTTATAATTTTTCTTTTTAGAGAGTCATCCTCGTTTTTGTCTTTTATTCTGTTTCCTTTTATCTTTCTCCTTTCATAAAAAATTCCCCAATAGAGTCTGTTTGTAAGAAATGACTTCAAAATTTTCCATCAGCTTTCCAATTATGCAAGACGGAATTTGATTGGTACACCCAAGTGGTATAAGTGAGGAGGGATTAAGCGCAAAGCCAGTATCCAGAAGGATATTCCCCAGCAATAGGAAATCGACAAAAGGGTGGATCGGTGTGAAAAGGATATCTCAATGAAGGTTAATGACCTCGAGGCCAAGGCCAATGAGACTCAAAGGTCGGGAAATGCCCATTCCTTAGATATGCCACCAAAGAAGGGGAGATATCCCCAGCAGAAAGGTATTTTCAGTGACAAGGGTGAACAAAGAAAATGGTTCACCAGTAAAACATGCAAGGTCTTCACGAAGGGTCACTATTATAGGAATTCGGGTGGTTAGTGGAAAACCACGTGGAAAGGTTCACGAATAAAGAGTCGTCAAGGAAGGCGGGGAAGCAAGAAAGGAGAAAACTATCCCCAGCATGAATATCATCAAATGATAACATCCCCGGCAGGGTCTGACAACGAAACGCAGAGCAGGGAAAGAAGAGGAGAACCATCCCCAGCATGAGCACCACAACCAGCCACCACATTTTAAAACTAACCAATTTTTCTTTGATTTGAAACAGGAAAAAGAAGGGTTGTTGGCATAAAAGCATGCCACAAAGAAGATTCTCAAACTGGGGCAGAAAATTTTCTCCCGTTGTGAAAATTTTCTCGAAACCAAATACCCGGTTAGGGAAAGAAGCCAGATAATGCGAGGAAATGATCTTTGAACCCGATTATCCCCAGCAGCTTTGAAAGAAAGAAAACAACAAGTTGTGATAGAGGAAATTATACCCCCAGCAGACAGGACAAAACGAGGAAGCTTGCGTTCATAAAGGCAAGAGGTCGGTATCATCCCCAGCAGTTCTCGAAAAAATGAAACACTGATTTCGAGGTTTCCCCGGCAGCATTATATCCTACAAGTTTTTCAAGGGAGCAAAATGCGAGTCCCGAAGGAGGTTTGGAAAGAGGAAAAAGAAAAGGGATCCCCGGACAGGGTAATCCTCAGCTAATGACATTTCAATCCCCAGCGATCCCGGGAGAGAATAAAATGTCTTGAAGGAAGTAGAAAAGGAGGAAATAGAGAAGATTTCCCCAGCAGCATCATCTCCAACAGGTAAGTAAACAATTCCAAAGATATCCCCATCAGTCAAGGGAGAAATAACACGACCTAGGAGGAAAGCAATTCCGAAACAAGGTAATTTAGAAGAAAGGATGGGATGTAGTTAGTGAGTTGATGTTGAAGTCGGGGAGCCCGCCTGAAGAATAGAGTGGCGATTTAGTTTTGAGTTGTAGTTGAAGTCAGGGAGCCCGCCTGAAGAATGGAGTGGCGATTTATTTTAAAGTTGTAGTTGAAGTTAGGATGCCCGCCTGAAGAATGGAGTGGCGATTTAGTTTTTGAAGTTATAGTTGAAGTCAGGGAGCCCGCCTGGAAAATGGAGTGGCGATTTAGTTTTGAGTTGTAGTTGAAGTCAGGGAGCCCGCCCGAAGAATGGAGTGGCGATTTAGTTTTTGAAGTTATAGTTAAAGATAATTTAATAGGAAGTGAAAAACAACAATTAGAGGTTTTAGATGAAAGCAACAAGAAGAAGGAAGCAACAATTGGAAGATTTCAAGTAAGGCATCAATTTAGACCTAGTCGGAGGAATTATCTCCTAGCGTCAAAATCTTAGTCTGATGAATCTTTCTCCTAAGACATCAAAATCTTAGTCTGATGAATCTTTCTCCTAAGATATCAAAATCTCAGTCTGATGAATCTTTCTCCTGAGATCACAACAATTTAGACCTAGTCTGAGGAATTATCTCCTAGCGTCAAAATCTTAGTCTGATGAATCTTTCTCCTAAGACATCAAAATCTTAGTCTGATGAATCTTTCTCCTAAGACGTCAAAATCTTAGTCTGATGAATCTTTCTCCTAAGATATAAAAGTCTTAGTCCGATGAATCTTTCTCCTAAGAAATCAAAATCTCAGTCCGATGAATCTTTCTCCTGAGATGTCAGGTGCCCACTTGAAGAAAAGAATGGCAATTTATGATTAGAGTTTGTTGTTAAAGTCATAAGCCCGCCAGAAAAGCATAACGACGTCCTAGTTTCCAAGATTTGATAAGGATAGTGAATAATCGAAAAGTGGTAGAGTGTAACGGAAATCCCCAGCATGAATCAGAAGGAAGGCGACAAGGATCAGAAAAGATAGATTCAGACTTCGAAGGAGAATAACTCGAAGATCACAAGTCAGGGAATTCACTTTGGAGTGTAATGCAAGTTAGCAACAAAAGAAGCTGGCGACCAGAATGCGAGTTAACAGTCCGAGATGATCAACAGAAGTTAGTCATAATGAAAAAGGCAAGGAGTTAATCCAAGTGCAAAACTTGAGGAAAGATGTGGAGTGCTCAAGACGTGGCCCAGGTCGCAAGCACTGCATACCTGGTCTCAATCCAAAAAGCAGCACCTGCAACTAGCAAGTATCAAGGTTCAAATTTAGAGTCCGCATGAAGCACCAACCAATACTCAAGATCAAGCTTCAGAAGACTTATAGATAGGAATCTTGTAACTAGTAGCTGATAGGCTTAGTTAGTCTTTCTCATGTTTTGATTTTTGATGTAATAGCAGGACCACGGACCGGAACTTCGATGGAACGGAACCTCGACGGAACGACACCTCGACTGGCTCTCCACCTCGGTTACTCCATATTCTTACTCACTTCTGAACTACACGTGGCCTGATTCCTTTATAGCCAAGGATATGTAGGCAGCTCAGATACAAGGGCTCGGTCACATTCCTCTTCTTTTTAGTTTAGTCTCTCTGAATAAGTGTCGGGTCAAAACACTTGTCTAGTCGTTCTTTGTCTGAAAACTCTTTGTGTTTTCAGTCAAAGAGGGGCAGCTGTAGATGCGTGATTTTGCCCCTACCCGAGATTTTTTATATTTTTAGCTAAAATATTTAGTTTAGGCCTAATATAGCTATCTTAGCTAATTTTGACTCTTTTACTTTATTTTTACCTTAAAATAAAAAATAACAAAAATATAGTTTTATTAATGTTTCATAGTCATTTTTAAACATGAAAAATACAAAAATAGTACTTTATATTTTTATCTTTTTATAAAAACGAAAATAAATAAATAGTTTCATTAACATTTTGGGGTTACTTTAATCTCGAAAAAATATATATATAAAAAATAGTTTTGTTTTAATTATGAGTCTTATAGTTATTTTGCTTACGTAGGATTAATTAATAACATCGTGTTCTTATTCTCGGTTCCGGGCAAAGAATAATATTCGGGTTCAAACTACCCGGTTTTATAATTTTCGGACCTAGCCCATAATAATCCGAGCCCACCACACGTGGGGGACACGGACGGAGCACGAGACGGAACCCATAACTCTTGAAACCCACGTGGAGACCCATCACTCTTGGTCTCTCACGTGGGCAGAATGTCCAACGGACAAATGATGGGCAAGGCACTGAAGATGCTTTGGCAGAATACTGCAATGTATTCTTTATTTGAAAGAGGGGAGTCATGTTCAAAAAAAAAAAAGGAAAAGCTACTATTTGATTTTAAAAAAGGAAGTAAAAAAAAGGAGACCATAAGGAAGTGGAAACACTTCACGTGACCAACTTGGAATCCAATGCTCCCTTTTTCAGGAAAAAGTACATGCATTCCAGACAAAAAAGGTTATGTTACATTGTAGTCTCCAACCATCCCATTTTTTTGGGGGAATCCCTTTTGCATCTGTTGCTGCGTCAAAAATCTTTAGCCGATATGTTGTCTTCATAGATGGCTTGCATTGGTAGAGATTATTTGGACAATCACCAGACATGCACCCAAATCCTACAAAACAGGACATCATTAGCGAAAAAAGAGTGGTCCACGCTTTCCTCTTTCCAGTGCTAGGTATGTTGAAAGCACCATCCTTTTCCCGACCAGCTGAACCACCATTGCTGCCCGTCGAACAGACCACCATCATCTTCGTCCTTCTTCTTCACATTCAAACGACCATATCATCGTCCCGGCCATGATCAACGAGCATGCTTCGTTAATTTAGCAGCTCCAGCACAGTACAGCCGCCCACCAGCCCAAACAACCAGCATACCAGCTCGTTAACCTCACCCTTCAGCAACGTCGACCAGCCCCTCTCCGCCAACAACCCAGCCTTCACATTCATCTGCCAGCTCCCTCACCTAAAGCGACGCCAGCCAAGAAGGAGCCAGCGAAGAAGACACCTGCTAGAAGCGTGAAGTCTCCAGCGAAGGCGGCGCCTAAGCCAAAGGCAAAGGTGACGACGCCAGCTAAGGTTGCAAGGACTGCTACTAGGACGACTCCAAGTCGGAAAGCAGCACCCAAGCGACCAGCAGCAATGCAATAGTGAAGAGCTTCGAAGTCGAGATCTGCCTTTCTCTAACCCGTCGAGCTTCGAAGTCGTGTTTCGAATTCGTCGTCGTTAGCCACTGGTCGAAGTTTCCATCGTGCGTTGAGGTGCTGTTTTGTTGTCTTCCGATTTGAATTCCGTCAACGGTTCTATTTCGAGGTCGAGCATATTTGATGCTAAAGCTGGTTTGTTTGTTGCTGTTACGCTACAACTTTGCCGAACCTTTTGCATTTCTGCTTTGGCTTTTGCTTGGCACCCTGCTGTACTTTTGCACTTCAGGTATTCTTCAATCTCATACTTATCGTGTACACAGTATGTATGACATATTTTGCATTTGGATGGCATTTATGACGCATCGTTTTTAATCCTGCCGTAGCTAATTAGAAGCTTTTCTCGTAATAGTTATTCCCTATTTGTTATATTGTTGTTCATTATTATTTTAAGCCTTTAGTGGCCATAGCATGAATAGTCTAAATTTGTATGGCTTTCATTCAATGTTTCTTTTCTTCCGTTCCTGTTCATAATTTACACAGTTTAGTTTGCTATTATTTTTGGTTTGATTGTTTGTTAACATTTTGCATAAGTTTGTTAAAGATAAAGTCTATTTGCACAAGTTCATTTCCGAGATTAACATTTTGGATTTGTAAGGATAAAGATTGGTATTCTAGCGCATGTGCTGTGTACAATTTGGTAACGTAATCTTAATTTAGGGTGCATTTGAATTAACCCGATTATAACAATTTCGAATAATCCCTTTGAAAGAAATTGAGGCGTGCCATGACAAATAAAATCCCTAAGTCCATGGCCCTCTTCTATTATGAATTGAACCTTAGATTTCGAGGCGTGCCATTTAGCAAATTTCATGGCCCTCGCAAAGTACAAACGCGAAATTACTTTAGGCGCGTTAGTTAATAATAATACCTTCCTAATCACGGGTGCGCATTTATGTGACCCAAATCTCACTCTCGGCGAAACTGAAATACATTAAAGTCACAGGCGTACTGGTTGCGGTGTGACTCGAAATGTGTTTTCGTGACGTTGCAATTCTTCTAAAATTAAAAGCGGAGCATTAAAAATACATAGTTAAAATATATAAAGAAATCAGATAAAAGCAAAAATTGCAGTTGAGCGACCGTGCTAGAACCACGGAATCCGGGAGCGCCTAACACCTTCTCCCGGGTTAACAGAATTCCTTATCCAGGTTTCTAGTTTCGCAGACTGTATTACAGAGTCATAAATTTCCTCGGTTCGGGATTAAATCGGTGACTTGGGACACCATTATTTTCCCAAGTGGCGACTCTGAAAAATTAAATAAATTGATCCCGTTCCGACTGTCCTTTAAGTGGAAAAACTCCTTCACTAATTATTATTATTATGTCCCTTCTCGGGGTGTAGTAGTAAACAGTGGCACCATTTACGTTTATACGCGGTAGCGGTAAAAAAGGAGGTGTGACACCTTGTGTATCGATTTTTCTCTTTCTAATTAATAAAAGTATTTGATTTTATCCCTTAATCATGTGTACTGTGAATTTTACGTTTTCTATTCTTGCTCTTATTATGTTCATATGGTCTGGGCCTGTTATACAGCGAAGGCCTGAAGACGGTTTGGGTCACCATGACCCGGACAGATCCAGCGACCTGATTTAGTACTAGTTACAGAGGCCCAGGCCCAATTTTGGAAATGATAATGGCCTGGACCCAATTTCTGAAAGTAATAATACGATTAAGGAAAAACCATATAGAAAACGCAGTATATATTAAGATTGGGACTTTAAAAATAGATTTGGACGAGCCTCGCCCGATATCAAACAACGGGGCCCCATTTGTAATGATATAACACAATTAGACTCGGGAAGACTACTAGTTAACTCCATAGTCTTACCCAAAACAATTAAAAGCCGATAGACTACTTAGGGCACAATTTAACGTATTTTCCATTGAACGAGTGTGCACTTGGTGCGACTCAAATCCAAATCTCGGCAAAGCTGAAATACACCGAAAGTCATAGGCGTACTGGTTGCGGTATGACTCGGGGCATGTTTTCGCAATGCCGCAAATTCCATAAAAATAATACTTAAGTAAAAGGCACTATATGTTGTTAAAATCTATGATTAAGTCAAACAAGAGTCGAGAACGATAATTGAGCGACCGTGCTAAAACCACGGAACCCGGGAATGCCTAACACCTTCTCCCGGGTTAACAGAGTTCCTTATCCGGATCTTTGCTTCGCAGACATTTTTAAGAGTCAAATTCCTCGGATTCGGGATTAACCGGTGACTTGGGACACCATTATCTTCCCAAGTGGCGACTATGATTAATCTCAATAAAATCCTGAACCGATTGTCCTTTAATTGGAAAAACTCCTTCCTCTACGTTATTTTATCCATTTCGGGTATCTGAGCGTCGGGGTATACCCTACGAGCGTATTTATATGCTTATTCCTAAAGTGGGGTAGTAAAAAGGGAGGTGTGACATGGGGCACAATTACTCACCCCTTCTCTAGATCCCTGAGGGAGGAGAAGTGTCACTCTCTTGCTTTCAAAGGGGTGCCATATTCTGTCCAGGTCGGTAGAGCTTTCAAACTACCTGAAGTCGATGGATTTAATTAAAGATAATAAAAATATGCACTCCCTTTCAGGGGAGTGTATGTTGAATAATGCCTGCACAATAAGGCAGCGGTATCGTACTTGTTCACTTACTTCTTGTTCTTTATATCTGTTATAACAGGGTTTCCGACTTTGATATATGTTTTGCAGACCAACTTCCTTACTTCCGAGTGCCTTTAGAGATTGATCCTTAATAAAGAGAGACTTATGTCTGAATGGAATCAGCTATTGACCAAAAATAATCAAATTGCTACGCGCCTCCCGGTGCTGGAGGCAAAGGCTATTCAAGTGGATGAGCTTGAGGCTTAGTTGCAGTTGAGTGAGTTGGGTCATGTTTAAATAAAAAGTAGGGCTGGGAAATTGAGGGTTTGATTTTGGCTAAAATTGAAATGGTAATGGACAATATAGTAAATAGCCAATTTCTCTCTTTTTAATTTAATTAAAATGGTTAAAATGATCTTAAAAATAAATTGAAAGCACTAAATTAATTAATAATATATAAACGTTAATATAAAAATACTGGGCACAATTTTATAATTGTAAAACGTTATTAATCGTAATATAGGCTATAATTGCAATTTTTGCAGCTTAGCCTAAAAAAATAACATATAAATTTATAAAAATATGTAAAAATTACCTTAATTATATTGTGGTATAAATATGAAGGTGGACATAAATTAGTCAACAAAATGATAGTTTTGGCAATACTTGTTGAATTTTGTACTACTAAACAAATAGTAAAATAATTTTCAAGAGTTTTTTTTTAATTAGGAAAAAATATTCAAATTCTTGGGCATGCTTATATATGTATGTACATGCTATTTGGAGAATACTCTGAGCATAGAAATATGTAGGAAAAAATTGGGTAGCAACAGTGGGATGGTGGAGGTGGTGGGGGTGGAGAATAGGGTGGGGAAGGTTGAGAAGGAGTTTTGGAAAATACTTTTCCTTCTCTTGATAGGGAAAATATTTTCCTCCAATTGAAGAAAAATGAGTTCACGAGAAAAATATTTTTCAAAATATTTAAACCAACCAAACATGGAAAAACTGAAAAATATTTTTCGAAAAATATTTTCCTTCATACCAAACACACCCGTAAAAGCAGATGCATTGGCTAATTTGGGGTCGTCCACAAAGATGAAGGGATCAGATTTCTAGAACTATCATACAGCTCATACATTTGGTACTGGATGTGGATGGTTATTGTGAAGTACATACAAGCAACCTAGTCTGGGACTAGAGGAATGAGTTCATCGATTACCTTTAGCACGACAAGCTACTCGAAGACCCACATGCCTCCCCGGCACTCCGCACCAAAGCAGCTCGCTACAGCTTCTGGGGGGCAGCTATATAGAAGGTATTTCCAATGCCCGTTGGCCTAATATTTAGGAGCCTCGAACGCATATTACTTCATGACAGAGGTTGATGAAGGGATGTGCAGGTATCATTCTGGTGCAGATTCATTGGTCCTAAAATTAGGTAGATGAGGATACTATCGGCCTCGTATGCAACAAGACACGAAGGCATTCATTCAGAAATGTTACAAGTGCCAATGTCATGCACTATTGGTGCACCAACCAGCAGAACTGTCACACTAGGTATTGTCCCCATGGCCGTTAATGAAATAAGGATGGATATAGTTGGGTTGTTTCTACCAGGTCCCGAAAAGGTAAGATTTTTTTTAATTTTAACTCATTACTTCAATAAATGGGTTGAGACAGGTCCCTACTAAAATATTGGTGAGCACTAAGTGGTCGATTTTCTATGGGAAAACATAATTTGCTGGTTCGGAATACTGAAGAAGATTACCTATGATAACGGGCCATAGTTCATAGGCTCCAAGGTCATACAATTTCTTGACGACCTAAAAATTAAAAATCACATCTTCACAATACCATCTAAGTTCAAATGGGTAGGCGGAATCAACCAAGAAAGTGATTATTCAAAACCTCAAAAAGAGGTTGGAAGCAGCCAAAGGCAAGTGGTCCGAAGAGTTACGGGGAGTGCCATGGGCATACCGGACGATGGCCAAGTCGAGCACTGGGGAGACACATTTCTCTCTCGTATATGGCACAGAAGCTCTTATCGTGGTGGAAGTAGGAGAACCAACCTTCCTGTACTTTTGGGCAGAAGAAGAAGCGATAATGAGGCATTACTAGTCAAACTGGAGCTGCTTGACGAACGCAGGGACTTGGCGTATATAAGAATGGTGGCTCGGAACAAAGGATGGAAAGATACTATAACCAGAGAAAAATCTACGCTATTAAGTGGGAGACCTGACTTTAGGGAAAGTGACTCAGAGTGCCTGGGAGCTCAACGCGGGAAAACTGGGTCCGACATGGGAACGCCCTTACCGATTTCCAGCTATCACCGAAAAAGGGTCAACTAGAGAACCAAACATAGTCAAATTGCCGAGCAACTAGAACGTGACTTATCTTAGAAGGTATTACTGCTGATGGATCATGCTTATACTGAAAGTATGTGATTCACTCTTTTCCTTTCACGTAGAGTTTTTCCTAATTGGATTTTTTGGAAAGGTTTTTAATGAGGCAGCAATGAAAAGTATACTACGGAAGGAGCATCATGAACAAAGTTAAGGCCTTTAAATGACAAGGCACTGAAATAACAAGCCACTAGGGGATGGTTAGATAATCTTTAGCTCGATGATAGAATTCATAACGGGAAATGAAGCTTGCCATCAAACCAATGATTATCCAACTGTTCACAAACATTTTTCCTTAAAGGAGTAAGACTTCCAGTGTTTCAATTTGCATTCTTCTTTCACAACCCCAAACTTCCTTCGTAGGATGTCCTGATGGAACCTAGTTTTTAAGACTAGGTAAGCGGATTAGTATAACAATTAAGCTAGTTCTTAACAAATGATAATTTGAAATATAGTTTATTATGAATACCGAAACAAGAGCGAAATGAGACTACGCGATAATAATCATAACAACCTCCCAAGACTGGTAATACAGAGTCAGAACTGTAGCTAGAAACATGAAAAGATCTTAAAGATCGAAATACAATACTACTCAAATAACAAGTTAAAAGTACAATAAAAGTTAAAGACCTCCAATGGGTTGCGGCAACCAAATGCTCTACCTTGAATCCTCTCGGCCAATAAGCTAACTTTGTCCGAGTCTAATATCTCTAATACCCGACTCTGCACAAAGATATGCAGAAGTGTAGTATGAGCACACCATGGTCAATACCCAGTAAGTATCAAGACTAATATCGATAGAGTAGTGACAATGTACAACTCAAGATACTCACTAGACAAAATAACTTGCGCAGTATAGAAGTATAAAGCTAATAATGGAAAGTAGAAATCGGTAAATGGAAACAAAATCAACATTTGATTTAAATAGTAAAGCAATAAGAACACAGTGAAGTATCATTGAAAAAAAATTAAGGAATGCAAAGGAAAACCAATTAATCATGTCGTTCTAACATAAGTTTCACAATGAAATCACTCTGTGATACTTCATCTCATAGTAACAAGCCACGAGTCTCAACCTACCATCATATGCTCATGGCACCTCGTGCTTACATCTCGAATCACAAACACACAAATAACTTACGTGCCAATATCTCAATCCGCCCGACATGATCACATGCTCACATTCACAATCCGCCCGTGTAGTCACAAGCTTGAAATCACAATCTGTATGGCATGCTAATAGGCTCACGATCACCATTTGTCCGGCATGATCACAGGATCACAATCACAAATCGCTCGGCATGGTCACATGCTCAATTAGCAACATGAAAACGGATAATACAAGAACACACGGGCATGATCAATAAATACCAAGTTTCATACTCCTGAGATAGTATAAGTGGTATGCTATGGTGTATGCTTGTGCGAATGTACTACTGCAACCCAAGTCAACAAGTAATATCAAAGACATAGAGTATCTCATCAAAGGAACAAAACAGTTTACGTAAGGTGTATGACATACACAAGGAAAAGCACACCATCACACGAAAATCACCAACACAATGTCCCCAAGCCATCACACATCATCCCTAATATTGCCACCCTTATCTCTCCGATAGCCACATGTATAACTCCGCCCTGACAATATTGTTAGCCATCCTTATCTCTCTGATAGCCACCCGTATCACTCTGCCCTAAAAATGTCAGTATCCACCCTTTTCTCTCTGATAACCACCTGTATCACTCCGCCCTGACAATATCATTGGCCACCCTTATCTCTCCGATAGACACCCATATCACTTCGTATAATAGTCACCCTTATCACTCCGCCCGAAAAATAAAACAATAGCCACCCTTATCACTCCGAACATTCAACAACAATGAGATGCCACCCTTATGCCCCGCTAAGTCTTATATTTTTATTTTTATTTATTTATTATTTTTAGATCAAATCAGCTCGTTTATCTATAAGCAACTCAAAAAATTCAAGTACCGTTGAACAATCTCTTTGAAGAATGTAGATGAGTAGATCACATTTTCTTGAAAATTGATTATAATGGATAATTATATTTGGAGAACAAGCCCATCATCATAGTTATCCAGAAGTAATTATTGTGTTCACTGCCTATTCTTATTCTATTTTTCCTCGAGATACCAACGGTGTTCTTATTTATACTCTTTGAGAGCAGACATGTAACCACTTTCATATTACGAACTATCCAACATGTATCAGTGTATTTTCTTTTCTTCTTGCACGTTTGGCGGTGACCAAAAACTAAACACTTTTATTGGCTATGAGTGAAAAAGTAGAATTGGGGAATCATATCCAATAAGTGTCAACCTCCTAAATTATACTATATATACATCCACTAGTTATCAGCTGCACTCCACTAGCCTTTTCAAACCTTTGAAAACCAAGAAAGAGTGATAGTATGACAAGGTTTTTTAGCTAATTAGTACAATGTATTGATAAGTTAATTCTTTATGATGGGTTGTTCAGACCTGGACCACAATCAACATGCTTGCACTCGCCTATGGGAATAATTAATTTAGTTAAGGTCTAGACTTTATTGAGTAGTTTCCAGAACTCTCACTAAAATGTGAAACGAAGCCTCGAAATAGTTGGAACTGATAAAACGTAAGAACCATCAGCTGGTTCTGCCCCTGCACACACGGACAAAATTTGCATTAGAAGCCGATGAAAAAACGACCTTAAATATTTTTAAATTTAGCGATAGAATATTATGGCTAGAGCTGAAACATTGGACATGCTTTACTATTGCTCATAACCAATTGTGCGGATCTAGAATGCAGAGACAGTGATTAGTAGCGAAGTCAGGAAATTCAATAAGAATATCATTTGCCACTAGTTATGCAAGGGTGTTCAAAGTATATTTTTTAATCAATAACAAATAATATTTTAACTTATACGTAGTATAATTTTCGACAAAGGGTGTCGAGTTGACCACCCTTGGTCCAATATATCTCCTGCCCTAGTAGTGATTTTGAGTTGAAAGAGTAGATTCTAAAATGTATATTCTATCAATACTTGTTCTCACACACATAAGGTGTGTTTGGTACAAAGGAATATATTTTCTCTCCTTTTGATGGGGAAGTTATTTCCGAGTTCGTGAGGAAATATATTTTTAAAACATTTACGCCAATCAAATATTTTTTGGAAAATGTTTTCATTCGTACCAACACACCTATATACAGGTTAGATTTGAAATATTGGGTCATATTGAACCTGTGATTCGTGCACCTGAAGCTGTGGTTGGATTTATGCTACTTCCACTATTCGATTTTATGTGAACTTATTTCCTTTTTGGTCTATTCCTAAAAGAATGACCTATTTCTAAATTTGGAAACAAATTAGTTTAAACTTCAAATTCTACCTTTAATTAATGAATAGTTTTTATAAGCACACAAATATTCTTGATCACTTTTTGATTTGTTTAGGACTACAAATTCTAAAAATCTTCATCTCTTCTTAAATTACGTATACAGTCAAACAAGTTCACATAAATTGGAACAAATGGAATATATGAATATTTAGGAGGTCAACATTTACTATTTTTAGCGCATAGCTAGTCATCTAGTGTACTGCTTGCAAGGTCATCTTTCATAAAAATTTTAGTATTCTATGTATATACAGTCAACACGCTGGGGTGCTAAATGAATAGGATAATCCGGGATTTAGAAGTAATTGATCCAGAATTAGTATAATCTTATTATATGCATGTATTTTAATTTTTTCCCGTGTATATATAGTTCGAGCTAAAAATATAGTTCTTTAATTAAACCTATAAAACATGTCATATATCCGACTCTATCAAAAATACATTTACATTTATACCAAAGATAAATAAGGTAAACTTGTTTTCAAATACGGAAAAGGTTCAGTTGCACCCCTGAACTTTACGATAAGGTCTATATATAACCCTCGTTAAAAGTTTGGCTCAAATCCAACCCTGCCGTTACATTATTGGCCCGGATATCACATTTGTTTTAAACGAAGCTAAATACCCCTGGACTTTACGATAAAGTCTATATATAACCCTTGTTTTTTTAATAAAATATTTTTTTTTTTTGTAAAAACTGAAAATATTTTGTTGAAAATAATTTCTTCAGCTCTTAAAAAATGAAAATATTTTGTTAAAAATGAATTTTTTCCTATTTTTACAAAAAAAATAGTTTTTACAAATTTTTTTTGCTAGTTTTTACAAAAAGAAATCTTTAAACAAACTAAAAAATGAAGAAACACATATTTTTCAAAAGTGAAAATAATTTCTGAAAATATTTTATTCGATTTTTGAAAAATAAAAATATTTTTTTAAAATTGAAAGTATTCTAATTCCTCTGTTTTTGCATTTTTTTGAGTTTTACGAAAAAAAATTTGTTAAAGAAATGATTTTTGCAAATATTTTTACAAAAAGAAAATATTTTGTAAAACTTTAAAAGTTGCAAAAATCATTTTTTAACAAATTATTTTTTTTAAAAAAACATATTTGTAAAAACTAATCAAAAAGTAAAAACAAAGGAATTAGAACATTTCCGGTTTTAACAAAATATTTCACTTTTGAAAAATATTTTTTGCAACTTCATTTTTCAGTTTTTTTAAAGATTTTTTTTTTTTGCAAAAACTGGAAAAACAAATTTGTGAAAACTATTTTTTTGGTTTGTAAAAACAGGAAAAACAATTCGTTTTTTAACAAAATATTTTCAGTGTTTACAAAAAAAAATAATATTTTGTTAATAAAACAAGGGTTATATATAGACATTATCGTAAAGTCCAGGGAGTTTTTGGCTCCGTTTAAAATAAAGGGGGTATCCGGGCTAATAATATACGACATGGTTGAATTTGGGCCAAACTTTTAACGAGAGATATATATAAACTTTATCGTAACGTTCAGTAGTATTTGGACCTTTTTCTTGTTTCAAATAAAAGATGAGAGAGCACCGACCATTTTCCTTTCTTTCCCTTCATTCTCCCCCAGTCCAAATCCCCAAAACTCCAAGCAAATCCGTTAAAAAGTGGCAGCCACATTAATCAGAAATAGAATCACTTGCTTTAATGTGGATCATAGTTTGAGATATATAATAAAAGTTATAGAAGAACTTCAGAAATGTCATTGCATTATTACTGGTATACACATATTTAGTTGTGCATACTTGCTCAGTATAATTACAAGTTTAGGAATAAAAGACAAAGTTTATGATTTTTCTCGGTTTAACCATCTGGTATCCGTAAGCACCGTACTGTCCCAAATAATCCAGTTTTGAGCCGAGTAGGCTCAAGGGATAAAGGCTTCTTACCAAGAAGTTCTTCATTTCCTCCAACCCGAGATTGTGATCATGGATGTTTATGATCATGAGAAGATTTGAAGCTGGGAAAGAAACAGGGAATGTAAGAATATGTCTCCATGTAGGGACAGTACCTTGGCTGAGCAAAAAATGCTACACATTCAGCAGTGGATCTTTGCGATGGCAATCCAGGAATGCAGTTTTTCCTCACATCAACTACTCCTTCCTTGATCAAACTTAGGCAAATCGGCCCGATTCCTATAAAAAAGTTATTAGACAATGACAAATTGGCCAAATTTCCTAGTGAACAGATCACCTCTGGTATCATTCCATACAACTGATTTCCTGCAAAGTTCAAGACCTCTATATTCTCCAAGCATCCTAATGAGAATGGAAGTGGACCTGTAAGCCTATTGTTTCCGGCATCAAAGACTACTGCTTCATTCAAGAATCCAAGTTCATATGGAAGACATCCACTTAACAAGTTGTTAAGTAGCAAAATTTCACTCAAACTCGCAAGGATTTTGGAAATACTACGCGGGATTGGACCGAAGAATCTGTTGTTGGCTAAGGTAAGATAAAGAACATGGCTGCTGCTGCTGCTGCCTATGTTATCAGGAAATTTCTGCATGAAATTGTTGTTGTTGATGAAGAGTGCATCAAGCTGGTCGTTTGTGAATAACTGAGGTGGTACTGATCCAGTAAAAGAGTTGAATCTTATGTCCAAGAAAGACAGGCTATTCATGCCCAATATAGCTGGTGGAAATGGTCCAGAAAATTGGTTGTTACTGATGTCAAGTTCATAAAGATATGGAAGATTGGCAATATTTGCAGAAAGAGTACCACTAAAGTTGTTAGAATTGGCATGAAAGAGTGCTAAGTCGGGGAGCTGATCAAGAAATCCGTCGAGATTCGGGGCGCTTAGTTGGAAACCATTGAAATCAATGGAAGCAACAGCAATTGCAGATTTGTTATCTGGGGGACTTTCACAGTAGAAACCAGTATAATTGCATATGTTTGGACCAACCCAAGATTTCGTCACTCCTAATGGGTCAGAAGTGATGATATTCTTGAATTTCTGGATGATGGGGTACACAACAGCAAGTTTTTGATCAGCAAAAACTAATTGGTTCTGTCCCTTTGATGGAGCAGGTGCTTGTGCTGCTGCAGCTACTGGAACTTTTCTCCTACCATGGCCACTGGAAGCAATGGTAAATTCAAGTGTCTTAATACTATGTCCAATAAAGAACATGCTGAAGACAAGAAGAACAAATTTGATACTATTCATCATCTTTAAATTAGATACAAAAGACAAAACCAAAAATTTCAAGCCAGAGGCAAAACAGAGAACAAAAGAATCAAGTTCACTGTGCATGAGTCATCTCTAGTTATTTTATAGTCTTGGAAACTTTTTGTGCTGATTAATCAAAGAAATTAACCTAAACTTACGGCCTATGGATGTGATTAGTCCATTTTTAAAGGTCATGTCTATTACGAACCTACAGGTATTAAAAATTTCAGACAGCTAAAAGAAAAAGAGAAAAACAAGAGTCGGAAAGCTAACTGTTTGGTTGTGGCCACAGGGAGAGCATGCTTTCCATCATTAAAGAAATGAAGGTGACGTCCATGTTACCTTTTTTGACATTTTGTTACCAGATTGGCCACAATAAACAGATCCCAATTATTAGTTTAGCTTTTCCTTTACATAAACATAAATATATACTACATATGTACACATATATATATATAGTAACTGGAATCCAATCAATATATCTGGCCTGTCATAGTAGGTACGTAGCTTTGATGCAATACTGCTATCTTCCTAATGTTTTACCAAACACGAATCACAAATTTCTTATTGACATCATTAGTGCATCATACAGCGTCTCTTTTCCATCTTCAGAAGTTAATCTGAACATTAGTGGACCACATAACGTTAAAGTAGGTGTGCATTTATTTATAATTGGCTAAGTAATGGCAGTAACATTAATTTCTTTGCACTAATGATTGGCAGGTGCGGAAGCGCAGGTGTGATAGGTCAGGTTGGGCAGTGTGTTTTATAAAAACGAATTTTTGGCTAATTTTTCTCACAATGTCACTTTAGTTGGGCGATTTTTGAAGCCTTTGAAGAGGGTATTTCATCATCTATTATGGTAAATAATTCCCGCACATAATGAATAAAATACATGGTTTGTATATGGATTTATACATGTAAAAGTTTGCGAAAATTTGCTATTTTGGTAGAAAACATAGAAATATGCATTTTTGGATTTTAAACACGAGTTTGGAAATGGAATTAGGAATAAACGGTATATTTGAGTTCGTAATGTTTGTGTATTGATTATCATCGAAAAATTTTGGAATCTGGGCACGTAGGCCCGAGGGTGATTTTTATCGACTTTTCGAACGGAGTTGAAAATTATTGTAAATAGGATTATAATGAGTATGTGGGTATACATTTATGGATTTGCTCATTTATTGGCTAATTTTGGAACGTTGGGCATCGATTTGAGTTGTTTGATGGCTTGGGATCTGGTTGTGGAACTTCAGAGCGAGGTAAGTCTCCTTTCAAACCTTGTAAGAGAGAATTCACCCCATAGGTGAAATAATTTTATTTGTACTTCTATTTGTGCAGGCTACATACGCACAAGGTGACAAGAGTCCTTACGTAACTGCTATTAACGTTTATGTTCGGTAGTTTTATGTTTACACCATGCTTTGTAGAAAGCGTTACTTGATTACATTTCCTAATTGTACCAAATGGAACTAAGTTGAGGACTTTTATGGATCTAAAAGCCTCAAATTGAATTGTCTTTATTTTAAAAGGAATCAAGAAATAGTTGTCATTTAATGATAAATTTATATTTGACCGAGTCGCAAGTATGATCAGTGAGCGGGGTAATTCCTTTTACTACTCTCATGGGAGTGGGTCGATCGCCTCGCCAGGTTAATAGATACATCTATTATTCACGTCTTCGACCCTCGGCAATGCACTCTTTAGTTTTATGTTGGATTGGACCGTACGACCACGACATGATTTGTGCATGAATTAGTTGATTGTTTTGGAATTATTGATAATTGATGTTTGGCCGGAGAAATAAATTGTTAAAAGATGAAAATAAATTTGGAAATCTCCTATTAACAAAAGAATCTTTTACCTGCTTCATGCTATTGAGTTACAATCGCCTTATAATTCCATAATTTAACATGTTATTGGTATATGTTGTCTGCCATCGTAAGTGTTGGAGTCGAGCTCTCGTGAGTACTTCTTCCAGACTAGATTGGAAAACTTTCTATGTCACGATCCAAAATCCATTAAAGGTCGTGATGACGCCGGATACAAATGTGAGGCAAGCCAACACCAAATAGTTAATTTAATTCTCATTTTAATATTTCTAAAATTATAAATGTCCTCCAATTTAACTACTAAAAGATGAACTTTACATAAAAATAATAATATTTTTCAATTTCAATACTGAATATCATATAATTTTCTCAGGAACCGATGTCACAAGTGCATGAGAGTTTACCAAAGAATAAAATAAGATACAATGATTGTCTGAAATACAAATTTGGACAGAAAGAAAAATACCAATACTCTAAAGGAAACTCTGTTGGCTGCGGATCGCACATAAGATGTAGCTCACCTCAAGTCCTTGTATCAACCACGCCGCTGCTTTGACAAGACCACAATATATATATATATATATATATATATATGTATATATATATATAAATATGTCGGGTTCGTTTGGGATGGTTACTGGATCACGGTTTGAAGTTAATGAAATGATGAGGTTTGAGGACTGCCGGTGTAACCGCACCTGGAAGTGGGCACCACAGGTACGAGCCTGCAATAGCGGGAAGGAAGCCGCAGAAACAAGTAAGGCCAGGAGGAGCAGGGGGTTCGTTGGGTGCGAAGATTTTCCTGAACCTACGAGATCGCAGGTGCGACTTAGGGGTCATAGAAGCGAAATTGGACGGGGCTTGGCTGGGGTGCAGGTGCGCCATAGCTCCCGTAGAAGCGATACATCAGGAATGGTCGGGGCTCCATAGAAGCGAACCGCGGGAGAGGAATCAGCCTGCAGAAGCATACGTGGTCGAGTTTAGTTGAGACTACATCTGCGATGGGAATTTACGCAGGTGCAGAGCCGCACAATTGACTGGTGGACCGCAGGTGCGAGAGATCTCTCTGGGGAATGTGTTTTATAAAAATGTGATTTTGGCTCATTTTTCTCACATTTTCACTTTGGTTGGGCAATTTTTGGAGCCTTTGAAGAGGTTATTTCATCATCTATTATGAGGTAAGTAATTTCCGTACATAGTGAGTTAATTACATGGCTTGTATACGGATTTATACATGTAAAGTTTGTGGAAATTTGGGGTATTGGTAAAAAAAAGAAACTAGAAATATGTATTATTTGGATTTTAACCATGAGTTTGGAAATGGAATTTGGAATAAATGGTATATTTGAGATCGTAATATTATTGGTATTGATTATCATCAAAAAATTTTGGAATTTGAGCACGTGGGCCCGAGGGTGATTTTTATTGACTTTTCAAACGGAGTTGGAAATTGTAAATAGGATTATAATGACTAATGAGTATGTGAGTATATATTTATGGTTTTGCTCATTTATTGGCTAGTTTTGGAGCGTTGGGCATCGATTTGAGTTTCTTAAATGACTTGGGATCCGGTTATGGAACTTCGAAGCGAGGTAAGTCTCATTTCTAACCTTGTAAGAGAGAATTTACCTCACAAGTAAAATAATTAAATATGTGCTTTTATTTGTGGGACACGAGGTGATGAGAGTCCATACTTCTTGCTTTGTAGACACCATTACTTGGTTATATTTGCTAATTGTATCAAATAGAACTAAGTTGAGGATTTTTAAGGATCTAAAAGCTTCAAGTTGAATTGCCTTTATTTTGAAAAGAATCAAGAAATGATTATGATTTAGTGACAAATTTATATTTGACCGCGTCGCAAGTGAGATCTGCGAGCGGGGTAATTCCATAAATTTATATTTGACCGCATCGCAACTATGATCCATGAGCCGGGTAATTCCTCCTACTGCTCTCTTGGAAGCGGGCCAATCGGCTCAGCGGGTTAATAGATGCATTATGGTTCACGTCGTTCGACTCTCAGCAGTGCACAATTTACTTTTATGTTGGATTGGGTTCTACGACCTCGACATGATTTTGTGCATGACTAAATTGATTATTTAAAATATTTGATAATTGATGTGACCTCATTGTCCGGATATATAAATTGTTAAAGATAAATATAAATTTGAAAATCTCCTATGAACAAAAGAATTATTTATGTGCTTCATGTTATTAAGTTTACAGTCGCCTTATAAATCCATAATTTAACATATTATCGGTACATTATTATTGGCCATATTAAGTGTCAGAGTTGACCTCTTGTCACTATTTCTTCGATATTAGACTGGATACTTACTAGGTAGGCGTTGTTTTTGTGTTCATATTACACTTGCAGTACATTTTATCGTACATACACATGCATGTCTAGTGGCCTTATGGGCATAGCGGTATGGTTGATACGGGAATTTAGGTGAGCTACATCTTATTAGACAATCCGCAGCCAGCAGAGTCTCCTTTGGAGTACTTGTATTTTCTTTTCTGTACAATTTGTATTCCGGATAGTTATTGTATTGTATTTTAATTTCTTGTAAATGCTCATGAACTTGTGACACCGCGTTCTGGGATGATTATGGGATATTCAGTGTAAAAATTTTGAAAATATTATTATTTATTCTGTAAAGTTCATCTTCTTACTAGTGAAATTGAAGATAATTTTTTATTTCAAAAAAAGACTAAAATAAGAATTTAACTAACTATTTAATGTTGTCTTGCCTGACAATGATGTCCAATACCATCACGATCTTTAATGAATTTTGGGTAGTGATAGAAATTCAACGCAAAGTTGATGAAGATCAAAGGTTGCACGTCCACATATCTCTTATGAAACAATTTTCTTGTAACTCATTTTCTCATATATAACAACTAAGTGTTTTTCTTTGAAGGTATCAAACAACTACTCATATTTTGTTATTTGTTAATTTATTTTTCTCAATTTTTTGTTATCTCTAGATACTGGCCCTTATTGAATAATATTTATTGACCATAAGTTATTTTGTTTTTTAATTTGGGGTGATTGTGGAATTGATTTACTTTAGAGCTATGATCAATGGTACATAAAAGCTAGATATATATGTGTTGGTAATGTATTCCAACAAATAAAAACCTTTAGAGTCAAGTACTAAGTCATTGAAATGGCAAATATTATAACTTCAAAATATTTAAATTAGAACATCTATGCATTTGTTATTTTCTTAAATATTGCCTTTTCCAATTCCATTTGCTTATATGGAATGTAAAATCACTTTGAAGGGACGGATTTATAATTTAATAAGAATATGAGATGAATTTAGTGCATTCTTTGTAAAAAATTTATTTTTATGACCTAAATTTTAAAATGGACTGGCATTCTCATTGTGGTATCGAGAATGCTCTCTATAAAGTGTCTTTTGTGACGCTCCGGCCCGTTGTCACGTGAGTTATCACCCCGTTTCCCTCTTTTTCTGCTTCCTTATGTGTTATTATACGAGTCATGGGTGAATGAGTTGATTTGGATTGATTCTGGGTGGAAATGAGATACTAGTCTCTTTAAGGAAGGCTTATTTTGAAAAAGTCAACAGGATGTTGACTATTGAGTTAGAGGGCTCGGATGTAATTTTCATTGATTATGTTAGCTTCGGGGGATGATTTGTGACTTAGGAGTGTGATCAAAATTAATTTTGGAGGCTCGGTGTAGAATTAGGCTTGAATTGGCGAAGTTAGTATTTTGGCGAATTCCGGTTGATAGGTGAAATTTTAATCCGAGGGTCGAAATGGAATTCTAAGAATTTCAGTAGCTTTGTTAGGTGATTTTGGATGTTTGTGCAAAATTTCATGTCATTCAGAGGTGTTTTGGTCGGGTTTTTTATCAAATGCGTTGCTCTCCCACAACCCCGTTTTCACGGTTTAGGCTGCTCCCATTTCGCTCGCCGCTACTACGGGAATCGCTTTTGCTTTCTTTTCCTCTGGCTACTAAGATGTTTCAGTTCGCCAGGTTGTCTCTTGTCTGCCCATGGATTCAGCAGCAGTTCGAAAGGTGCTTGAATTTGGTGAGAATTGATGATTATAGCATTGTTAGATGTGTTTTGATGATTGGAGCAAGTTTGGATGATGTTTTAGAATGGGTTGGCACTTTTGGTTGAGGTCCCGGGGGCCTCGGGGTAATTTCGGATGGTGTACGGGGTAAATTTTGGACTTGATGCATTCTGAACAGTTCTGGTATCTGGTATTTTCGCTTCTGCGGAAATGGACCGCAGAAGCGAGTCTTGGACTCGAGGCAGCTTCCGCAGAAGCGGACGTATGGACCTTAGAAGTGGTCTCGCTTGTGCGAAAAATGGACCGCAGAGGCGGTCCTGGACAAATGAGTGAAACCGCAGAAGTGGAGTAGCAGAAGCGATAATTTTTATCGCGGAAGTGGAAAAGCATGGTCAGAGATATTTAATTCCATCTTTGTGAATTTTGAAAGAACTTAACATTTTCACTTCGGACTTGGAGGTTATTGTGCGATTTTGGAGAGAGAATCAAGGGACTTCATTGAGGTAAGGAGTTTTTTTAGCCTAAAACATAAATCTAATGTGTTATTTCATGAATTAAGGGTGAAAATAAAGGTTAGGGCTTGAACTTAAGAGAAAGAAAATTTGGGATTTGAGGGAACATTTGAGCTCGTATTTTGGTAAATTTGATATGTATAGACTCGTGCGAGATAAGAAATCCAGTAATGTGAATTTTTTGTTTTTCGAGAAGTGGGCACGGGGCTTATGTTTTGCCAATTTCGTGATTTTTGATATTTTACGAGTTTTCGATTAGGTTATATTCCCTTAGCCTATTGTAACATATTCCTTGTGGTTTTGATCGAATTCGACGTACACGAAGGTCCATTCGATAGGAAAAGGCATAGCGAGCTAGACTTTTGGCTGGCTAGATGTAAGTAATGATAATAAATGATATTCTGAAGGTTTCAAACCCTAGATTTGCACAACATAGTGCTGTATTGAGATGAAATGCGCGGTTAATGGTGTGCGCGGGGTTGTTTAATACTGGGGATTGTGACATGGGCCGTCCCGTTTGATAGTTTACTGCATATTTGACTAAGTTGATTTGTTTATCATCATGATTTGGGCTTATTGCCATGTTTTGGGCTTAAAGCCACATATTTGAATCCTTCGGGATCATTATTACTATTTCCTCACTATTTTGATACGTTATTTGAACTCAGTCCTAATGATTATGCAATTTTGCAAAATAAACCGCTTTAAATTAATTTTTAGACTTTAAATGATATTTCACTGATATATTAGGCTGAGAACTATTATTTTATTGATGCACGAGGGGCTTATGATATTTTCTAGACTGTGTGAGGCTTTCAGGCCATGAGTGTGAGGTGAGGAGGCTTTCAGGCCTCGAGTAATATGTGAGGAGACTCTCAGGGCTCGAGTGTATTATGAGGAGGCTTTCAGGCCTCGAGTGTGATGTGAGAAGGCTTCCAGGGCTTGTTTTATATGCCACGAGGTGGCTTAATATTGCGCTTGGACCGTAAGGGGCCCCTCCCGGAATCTGTACACCCCTAGTGAGCGCGGATACTTATGTGATGTGACACTGAGCTCGAGGGGATGATAATGATCTGAGTGATGTGATACTAAGTGCGAGGGGCTGATATTGATCCGAGTGATGTGATACTGAGCCCGAGGGGCTGATATTATTTCCGAGCAATTGATATCGGGCCAGAGGGGCAGATATCTATTTACTATTTATTTGATTTCTTATCTGATTTACTGGTTTTACTTTAAAAAGGAAATTTCACCTTTATATTATTTTGTTCTGCGGATTTACTGCTTTTACTGCCTGATATAGAACTGCCTTGTGTTGTTATGTGCTTTTCTTACTTTCATATATTATTTATTATTGTTACTCACTGGGACGGAGTACTCACATTACTCCTTGAACCATGTGTGCAGATACAGGCATTGTGGAGTCTACCCTTGAGCATTGATTCTTCCCAGATCAGGAGGCTAGTCGGAGTGACGAGGTAGTTGTTGACGTCCGCAAACCTTAAACTCTGTAGTAGCTCATAACTTGTGACACCCCGATTTCGGGCTGTGTCGGGATGGTTCCTTGTTTTATCACATTTCTTCCGCTCTTATGATAATATTATTAATATTTTAGACTTACTCATGCTAAGTAATTGCTAAAGAGATGTTGTTGTTCTGTTGGATGGCCTTGTCTTCTTGAGAAGCGACATCACGACTGGGTTTGGGAATTGGGTTGTGACAAGTTGATATCAGAGCCTAGGTTACTAGGTCTCGCGAGTTATGAGCTGGTTTAGTAGAGTCTCGCGGATCGGTATGGAGATATCAGTACTTATCCTCGGGAGGCGGCAGAAACTTTTAGGAAAAACTTCACATTCTTGGAATTATGTCGTACAAACTTGTTGATCCGAGTACTATACTTTTCTTTGTTTTATTCTCTCACAGATGGTGAGACACGAGCTACCGGACGTGACATACGACCACCAGTACCACCAAATGAGGCTACCAGGGGCCATAGACATGGTCATGATCGTGGTTGTGGCAGGGGCAGAGCTGTAGGGGAAGCATATGTGGATCCTTTAGTTGCCCCGGCTCAGGACCAGGCTCCAACACCACCAGTTCAGGTACCAGCTATGCCCATTGTGATTCTGAGTCTCCAGAAAACATTGGCCCAGATATTGACAGTCTGTACGGGCCTGACTCAGGTGGTTTCAGCAACCACAGCAGCATCAGCTACTTCACAGGCCGGGGGAGGCAATCAGACCCCGTTACTCGCACACCTGAGCAGGTTGTGCAGGGATTACAGACTCCAGAGGCACCTCCAGCTCAACCAGTTGCTCCACTGTAGGAGTTCAAGATTCCAGTTATGACCGAGGACGAGCAGCGTCGTCTCGAGAGGTTTGGGAGGCTCTAGCCTCCGACATTTAGTGGGGCCGATGGTGAGGATGCCCAGGGTTTCTTGACAAATGTTAGCGAATGCTCCGTACAGCGGAGATTCTTGAGTCTAGCGATGTGGCTTTTACTACTTTTCAGTTTACTGGAGCAACCTTTACTTGGTGGGAAGCCTATGAGCGGCAAAGGCCGGTTGGTGCAGCACCTTTGTCTTGGTAGGAGTTCTCCATTCTCTTTTTGGAGAAGTATGTGACGCGGTCCCGTAGGGAGGAGCTGCATAGGAAGTTCGAGTGGATACGACAGGGAGACATGACTGTGTCTTGGTATGAGATGAGGTTCTCAGAGTTGGTTCTTCATGCAGTTTGGTTGGTTCCATCCGAGCGTGAGCGGATTAGGAGATTTGTGGATGGAATTAACTATCATTTTCGTGTTCTTATGACTAGAAAGAGAGTGTTAGGCATTTCCTTCGAGGACGTGGTGGACATAGATCGAGATATTGAGTCAGTTCGCCGCTAGGATCGGGAGGAGAGGGATGCCAAGAGACCTCGAGGTTCTAGTAGTTTCAATGGTGCTCCGTCTAAGCATCAGTACCAGCAGGGTAGAGGTCATTCTTTCAAGCCTCCTCAGTCGGGCCGTTCCAATTATCGTGCGACATATTCAGATCATAGTCATAAGGGTTATCAGCAGAGTCAACCATCTCTTAACGCTCTTCAAGCACAGGGTTCAGCTTGAGCTCCATCTGTTCTGGGTTCTTCTAGATCGAGTGTATCAGCTTGCCACTCCAGCTCGCGGGGTTCCCTTCAGTCTCGTTCTCCAGCACCCGGGAGTTGTTATGAGTGCATAGAGTTTGGGCATATGTGGAGCAGTGTGCTCGTCTAGCTGCTAGCTCATCTCAGCAGAGGGGTCAGCCCTCATCTTCTGGTCCAGTTTCTTCGGCACCCGCCCTACCAGCAAGGGGTGAGGGTCATATAGCCAGGGGTTTTCCCAGAGGGGGAGACCGATTGGGCGGTGGTCAGGCTCACTTTTATGCTCTTCAGGGCATGACATATGCCATTGCTTCATATGCCGTCATTACAAGCATTATTTCAGTCTACCACAAAGATGCCTCAGTCATATTTGATCCCGGTTCCACCTATTCTTATATGTCTTCATATTTTCCTCATCATTTGGGTATGACCCGAGGATGTCTTGCCTTACATGTTCATGTATCTACCCTGGTGGGCGATACAATTATTGTAGACCGCGTGTATCGGTCGTGTTTGGTGATGATTGGGGGTCTGGAGACCCGAGTCAATCTATTACTATTGAGCATGGTAGATTTTGATGTCATTTTGGGCATGGATTGGTTATCTCCGTGTCATGCTATTCTAGACTATCATGCTAAGATAGTCACTCTGGCTATATCGGGTGTTCCGAGGATCGAGGGGCGTGGTGTGACTGACTATGTACCTAGTAGGGTGATTTCTTTCCTAAAGACCCAGCGTATGGTTGGGAAAGGTTTTCTATCATATTTGGCTTTTGTGAGGGATGTTGGAGCTGATACTCCTAACATTGATTCGGTTCCAGTTGTGAGGGAGTTTCTTGATGTGTTTCCTGCAGATCTGCCGGTATTCCACCGGATAGGGACATTGATTTTGGTATTGACCTGGTGTCGGGCACTCGGCCTATTTCCATTCCTCCGTATCGTATGGCACCAACGGAGTTGAAAGAATTGAAGGATCAACTTCAGGAACTCCTAGATAAAGGGTTCATTCGGCCGAGTATGTCACTGTAGGGTGCACCGATTCTATTTGTGAAAAAGAAAGATGGCATAATGAGAATATGCATTGACTACAGGCAATTGAAAAAAGTAATAGTGAAGAGCAAGTATCCCCTGCCTCGCATCGATGATTTATTTGACCAGCTCTAGGGAGCAAGGGCATTCTCCAAGATTGATCTTCGTTCAGGCTTTCACTGGTTGAAGATCAGAGATTCTGACATTATGAAGACTGCTTTAAGGACTAGATATGGGCACTATGAGTTTCTTGTTATGCCATTTGGGCTGACAAATGCCCCGGCAGCATTCATGCATCTGATGAACAATGTATTTCGTCCATATCTGGATTCATTCGTGATTATTTTTATTGATGATATATTGGTGTACTCGCATAGCCAAAAGGAGCACGCACAATATTTACGAATGGTATTATAGAGATTGAGGGAGGAGAAGCTTTATGCAAAGTTCTCCAAGTGTGAGTTTTGGCTTAGGTCAGTAGCTTTCTTAGGACATGTGGTGTCTAGCAAGGGTATTCAGGTCGACCCGAAGAAGATAGAGGCGGTACAGTGTTGGCCTAGACCAACCTCAGCCAGAGATTTGTAGTTTTCTTGGGTTGGCAAGTTATTATCGCCGGTGTGTTTAGGGATTTTCCTCTATTGTGTTGCCCTTGACCTAGTTGACTCAGAAGGGTGCTCCGTTTGTGTGGTCGGATGAGTGCGAGGAGAGCTTTTAGAAGCTCAAGACAACCTTGACCACGTCTCCAGTATTGGTTTTGCCCTCAGTCGCATGTTCTTATACCGTATATTAAAATGCATCGAGATTTGGGATCGAATGTGTATTGATGCAGGAGGGTAGAGTTGTTGCTTATACTTCTCGTCAATTGAATCCCCACGAGAAGAACTACCATGTACATGATTTGGAGTTGGATGCTATAGTTTATGCTTTGAAGAATTGGAGACACTACCTGTATGGTGTATCTTGTGAGATATCCACCGATCATCACAGTCTTCAGCATCTGTTCAAGGAGAAGGACCTTAATTTGAGGTAATGGAGATGGCTAGAGTTGCTTAAGGACTATGATATTACCATTCTGTATCACCCTTGGAAGGCCAATGTAGTGGCCGATGCTTTGAGACGAAAGACAGTTAGCATGGGGAGCTTGGTATACATTCCAGTTGGGGAGAGGCCCTTTGCAGCTGATGTTCAGGCTTTGACCAATCGGTTGGTGAGACTAGATATTTTGGAGCCCAATCTGGTGTTAGCTTGTATGGTTTCTAGGTCTTCTTTATAAGATCACATTAGAGAGCGCCAGTATGATGATCCATGTTTGCTTGTCCTTAAGGACAAGGTTCAGCATGATGATGCCAGGGATGTGACTAACGGTGATGATGGCTGTTGAGGATACATGGCCGGATTTATGTGCCCAATGTGAATGGACTTTGGGATTTGATATTAGAGGAGGCCCATAGCTCATGGTATTCCATCTATCCGAGAGCCACGAAGATGTATCAGAATTTGAGGCAGCACTACTAGTGGAGAAGGATGAAAAATGATATAGTAGGGTTTATGGCTCGGTGTCTCAACTGTCAGCAGGTAAAGTACGAGCATTAGAGGCTAGGTGGTGTACTTCAGTGGATGATTATTCCAGAGTGGAAGTGGAGAGGATTATTATGCATTTTGTGAGTAGTCTCCCTCGGACTTTGAAGAGGTTCGATTCAATTTTGGTGATTGTGGATCGGCTAACCATGCCCGTACACTTCATTCCGATATGTACTACCTATTCTTCGGAGCGGCTAGCAGGGCTCTTTATCCGGGAGATTGTTTGATTGCATGGGCTTCCAGTGTCTATTATCTCAGATAGAGGTACTCAGTTAACTTCTTGGTTCTAGAGGACATTTCAGTGAGAGTTGGGTACGTAGGTGGAGTTGAGCACAACATTTCATCCTTAGACGGATGGGCAGTCCGAGCGAACTATTCAGATATTGGAGGACATGTTGCGTGCCTGTGTTATTGATTTTGGGGGTTCTTGGGATGAGTTTTTGCCGCTTGCAGAGTTTTCCTACAACAACAGCTATCAGTCGAGCATTCAGATGGCTTCGTGTGAGGCATTGTATGGGAGGCGGTGTAGATCTTCTATTGGATTGTTCGAGCACGGCGAGGTTAGGTTATTGGGGACAAAGATGGTTTAGGATGCCTTAGAGAAGGTGAAGCTAATTCAGGAGAGGCTTCGTACAGCACAGTCGCATCAGAAGAGTTATGCGGATCGGAAGGTTTGGGATGTATCATATATGGTAGATGAGATGGTCTTGCTGAAGGTTTCGCCCATGAAGGGTGTTATGCGGTTTGGAAAGGAAGGGAAGCTGAGTCTGCGGTTTATTCGGCCTTTTGAGGTACTTAGGAGGATTAGGGAGGTGGCTTATGAGCTTGCCTTGCCACCCAGCTTGTCGGTCATGCACCCGATGTTTCACATATCTATGCTCCGGAAGTATGTTGGTGGACCCGTCCCATGTTTTGGACTTCAGTATTGTTCAGCAGGATGATGATTTGACCTATGATGTGGAGCTAGTGGCTATTTTGGGTCGTCAGGTTCGAAAGCTGAGATCAAAGGATTAAGCTTCGGTAAAGGTGCAGTGGAGAGGTTGGCCCGTGGAGGAGGCTACTTAGGAGATCGAGCGGGAGATGCAGAGCAGATATCCTTACATGTTTATGGCTCCAGGTATGTTTCTTGACCCGCTCGAGACAAGCATTTGTTTTAATTTGGGAGGATGTGACGACCCGACCCGACCCGTTTTCACATGAGTTACCACCCCGTTTTCCTATTTTGTGCTTCCTTATGTGTTATTATAATTCTGGATGGAAATGAGACACTTAGTCTCTTTAAGGAAGGCTTATTTTGGAAAAGTCAATCGGATGTTCATTATTGAGTTAGAGGGCTCGGATGAGATTTCCAGTGATTTGTTTAGCTTCGGGGGATGATTTATGGCTTATGAGTGTGATCGAAATTGATTTTGGAGGTCTGTTGTAGAATTAGGCTTGAATTGGCGAAGTTAGTATTTTGGCAAATTCTGGTTGATATGTGAGATTTAGATTCGAGTGTCGGAATGGAATTCTGAGAATTTCAGTATCTTCTCTAAGTGATTTTGGATATGTGTGCAAAATTTCAGGTCATTCAGAGGTGTTTTGGTCGAGTTTTTGATCAAATGCGTATTTCAGAAGTTTTTGAAAAACTTAGGCTTGAATTCAGTGAGAATTGATGATTTTAGCGTTCTTAGATGTGTTTTGATGATTTGAGCAAGTTTGGATGATGTTTTAGAATGGGTTGGCACTTTTGGTTGAGGTCCCGAGGGCCTTGGGGTGATTTTGGATGGCTAACAAGGTGAATTTTGGACTTGATGCATTCTAAATAGTTCTGGTATCTAGTATTTTTGCTTCTATGGAAATGAACCACAGAAGCGGTTCCGTAGAAGCGACAGGGGAGTCGCACAAGTGAGTCATGGACTCGAGGCAGCTTCCGTAGAAGCAGATGTATGGATCGCAAAAGCAGTCACGCTTGTGCGAAAAATGGACCGCAAAAGCAGTCTTGGGCAAATGAGAGAAACCACAGAAACAACAATATTTATTGCGGAAAAACCTGGTCACAGATATTTAATTCCATCTTCGCAAATTTTGGAAAGAACTTGACATTTTCACTTCGGACTTGGAGGTTATTGTGCGATTTTGGAGAGAATCAAGGGACTTCATTAATTTAAGGAATTCTGAGCCTAAAACATAAATCTAATGTGTTATTACATGAATTAAGGGTGAAAAATCAAGGAATTAGAGGTCAAAAATGTAGGTTAGGGCTTGAACTTAAGAGAAAGAAAATTTGGGGATTGAGGTAGCATTTGAGCTCGAATTTTGGTAAATTTGATATGTATAGACTCCTGGCGAGATAAGGAATCTGGTAATGTGAATCTTTTGATGATTCGAGAAGTGGGCCCGGGGCTCGGTTTTTCTAATTTCGTGATTTTTTGATATTTTTCGAGTCTTTTCTATTAGGTTATGTTCCCTTAGCCTATTGTAATGTTTCTCTTGTGGTTTTGATCAGATTCGACACACGCAGAGGTCGATTCGAGAGAAAAGGCATAGCGAGCTAGATTTTGGCCGTCAAAAGGTGAGTAATGATAGTAAATGATATCCTGCGGGTTTGAAACCCTGGATTTGCACAACGTAGTGCTGTATTAAGGTGAAATGTGCGCTTAATGGCGAGCTCGAGGTTGTTTACTACTGGGGATTGTGACTTGGTCCGTCCTGTTTGATACATTACCGCGTATTTGACTAATTTGATTTGTTTATCATTGTGATTTGGGCTTATAGTCATGTTTTGGGCTTAAAGACAATTATTGGAATCCTTCGAGGATTGTTATCACTATTTCCTCACTATTTTGATACGTTATTTGAACTCAGTCCTAATGATTATACTGTTTTGCAAACTCAACCGCTTTAAATGAATTTTTAGACTTTAAATGATATTTCACTAATGTTTTGGGCGAAGAAATATTATTTTATTGATGCTTGAGGGGCTTATGATATTTCTGGACTGAGTGAGGCTTTTAGGCTTTGAGTGTGAGGTGGGGAGGCTTTTAGGCCTCGAGTGATATGTGAGGAGGCTCTCAGGCCTCGAGTGTATTGTGAGGAGGCTTTCAGGCCTCGAGTGTGATGTGAGAAGGCTTTCAGACCTTTGTTTATATGCCATGAGGTGGCTTGATATTGCGCTTAGACCGTAAAGGGCCCCTTCCAGAGTCTGTACACCCCTAGTGAGTGCGGGTACTCATGTGATATGATACTGAGCCCGAGGGGCTGATATTGATTTGAGTGATGTGATACTGAGCCCGAGGGGCTGATACTGTTTCTGAGCGGTTTATACGGGGCTCGGGGGGGTAGATTTTTATTCACTATTTATTTGATATCTTACCTGATTTACTGGTTTTACTTTAAAAAGGAAATTTTATTTTTATATTGTTCGGTTCTGCGGATTTACTGCTTTTACTGTCTGGTATAGAACTGCCTTGTGTTGTTATGTGCTTTTCTTACTTTCAGATATTATTTATTGTTCTTACCCACTTGATCGGAGTACTCACATTACTACCCGCACCATGTGTGCAGATGCAGGCATTGTGGAGCCTACCCCTGAGCACTGATTCTTCCCAGATCAGGAGGCTAGTCGGAGTGACAAGGTAGTTGTTGACGTCCGCAGCCCTTATATCTCCTATTTCATATCTTTGGATTTTCTTTCGGACAGTATCAGACTTTACATTTTGTAATCTTAACTTAAACTCTGTGGTAGCTCATGACTTGTGACACCCCGAATTCGGGCTGTGTCAGGATGATTCCCTGTTTTATCACATTTCTTCCACGCTTATGATAATATTATTAATGTTTTAGACTTACTCATGCTAAGTAATTGCTAAATAGGTGTTGTTATTTTGTTCGCTGGCCTTGTCTTCACGAGAGGCGCCATCATGACCGGGTTAAGGAATTGGATCGTGACAACTTTAAAAGAGCTTTATTGAAAATAATTAACGCTTTAATTATAAAAATAGCACAAAAGAAATTAGTACCGAATAGTTCTACTTTTATAAGGAATTTGGTGGTAAAAGACATGAGCGTTGGAAAAAGAAAAAAGAAATATGCAGTAGAATAGATGAGTTGAAAGAAGAAAAATATGTAATGAGAGAACATGCCACGCTTAGTGCTCCAGTTTAATAGAGCACTCAAGGACAAAAATTTAATATTTAATTTCTTTTTAGCTTTTCTCTTCTTTTTTCTAATTACAAATATCAACCAACTATTTTCATAGCTTCTCAGAGCTGGTCTAAGAATATTTCCTCACTCATATAGCCACGTGCTTTTCCTTTATTTAGTTAACTCAGTATGATCATTATTGATCACTTTAAAGACTTGCAATTCTTCAGTAATTTTTATTTTATGATCGACTAATAGAATTTTTGAGTAATATTATATTAATTTGTTATTATTAATATGGGATACACGACGCAAAACTAGTATACATGAACAACTACAAATCCACTATTATGTTGCTGCCAAACAACAACAAGAACCTCCTCCAACACAACTACATCAATCTCCACCCAAACATACAAGGATCTCCAACAAAAACACAAACTAAACCATCCAGACACATTAAATCAAAACAACTTAAACATTCAAACTAGTTCATGTCACTAACTCAAAATAACTTAAAATTTTAAAATGATTCATGCTAACTCAAAACTACAAAAACAAGTATGAATTACTTAATAACAACATGAATGTAGTTCCAATAAGACTTAGCAAATCATAAGCATTATTCAAGGAGTGTTGTTTATCGTATCTCCTCGATCACTTGAAGAACCTTCATCTGCCACATGGGCAGAACGATCGTATTGAGGACGAGCGTCAGGCGCTAACTCATGAGGCCAAGGCAATGAAAAAGCTTCAGACTCTAGGTGAGCTTTAGTTGAGGCTGAAGCCTAACAACATGTTCATCTCTAAGCCTTTCTCTGGTCTTTGCTACTTGAAGAGTGCTAGAAAGCTCTACGACCTTCTTCTCCATAGCCGAATTAGTCTCTCTATCAAGAAGCTCTATGCTATCCTCTTACTTGGACCACTAACAATATCAAACTAAATTGTTCCAGTGTCCTTGTTCGAATGTTTTAATGGCTCACCCAAATCAGCCACTGGCAGACTGCGACGGAACTTCTCCAAGCTACTTTTATAATTGACCTATATTTATAATAAAAAATTAGTACATATAAATTATATTATAAACACAAATTATAACTATTAGGATTTGAAGTTTACATAGGCAGTCTCTGCCCGGACCTTGACCTACTTATCTAGATCCAAGAGGTTCTTCTTCTGAATGCAGGTATCCTTGATAGCTCTTCTTGACTCATTTTTCTGCCATATATTTTTCATGCAAACAAAATAAAATCTGTTAAATAAATTAAATTGAAGGTAGTTATATAAATAAGATTATAAGGCTTTAAAGAGTTACTAGTCGCCTCTCTAATCGTCCTCATGCTGACAGCACCCCCCCCCCCCCATGAAAAGAGCCACTTTTCTCATATGCTCGAAATTTCCATCCTTGTTCACTTTCTTCTAAAATTTCTTACTTTCCCATTGCCTCAATAATTCATTCCATAAATACTCGAGACACCCTCCAGGTCTCTTGTTTATCTTGCGAGCATCCGAGAAAAAATCGAACAATATCTTACAGGCTTTAAACTCAACATTGATAGCAATTGCCTCGCTATGGCAGGCATCCTATACACATTTCATTTGCAAATAAAATGTCTAATGTCATACATAAATATAATTAATAGAATGCTTAAAATTGCTAAAAACTTCATTTGTACCTTAAACTCATTGAAACATTATTGATTGAGCTCAAATGGAAAATCATTCCACTTGTGTAGGCGCCATTATATAGCTTGGTGTATCTCTCGGTGAACCAACTCTAGCTGAATGTAGGAAACATAGATATTCTAATCACTTACTTAATTTAGCGATTAGTAATAATAGGCTAAATTGTATAATTTGGCCTACGTTCGGTCTCTAACTTAAGGATGCTTTATTACTGTAAGTGTGTAAATAACGCAAAAATTGACTCTAGTGGTGAGTTTTGTGTTTCACGGGAGTGCAATAATTAAATGAGGACTTATGATGGTGATCCGGGCAAAAATTGGAGTTAATGGACGAAAAAGGGAATGAAGCTCGTTTGGCAATGGAAACGCCCTAGCATGCCCGCGCTAGTCGAGTAATCAAAAACAGAACATAACTCCACTGGCGTGGGCTATTTGCAGGTACCATGGCTCCTCGCAAATGCCAAGCAATAGGCTCCTTCTCCAGCCGCCCGACTACAGCCAACACTGGGGGACGACCTTAGAAGTCGGTTGATACCAGGACCTTCAATAGTCAAAAGTTCGTGTCCGCCAAGGCACAAGATAAGTTTAACAAAAAAAAGGACAAAACTATTGTGCCAGAACAAACAATGGATCCCTATGCACTGGGGACCACCTACCCCAATATACTCTTCGAGTTGAGGAGGTGGCACCTGGACATATTATTTGAGAAGCCTATCACTGCAAATGTCATGCTTGTTAGGGAATTATAAGCAAACCTCCCGGAACATGAGGACTACACGGTTACAATGCGCAAGAGATGGGTCGATGCTTCTTTGGAGAATATCCAGACTCTATACAGGCTTCCTCCACCAGCTCAGGGGTACGTGGATGCGTACCAATCACACAGTGGAAAACATACTTCCTGGTCCACATTCACCAGCACCATATGTCAGCCGAGAGACACTCTACAGTGGTACAAATATGTGAATAAGTTCCACTGCTCAGCCCTTAAGTTTGAGGCCAAATGCTAGTTGTACTTCATCAATAGCTGCCTCTTACGCACCAAGAACCTGCCATAAGTGAACATCCCTCGAGGGTGCCATATTTGGTGCTGCATGAATAATGCTCCATTCGACGTGGCCAGAGTTATACAAGATAAAATGTTCCAACGTGTCTATGTTCAACGATATGGGTTATACTACCCGTCTCTTGTCACCTGGTTGCGCCTTAAAACTAATGTGCTGAGCAACCTTACATAAGATGGCTGAGTTCTTGTGGTACATCCTTTCATGGCTGAGAGGGTCACCACAGGCAAGGAAGTGGTAGCGGCTGAGGAATTGATTGGCCATGATTCTGATGAGGGTGATGACGTGGAGGAGGAACAACATCAGGTAGCGTATGTTGAGGAGATTGTAGGTGATGAGCAGCCAACTCAACAACCGGATGAGGAAGTTACAGGCCTATCTAAGTCCAGTCGGGACGGCGATTAGACCACATAGAGCGGAGATAGCTGAAATATGAACCTCAGTGACTGACTTGGGTACTCGTGTTGATGAAATGGCAACCCAGCAGAAGAAATTAGAAAATCGAATCATGGGTTGGCTCCGTGCATTGGGTCGGGCATGCAATATAGACGCCAGCTCTGTCTCCGACCAGGATTGGGCTATCAAGGAAGTTCCCTTTTCCCTTATTTTGATTTCCTTAGCCATGAGGACATGTCCTCAATTTAAGTGTGGGGTGGGGTATAGGTGATACTTTATTGTATGTTTGTAATTGTAACAATTAATTGTTTGCTTTGGTTGTTTTGTCTTGCTTTGATTGTGTTGGTGTTAGAATAATAGTCATTAGGTAAGTGAAAATAGCAAGTAACTTGTCCCGATGACGGATCTCTTTTAGCAAGCTTTTTGAGGGATGAAGACTAGAAAAAAAACAAAAAAATGGAATATAGAGACTCTTCCTGGTGACAGATCCTTTAGACAATTTTCTTGAGGGAAGTTAGTCTAGACAAAATACCAAAAAGATTTTTTATTTTATTTTTAGGTAGTGTAATAACTCTCCCCCCCTGGTTTTTCTTTGGGCCATGGTTCTTTTCCAAGGGTTTTGCTTGAACCGGGTATAGGTAATTTTTGTTTTTATTTTAGGTTAGGATTAATGGACTACGAGTTAAAATCGAAGGAAAAACCATTAGCATTTCTACACCTAAATAAGATAGACACTAGAGTGTAACACTTAGCTTCAAGGGTTGAATCTTGTTTAAGTGCCTTAAAATAGGATGTTTGTATCTAACTTGAACACTCAAAATAGAATGTCTTGATAAACTAATCCGGAGTGAGTCATGTGTCATGTGTGTGTGAGTGTTACTATATTCTATGTTTTACATTTGATGCCTAGAACTTGCCCGGTATGTTTGTGAAAGAAATAGTAGCTTCATTCAATTTTAGAAGTGATATAAGTATTTATTTGTTGAGATAAATATATAAAGTAAACCCACCTAAACGCATTACATATTAGTTAACTCCGTTGAGCCTCTAAGCTTGTTTCTTTGGCAATCACATTGCAAACCGTACCCAATTGTTTGAATAGCCTGCTGTTTGAACCCTTCTTCCTCTCACTAAGCACTAGAATGATATTAAAAATATGCAAAATTAAAAGTGTGGGGTGGTGGTTTGGGTTTTGAGTGGAACAATTGAAATAAAAAAGGTGCAGAATGTTGAAGCATAAAAGGAGGAGCACCACGAAAAAAAAATATATTGTATACTGATTGATAAGTGGTAGCTTGTACAAATTGCACCTAATGTATGGGGATATTTAAATAAATGTGGTAGAGTGTTGGCTGACAAAACAATGATCTTGAAATTTAAGGTAATTGTATTAAATGTGCTTAGGGAGGTTAGTCACTATATCCAAATATATTCTACCCGTCCCTTAGCCTATATTACAGCCAAATAAAGTCCTATTGATCTTAGACTGAGTGGGGCTCGATTAGTAGAGTACTACATTATGGGCAAGACTATGGTACATCTTTGTGGAATGTGAATGTTCTTTTTGAGAGTGAGCGAATTTTTTCTATCTAAGTTACTAATTGTCCTAAATATCATTGTATGTGGAACTACTCTCTTGTGTGATGTGAGGGCATATGATTCACAACAAAAAAGTAAGTCTTGACTCTTGTATAGAGTGGTTTGAGTAAGTGCGAATGTTGCATGGTACGAAAGATTTGATTCTTGAGGTAAAGTTTGCTCACTACTATGTGCAAATTTTGTAAAATGTTCATGGTGTGAGTCATTACGAGAAAACCTTAGAAAAGAAACCCTGTAGGATGTAGTGGATTGCTCGAGGACTAGCAATGATTTAAGTGCGGGGTGTTGATAATACGCTAAATTGTATAGTTTGGCCAATGTTTGGGCTCTAACTTAAGGATGCTTTTATTACTATAAGTGTGTAAATAATGCAAAAATTGACTCTAATGGTGACTTTAGTGTTTCACAGGAGTGCAATAATCAAATGAGGACTTATGATGGTGATCCGGGCAAAAATTGGAGTTAGTGGACGAAAAAGGGAACGAATCTCATTTGGCATTGGAAACCCCCACTAGCGCGGGCTTTAGCATGGCCCTAGCGCGCCAGCGCTAGTCCCGTAGTCAAAAACAGAACATAACTCCACTAGCGCGGGTAGTAGAGCGGCCTTAGCACTCCCGTGCTAGTCGAGATGCAGGAACAGTGTTTTGAAAGGCAAAGTCAGAAGTCCAAGAAAAACCCACACAAACTATAAAAGGCTTAATGTGTCTAATATAAAGAGGAGTTCGAGTTTTGAGAAGAAGGCAATAGGCAACTTGGAAAACAATTTTTATCTCCCTACTTTGTTCCCTATCAATGACGATGAATTGTTTAGTAGTTTTCATATTGTTATGAGTAGCTAAATATTTTAATCTAAGGTCTTAGTGAAACCCGTTGGGGATGACTTGGTTGTTATATTAATATAGTTTTGAATTGGTTGTTAATTTCTATTTGTTCAACTACGTTTTGATTGTGGTTAATTGAAAGGATCCTCAATTAGCCGTTCTTATTTATTATGTAACTTCTTGAGAGAGAGTGCATATTTAGGTAGTTTTTTGAAAAACATCACTCCTAAAGTATAGACGAGAGTCCTAACTGAGGGTTTAGAGGTTGGGTTAGAGATAACGATACCTCAGGTTCAATCTAAGTGAACTGTAATACGAATCTAGCCAGCATAGCTTGAGAGAGTGTGTCTAGTAAATTATCATAATTACTTGATAGAGATTTATGATATCTGAAGAGTTCATGATTGATAGAGGCAACTAAGTCAAAGCTATAAGAAACATACAACCAAGGAAATCGACAACGGAGGAAACTATTACCTTAGACCTTATCCCAATTGTTTTCGAATCAAGCATAGTTCATTTTTAGCTATTTATTTATTCTCAGTTTTAGTTGTTAGAAATATCATCAACTATTAATCACAACATTTGGGGAAATTGATTCTGTTGAATTTAGTAAGTCCTACAAAAGTAATTGGTAGGTTAATTCTCTGTGGTTCGACTATGGGCATAAATACTCAAATTATATTCGCAACATCCGCGTGTCTTTTTATAAGGCATAGTTTGGCGTTATCAAATTTTGGCGTCGTTGCCGGGGAATTAACGGTGTTATCAATTACAATTGGAAGAAGTATAAAAATTCTTAGTGTAGTTAGTTTTCTCTATGCCCAGCCTTTTCATTGAAATTCTCACATTTGAACTCTTGTGGAATTCAGGTGTATGCCTAGAAATTCTTCGAGGACTGGAGAACTGCTAGAAGGACTTTCAGACCCCGAGAAAACATTCAGGGCATTGAATTGTGCCAAAAAGAGAATCCAACAATCACAACAACCACACCAGCTTGAATTTGACATGGGTGACGGAAAAAAACGTCCTTGGAAACGTCGGGATCCGCCAGCAAACCCCAACGTCAGAGTAGTGGCACCTCTTATGCCCGAAGCTGCACTTTATGATTAGGCATAACTCATAGCTGATAACCTGGCTACTGCCATAGCTATGCCTGCAATTCAAGCGGAGACCTTCCAGATAACCAATAATATGTTGCATATTCTACATAATAAAGGACTGTTCTCTGGATCACACATTGAAGACCCTCATCAACACTTGAAAAATTTCGGTCAATTTGTGTGACCCAAGTAGCCAAATATGACCCCGGAAGCTATCAAGTTGTTACTGTTCCCATTCTCTGTGACCAAAAAAGCTCAGACTTGGCTAAATTCGCTCCCTATCAATTCTATTGTCACTTGGGAGGAATTAGTCAAGCAGTTCTTGAATAAGTTATATCCGCCCAACAAGACTGCAAGACAGATTGATGAAATATTGGAGTATAAGCTGCAGCCAACTGAGTCCTTGCAAGAAACTTGGGAAAGATTAAAGGGATGCTAGCGAAGTGTCCTCACCATGGAATTCCAGACCAGATGCTCGTGCGGAGGTTCTATATGGGGATAGCTGACAATCTAAAGGTAAATGTGGATGCTTCAGCTAGAGGTGCATTTTTATTAAGACATTCACCGAATGCAAAGTCCTTCTTGACAAGATGTCACAAAATTAAGGGTGGAGGACTAGAGGTACAACACTGGCACCCATAGTGCATTTAGTTCCTCTTGGCCCAAATAATTCACATGTAGAAAACATGGCCACACTCATGACTCAGATGAGCATATTGTCAAAGAAGATTGATGAGATGCATACAAAATAGGTGAACATTGTTGACACAACAAATGGATGGCTGTGTACACCTTGTATTAATTAGTCTTATGTGTGTTCATGGAGTGGAGAAGGTGAAAATCAAGGGGCAAGAGAAGATATAAATTATGTCAACAACTTTGGGGGTTAGAGACAAGGAGGACAAAAGTGGAAACCACTACAAAATTAGCAGTACAGGTCTAATATACAACAGCCTAGGGGTATGCACCCTCAAGGTCAAATGGTGCCAGTACCATATCAGAAACAATAGGGCTATCCACAGCAAAATCAGCAACAATTAACATATCAATAACCTCTTCAGCAGCAACATAACAACATGGTGGAAATCAAGGTTATGCTTCAGCAACTCATTAGGACAAATGGTAAAGTGCAGGAAAAGTTGATTGTGCATGATTCAGCTATAAAGAACATTGAAATGCAGCCGGGGCAGCTATCCATGGATTTAAACAACTACCCTTATAGAACCTTGCCCGCATACACAAACATCGACCCCAAGGAGAAAAACCCGAATCGGGTGATGGCAGTAAGTCTCCGGAATGGGAGAGCCTTAGACAGATAGCAGGAAATTATACAAGCCAGCAAGAAGAGTACCCAGCCACTCCAGTTCCACTAGAGGTAAATAAAACAACAGAACTTACTGAAGTGGTGGTTGAACAAAGTCATGAGGAAAAAGGCAAGGATGAGATAAATGAGCAAGCTACAGAACAGGTGGCACCTCTTATGCCAGAAAACTCCAACAGAGAGAAGCCAGCAAGCAGTGCACAAACGGTGATACCTGCAACCTTCCCTCAAAGATTAGTAAAACAAAATAAGGAAGTTCAATATAAGAAATTCATGGAGATGTTGCGTCAAATTCAGTTGAATATTCCTTTGATGAATTCCTTGAGGGAGATGCTTAGTTATTCAAAGATGATGAAGGATCTAATGTCATGGAAGTTTGATTTTTAGGATCTTTCCATTGTGACTCTGACACAGACCTGCAGCGTAGTAGTGACAAGACCGATGGCTCAAAAGATAACTGATCCAGGTAGCTTCATTATTCTATGCACAATTGGGAGTTATGCCTTTACAAAGGCAATATGTGATTTGGGAGCCAACATAAATCTGATGACGCTGGATGTATACACCAAACTAGGCATTGGTAGAGATAGACCAACTTCGATGTTGCTATAGTTGGCTGACCGCACGGTGAAAAGGCCAACTTGTATTCTTGATGATGTGCTGGTACAAGTGGGGAAGTTCGTGTTCCCCGCAGACTGTTATTCTAGATTGTTAGGTAGATGAAGAGATAACCCTCATTTTAGGTACACCATTTTTAGCCATTGGGAGAGCACTGATCGATTGTGAGACCGAGGAACTAAAATGAGACTGGATAATAAAGAACTGATATTCAATGTTCATCGATCTATGAGGAGACCCAGCGAATATGCTAATTGCTCTCTAGTGGAGGCAGGGGATATGATCCTGTAGGAAGATGATGTAACCTTGACTGTTTAAGATCCATTAGAGGCATGTTTGAAAATTTACGAGAGATGGATGGTGAAAGATTAGTTGAGTGGGTCATGCACTTGAAGGCCAAGGATTATGGACAAGGGAACCTCAAATCGAGTCCCTTGAGTTAGAAAGAGGGCTACACCTCCAGCAAAGCCATCAATAGAGGAACCACCCAAGCTAGAGCTGAAACCACTCCCAGATCACCTTAGGTACGTTTTCTTAGGCCCTGATTCTACTTTGCCTGTTATTATATCATCCGATTTGCTAGATGAGCTGGTAGAACAACTCTTACTAGTACTATAGGAAAGTAAGACTGCCATTTGGTGGACCATGGAAGACATAAAGGGTATCATCACAGCCTTCTGTATGCATAAGATTCTCTTGGAAGAAGGGCACAACCTTCGAGATAACATCAACAAAGGCTGAATTCAAACATGAAAGAGGTAGTAAAGAAGGAAGTGATGAAATGGTTAAATGCGGGAATCATATTCCCCATCTCTGATAGCAATTGGGTCAGCCCTGTCCAACGTGTGCAAAAAATGGGGGGAATGACTGTGGTGCAAAATGAGAACAATGAATTGATCTCAACTCGTATAGTCACGGGATGGCGGATTTGCATGGATTATTGAAGATTGAACACAGCCACCCGGAAGGACCATTTCCCTTTGCCTTTCATTGACCAAATATTGGACAGGCTGGCTGGGCGATCGCACTTCTATTTCTTAGATGGATATTCAGGTTACAATCAGATATCAATAGCCTTGGAAAATGGAGAGAAAATATCCTTCACTTGTCCGTATGGCATATTCGCCTTTCAGAGACTGCCTTTTGGGCTTTACAATGCACTAGCGACATTTTAACGGTGCATAATAGCCATTTTCACAGACATGGTAGAGGATATCATGGAGGTCTTTATTGATGATTTCTCCGTGGTGGGGGATTCATTCGAAGACTATCATCACAACTTAAGAAGAGTGCTCAAAAGATGTGTGGAGAAAATTTACTGTTGAACTGGGAGAAGTGCCATTTTATGGGAATAGGAAGGGATAGTCCTGGGGCATCGAGTGTCCAGTAAAGGAATAGAGGTCGACCATGCTAAGGTTGACGTGATTGAAAATCTACCACCGCCCACTTCAGTCAAGGCGGTGAGAAGTTTTCTTGGACACACCGAGTTCTACAGGCGATTCATAAAATATTTCTCCAAAATTGCTAACCCATTATGCAAACTCCTTGAAAAGGATCAGCCCTTTATGTTTTCTAATGATTTCGGGTTGGTATTTGAGGAGCTGAAGAAGAGGTTGGTGATTGAACCCATTATTGATGCACCTAACCGGGAGCAACCATTTGAGCTCATGTGTGACACAAGTGACTATGCCATAGGAGCAGTCTTGAGGAGCGAAAGGATAAGCTGATGCACCCGATTTACTACGCAAGTAGAACGCTAAGCGGTGCATAACTCAATTACACTATGATAGAGAAGGAGATGTTGGCGGTGGTATTTGCTATTGACAAGTTCAGATCATATCTGATTGGCTCTAAGGTAATTGTATACACTGTTCATGTAGCTCTCAGGTACTTGATTGAGAAGAAGGAGTCTAAGCCGCACATGATTTGTTGGGTGCTGCTATTGCAAGAATTTGACCTCAAAATTCATGACCATAAGGGCACATGAAATCAAGTCACTGACCATCTATCACAACTTGAAGGATCTAAAAAATCAATCGAGGTTGAAGAGATTCTAGAAACCTTTCCAGATGAGCAGATGCTCGTTACTAGTCTTGAGGAAGCACTATGGTATGCAAACGTTGCAAATTACCTAGCATATGGTATAGTTTCCTATGACTTTTCATCTGTACAAAAGAAAAAAATTTATCGTGATTGCGGCATGTATTATTGGGACTAGCCTTATCTGTTTAGAATATGTGTTGATAATATTATCTGGAGGTGTGTCCTCGAGATAGAACAATCTTCTGGTTTGCAAGCTTGTAACGCATCAGCACATGGAGGACATTTTGAAAGGATCGGGATAGCTGCAAAAGTGCTAGAGGACGGATTTTTTAGCCAACATTGTTTAGAGATGCGCACCTATGAATGAAGGGCTACAATGAGTGTCAGTGGACCGGGAATATTTCTCGTCGCCATGATATGCCTATGAACCCGACTCAAGAGGCATATGTGTTTGATGTTTGGGGGATTGACTTCATGGGTCCCTTCGTCACCTCATTTGGTAATAAGTACATACTTGTTGTTGTGGATTACATGTATAAATGGGTAGAAGCTGCAGCGTTGCCCACTAACGATGCAAGAATGGTGGTAGGACTTTTGAAAAAGAACATATTCACCCGATTTGGGACACCAAGAGAGATCATCAGTGACAGAGGTACTCACTATTGCTTGCAAAGTATGATGTACACCACAAGGTGGCTACCCCTTATCATCCGCAAACCGTGGGCAGGTTGAAGTGTCCAACAGAGAGATAAAGAGTGTGCTAACCAAGACTGTGAATGCTACAAGAATTAATTGGGCGAAAAAGATTGACGATGCACTCTGGGCCTATAGGACGGCATTCAAAACACCAATAGGTATGTCACCGTACAAGTTGGTATTTGGGAAGGCCTGTCACCTACCTATGGAGCTAGAACATCGAGCTTGGTGGGCACTAAAGTAATTGAACATGGACCCCGATGCGGCTGGAGAAAATCAACTGACAGGGTTGCATAAGTTGGAGGAATTTAGATATCAAGCCTTTGAATGCATGAGGATCTACAAGGAAAGAATGAAGAGGCTGCATGAAAGCACATTGTGGACAAAAATTTCAAACTTGGTGACAAGGTATTATTGTATAATTCAAGGTTGAGATTGTTTCCGGGTAAGTTAAAGTCCCGATGGTCAGGACCCTTCAGAGTGGTGCAAATGTTCGCAAATGGAGCTGTAGAGATCGAATCAGAAGATGGCACAAACAAGTTCATAGTAAATGGGCAAAGGTTGGAACATTACCTTGGAATAGTTGAAGAAATAATCAATTTGAAAGAACCCTAGTACGCGAATGAGGAGTGATGATCAAATACTTGCGTCGTGCCACGATGTTAAATTAGGCGTTGTGTGGGAGGCAACCCACAAATGTGTTGTTAAGTGTAGTATGTAACTTCATGTATTAAAAAAAACTAACACTAGAACACCTTGATTAGCACGCCCGTGCTAAGCTAGTGCTAATCAGGTTTCTTTCTGCCTCACCATCGTTCCCACTAGTGCGGTCGTTCTAGGCCAGAACTAGTGAGGTTTTATTCTACCTCAGTTTCAACCCACTAGCACGGCCGCACTAAACCAGCATGAAGCCCGCGCTAGTTGGGTTTCTTTTTGCCTTGTTTTAATTGAACTACGCACCAACGCTATGAAAGCGCTAAGGCCGCGCTAGTCCAGGTAAGTTCTGAAATTTTTTTGTTTTCTTTTTATTTTATTCTTTTAACCCCATTTAACTTACAACCTACCCGCCCCACCCCTCTCAATTACCCTAATCTTTATTCCTCTCACACGCCTAAACAAACCCAAACCCTCCATTCTTCTTCTTCCTCATCTATTCTTCCATTCCTCCTCCACCATACCCAACCATATACAACACCACCTTCCCTCTCTTCCTCAATCCTTGCACTTTGCTCTCATTCCCTCTACTGGTATGTGTTTCTCCTTTTAATTTTGTTTGTAGTTCTCTAATTTCGTTTATTTTAGTTTTTTTCTTTCTTTTTACTTTATATAGTAGAATGTTGTCTTATTTTAGGGTGGAAATATATGTTAGTAGTTAGGTAGGACTGAAAAAAATTTAAAATATACAAATTGTGGATGTGTGGTGCGTTTATTGGGTTATTGTGGTGGTGTTCCTTGTGTTGAGGGGATGGTTGGGGGCTTCAAATTAACCATTGGCCACCAGTGTTTGTTAAAATGCCTCTTTGGAGGAAGTGTTGTGACCAATTCTGTGGTGAAGTTTGAGTAGCCACAGTTAGGTCACCCGATTAAATAGAAATGATGTTGGACTATTTGTAGGCACCAAGGCTCCTCGCAAACGCCAAGCAACAGGCTCCTCCTCCAGCCGCCCGACTATATCCAACACTGGGGGACGACCTCAGATGTCGGTTGATACCAGGCCCTTCAACAGTCAAAAGTTCATGTCCGCCAAGGCACAGGATAAGTTTAACAAAAAAGAGGCCAAAACCAATGTGCCGGAACAATCCATGGATCCCTATGCACTGGGACTACCTGTCTCAAAATACCCTTCAAGTTGAGGAGGCGGCACCTGGACATATTTTTTGAGGTGCCTATCACTGCAAATGTCATGCTTGTTAGGAATGATATGCAAACCTCCCGGAACATGAGAACTACACTGTTACAATGCACAAGATACCAGTCGATGCTTATTTACAGAATATCGGGACTCTGTACAGGCCTCCTCCACTAGCTCAGGTGTACGTGGATGCGTACCAATCATACAGTGGAAAACATACTTCCTAGTCCACATTTACCGATTGTTTACAAATCAAGCATAGTTAATTTTCAGGTGTTTATTTATTCTTAGTTTAGTTGTTAGAAATATCATCAACTGTCAATCACAACTTTTGGGGAAATTGATTATGTTAAATTTATTAAGTCCAACAAAAGTAATTGGTAGGTTAATTCTCTATGGTTCGACTTTGAGCATAAATACTCAGATTATATTTACAACGTTCGCGTGTCTTTTTATAAGGCATAGTTTGACGTTATCGATTAGATATAATTAAATATAAATATATCTAACGTCATATGTAAATATAATTAATATAACAATTAAATTTTCTAAAAATTACATTTGTACCTTAAAATCATTGAAAATTTGTTGTTTGAGCACAAATGAAAAATCACTCCACGTTGTGTAGGCGCCATTATATAGCTTGGTGTATCTCTCGGTGAACCATTTCTAGTTGAACGTAGGAAACATTGAGATTCTAATCACTTATTTAATTTAGAATTCATTGTTTTTAATTTAAGTAACATTATTGAGTGGATCCCTTGGTGAACTTAGGATATAGTCGAGCTTATGTTATATTATATATATATATATATATATATATATATATATATATATATATATATATATATATATATATATATATATATATATATATATATATGAATGATAAGAATTAAATTGGATAATAATTAAATTTATACGCAATTTTTAGGATATGTGATGTAACTTGATACAAATTAAGAAAACAGATTAATATCGATATTAATGATAAGAAAACAAATACAATCCATAAAAATTGAACAAAATTAGAATTTTAGTTTGATCACCTTCAAGCCAAGAGATACCTCAACTGATGTTAGAATAGAATAACAAGATGATGAGAACTAGAAGTAACAGTATATTGCTTTTTGATGCATATTACAATCTGCTTTACAAATGATCAAACCTCCCTTTATGTAGTAGAGGAATTTTAATCTTGATAAAATTCTATAAAAGGTAACCAATCTCATAATTTGCTAATTAATCGGCCTCTTGATAAGTGACGAGATTTCTACCGTGATTTCAAACCGTCCGGATATTTTGGCCTTTTGTTATTTGGTTCCACAAATTTCCCCCGATCTTTTTCGGTCCTGGGGTCACGAGCTCAACGATTTAACTTCGTGCCTTGGTTCAAAATAATCTGGGCTCATGCTTTGACTTGTCATATTTCAACCTCGGGTGGTCATACAACAGACGAACCCGGTTTCGACCATATACAAATAGTCCCCTTATTTTTCGTACAGAAGATGATGAGAAACGATATGAACTTCTGAGCCTTGCTTCGACGAACCATGACGTAAGAGACAAACGGTAACTGAAACTTTCCATCAGTCCAGTCTCCAAGGCATTAAATGTATGTCAGTTGTTAGTCGGCCATTTCAGGTTTTGAATCATCGGTTGCAAGCTATCAATACCCAAACTTTCATTCATTTAAAATTTACATTTGAACCATCTCTACTCTTATTTTAAAAAACCTTCGCATTCTATAATACTCGCATCAGATTTCATGAGGACTTTACAAGAATTTCCGCATATTTTCATTCCAAAAAATTAACGCGGCCTATTAACTTCCTCCTGTTTATCTCTATTCCAATAGACATTGCAAAAACTTCTAAGACAAACTGCCTCTTCATCACGACCAGCCGATAACAGGAATGCGGAGGAACCACAACCTGAAGAGTTTGTTCCTATAGGGTGCTCGATTGGTGGTGATATTAAGGTCAAAAAAACATCCTCGGTATCGGGTCGATGCGAGATGGTCTTAAGATATATATGTTTGATTATCGATGACCACCTCTACAAGGTCAAAGAAGATTGCAACTGGGTCGATAAATATGTGGCGGTGCCTTCACCCGAGGAAGCAATTACTACCCACGTGGAGGGTTTTAAGCATTTATACTAACCTCTTCACGTTGGGTCCCTTCGACCCAGTCATTATTTCCTTCTGCAAGAGGTACGATGTGACCCTCGGTAAAATTCACCCCTAATTCTAGAGGATAGTGATTCTTTTCCGTTGTTTTGTAAGTAAAATTGAGGGGTGTCTCTTTACCCACGATCATCCCATGCGTCTGTACGATCCCCAACTCTATCGAGGGGGAATAATCAAACTTACACACTGGGCCAATAGGGCCCCTTTCTCGAGTATTGATGAGGATGGGAACCGAGAATGGATGGGTCGATTCATTTAAGTAAAGACCTTGAACTTAAGAGAACATGCTATTTCCCGAGAAATGGAACATGAAATGAAAGTATAACTCTACCTGAAGGATCTTGTTTATTGGTTTTCCTTTTTTCTTCCCTTATTATCGACATTGGTGCAGCCATTGCTCAAAATTCGAATGCGATTCCTCGTCTCAAGGATTGCATCGAGGACCACGTGTCGCATAAAACCTACTCCGAGCGCACGTGCCGCAAGCTTTCGAATGGCAGCTGGGAGGCCCGTTCGCATAGTAAGTTTTTGTTTTTCCGACTCAATAATATTTGATTTATTCCTTATGCCTGGTTCAATTTTCTTTTGTAGGTCTCCCCAAATATGTTTCTATAAGGCCTCTATCCCATGATGAGAATGTGCCTCTCGAGTCCCCAGCTCTGAGGCAGGGTGATGAGAAGAAAAGGAAAGGGCCCTGAGTTCTCCGATTTCGGAAAAGTAAAATCCAAAGAGGAGGCTGATGTGCAAGCCCAAGGGAAGCATTGCGCTCTACCATCGAACTCAGTCCATCGGCTAAGGATGACTCCAAAGAAGAAGAAGAAGAAGAATAGAAATCTAAGTTGGTAGCCCGTGTGCGGGCATGTGTCATGATACGAGAAGCCTCTGAACTGGCTATTGATGAGATCAAATCATATTGCCTTGAGGATGTCGATGGGAGAGCTTTGGCTGAAGCTCTCAAACTATAAAGGAGTGAGGCCACTCCACCTCGAGATGGGGAGGACGATAATAAGATCGAATCCGATTTTCCCGAACAACCGATAATTTTCCGAAGAGCATACCTAGAGTAACAGACCTCTCTAGTTTGCCCTTATTAATTTATGAGTGTATGATTACCGATTCTCAGATGTTAAAAGAATGATCCACCAAATATCCACAAGGGGCAGTAGACACCTTTAACAACTTCTTTGACAGTGAAGACTCTACCGCTACGGGATGTCACCGTGTTGGGTAATATATTGGTACCCCTGAAGAGTTAGTCGAGTGGACATGGCTCGAGCCCAAAATTAGTCAATCGATTTCTAGCCCCGAGTTTGAATCCTGACTAGAAGTGATCAATTGCTATGTCTATCCTAGAAGATGCACGGGTTCTCTCTGCCCCCGTGAGAGCGAACAATTATCTTCAGTGCTTGGTGACCGAGGAGGATCAGGCCAAGATGAATAAGGTGGAAGTTTCTTGTTTGCTGAATAAAGCCCAACATGCATTAAATCGTGTAACCTCGGATACCTTTTAATTATTTCTAGTGTGTACTTAGATTATTTTGTAGATGATTGTAACACCTGATCCTGTGTTTGTAGGCTTTAGTACTCCATCATGAAACGTTCCTCTGCCACCGGGAGGATCTAACCTAATATGAGGTCGAGGTTCGGGGGCTCACTGAGAAAAGAGGCACTTACAAACTCCTTAGTGAGCAAAGAGAATAGGAGGCTAAGAGCCTTCAGGCTGAGTTGGAGGTGGCTCAAAAAGAACATGCCGACCTGGCTGAGCAGGTAAAAAGAATTTTTGAAGTTAGTGACGACAAATGACATGGTGACTAATGGTATAAACCTGCAAGTCCAATAGAAGGTCGACAAGATCGGGTAGCTCTGGGAAGAGGTAGATGAGGAGAAGGCTCAGGCCGAAGAATGGAAAAAGAACATGGATCACCTAGCCTCAGCAAAGGAGATCAGATGAACCCAACTGGATTCGGCTAAAGTCCAGCTGCAAGGTATAAATGAGAAGTGATTGGTGCTAGCCAAGAAGATCGATGAGCTCCAGTCCTAGTTGAATTCAACCATTTCTAATGGAGAAAGTTTGGCTATAGAGCTTGAAACGGCCAAATCGGATGCAAAAGTAGTTAAGGCCAATGTTGATGAGATGGTGGCCATTTAAAAGGCCGATGCCGAGGCGGCTGAGCAAAAGACATCACCGAGCATGCTAAATGGCAATCTCGAAGGGAGTCCCTTGAGGAAATCCATGCTCAAGGTATCGACCTATAAGTTGAGATCGAGAACGCCAAGAAGCTCTATTTGAGGCTAAAAGGTTGGCTTATCCCGAGGATGATAATGACTCTGAGGGCTTAAGCGATTCCCAGGGCGGGGAAGATCCTGAGGGTGATGCTGCCTCCGATGAGGACTAGGCTACTTAGGCCTTTATATTTTTTTATTGTTTGCTTTTCCGCATCTTTTTAGGCTTTTGGCCACTGTTGTTTTCTATATTGGGGCCATTCTGGCCTTTGTAAAGAGATTATCGGATATATATATATAAGGCTTTCTTTCCCTTTCGGCTTTTAAATTTTTCCTTTTCTTTATTATTGTATTCACAAATGCCGGGATGCCTTAGCATAAAATAGCTTAGGTTTTGTTCGAAAGTTCAAACAAGCCTCGCCTTTACATTACTTTGTTTTATAGGCGTCGTGGGGTTCGATGTTACCAGAAACTTTCTCCCAAAGTAAGTAATTCAGATTCCAGCTTGTCGAGGGTAACCTTTAGAACCGGTTAGGAAAGAAATTTCTTTTTTTGAAGGCCTATCATTCATTATGGGTCTTGGACGTCTCCGAGCCGCCTTAGTATGGTCGTAGCCTTTTAGTTTGGGAATCGCCCAATTTACTTATTTTCTCGAGTTATCTGGGCTTGCCCAAGATGACAGTCTCTGAGTGGAGATGGTCATGGCCTTAAAAATTGGGGAATTTCCTGATATGTCTTATGCCCCCGAGATCTAGCGGCTTGGTCCACCCGAGTTTATTTTCGAATGATAGACCCTGAGTAAGGGAGTGATCATTCAAACTTCGGTTACAAGAAGTCCTTGAGCTTGTTACCTTTAGGAGAAGTACGAAATTTTTTAAGAGATGTAAAGAAGAAACTTTTAAAATATAAGATGATTGTAATGAATAAACTTCTTTATTTTTGTGTAAAATAGTTTTACATTGTCATAGGCGGCTTTCCAACCACGACCCATGGCCCCCTAGGCATGCCTCGTTGCGTCCTAGCAAGCCTCCCAATGCCTAGCGCCACAGATGGTCCCGTGGTCTTGACTATCACAAGTGACAAGCGAATGTCTGCCTATGTCGCCCCACAAATATCCCTCACCAACGCCGAGCCACAGGCAGATGCCAAAAGCACCGCACTCGCTTACCATGATGCCAAATACAACGGTGCTGACAACGTACATGTTTATGCCTTGTAGAAAAATAAGTCCTTTTCATTGTAAATATATAGTAGTTTTATTTCATGTACTTCCATTATGTTTCTCTGGCTTAGTTAAGTCTAGTCTTGTAACTTTGGTTTATTTTTTTAAGCACTATTAGGGGGGATCAAGCAATCAAACTTTCTAGCAAGCAAACAATTCTCTCTATTGGTATCTCTCCCCTTCGATACCGTATGTCACACCTCCCTTTTTACTACCCCACATAAGCATAAATATAAATACGCTCGTAAGGTATACCCCGACGCTCAAATATCCGAAACGGATAAAAATAACGTAAGGGAAGGAGTTTTTCCAATTAAAGGACAATCGGTTCGGGATTTTATTGAGATTAATCAGAGTCGCCACTTGGGAATGATAATGGTGTCCCAAGTCACCGGTTAATCCCGAATCCGAGGAATTTTGACTCTTAAAAATGTCCGCGAAGCAAAGATCTGGATAAGGAACTCTGTTAACCCGAGAGAAGGTGTTAGGCATTCCCGGGTTCCGTGGTTTTAGCACGGTCGCTCAATTGTCGTTCTCGACTCTTGTTTGACTCAATTACAGATTTTTAAACAACATATATTGCTTTTTACGTTGAGTATTATTTTTTAGAGAATTTGCGGCATCGCGAAAACACGCCTCGAGTCACACCGCAACCAGTACGCCTGTGACTTTCGGTGTATTTCAGCTTTGCCGGGATTTGGATTTGAGTCGCACCAAGTGCACACTCGTTCATAGGAAAGTACGTTAAATCGTGCCCTAAATAACGTCTATCGGCTTTTAAATCTTTTGGGAGAAGCTATGGAATTCGCTATTAGCTTTCCCGAGTCTACTTTATTATCTTATTACTAAATGGGGGCCCCGTTTGTTTAACGTTGAGCGAGACTAGTCCCAATTCAATTTTAAAGTTCGATCCTAATGTCAGTGTATACTACGTCTCTCTAATTGTGTTTTTCCTTAATCGTTTCCTAATACTAAGCATTCCCGGCCCTTCCGATTTCTATTGTTATTTGGGCCTGGATTCTTCAAACGTCTAAATAGACCCGTAAAGGGCCGCCCCAAGTCTCAAAGCCCAGACGGTCTTCGAGCCCTCAATCAGTGGACTAAGCAATTTCGTAGGACAATTCAGGCCCAACGTTACACAGGGCCCAATCCAGATAAAAATAATAAAGGCAAGAATAGAAAATGTAAAATCCACAGTACACATGATTAAGGAATCAAATGCTTTTATTAATCAGAAAGAGAAAAATCAATACACGAGGGTACTAATTCTAATCAAATATCTATATACATGATTGCTTATTAAACTAGCCATCTTCAATTCTGACCTTCACTAATGAATTTTGTGGTCATTTTGATTATTTACTAATTGAGAGACTGCGAAGCTAACTATATGTAAAGATATAAAACTATTTAAAAGGTAAGATGAGTAGTTTATGACCACATTGTTAACCTACTAATTTCAATACAGATTTAAACCTATTTGATAGTTTCTAAACACGTTGATTACACGAACATGATTCGTAATTTTAATTACTGGATTGTAATAACCTGAATATCCATATTTAAATGATTCAATGCTTAGACACAACTATTCCCCTGATTTTATTAAGATTAAACTCCTACTTGTGTTCATGTACAAATCTACGACAGTATAGTTAACTATGTGATTTTGTTTTTACGAAAAGCTTACTGTGAAAGATTAATTAGTGATTTTTGAAGAAAAGTGATATGCTAACTTATATTTTAGGAGTTTTACCTAATTAAACTGGGTGATATGCTACTTCTACGATTATACTACTACTACTACTAGCTATTACATGATTTTTGTTTGGTCTTTCTATTTTTAGCTACTACATACTACTACAATGTATAAATCACAAACTTAAACCAAGTAATATCAAACTATAACTACATGACAGCATATAATAATCTAAATCTTCATCTTTATTCGATCAAAGTCACCAGTACAGCTTCAGTTGTAAGAAAAGTGTACCTGGTATTGAAAAGAAGGGGAAGATGGAAAATCAACAGGCCGGTAAAAGTACAGCAACAACAACAGTAACAACCAACAGTAGCTTCAACACCTCAATCCCGAAAATCCCAGCAATACGGAGAAAAACAAATACCAATAAAAAATAGAAAAGAAAAATATATTCCAGATTTTCTCTTTGTTTTGTCTTTCTAGCTTTGAACTCTTTTCAATTCTCAAAAGAAACTCTCAAAAATTGAATTTTTCGCCATGTATACTTCTGTGTCCAGAATGTATATCGAGTGTATACTACAGCGGGAAAATTTTTTTATTTTTACTTCTCTTCCTATTTTTCCTCTCTTTTTTCCCCCTTTTTCATAAATCTTCTCTTCTATTTATAGGCAAGAATTTCGAAAATTTTCAGATTTTTTATTAAAAAGAAAATATTTTTTTAATTTAAAGAAAACCCACTAATCCATGTTTTCCTCTCCTTGTTTTCTTCCTTGATTTCCTTGCCCCCCACTACTTTATGTCATGTAATTATGATTATTTTTTGCTAAAAAAATCTGAAATTTTCTTCTTGGGCCAAGGGGTTTTGGGTTGGGTAAGGGTTCTTAGGATTGGGCTTGTAACTTAATTTGCAAGATGGCCCAATCCAAATTTTTTCCATTTTGTTCTTCTCCATTATTCAACTTCCTAATTAATAAAGCCCAATATACTAAGATTAATTTATAAAAACTAAAATTATCTTGAAATACTAATATCATAATAATAATTGTCACCTAATTTTAAATGGTAATTAAAATACAATCACACAATTTGGACATTAAAGGCTAAAATGCAAAAAATGCCTATTTTTGTGATTTTCATTTTTGTAAGATAAAATTAATTACTCCTAATTGTAGAATTAAATCCTAAATGCAAATGCGATATATATATATATATATATATATATATATATATATATATATATATATATATATATATATATATATATATATATATATATATATATTGTCATTATTTTTTAAAAATGACACTAAATTCACAACAATTGCAAACAACACAAAACTCTTTTATTTTGAATTTTTGGGAGTAATTCTCATATAGGGCAAAAATCACGTGCTCACAGCTTCTTTGCGCGTAAACACGAAGAGTTTCTGTGCAAAGACAAGTGAGCGGATACGAGCGATTTTTGCCCGTTTGAGCACTCCGTGAGAAGCATTTTTTTTATTTATTTTTTTTTCAAAATTTTGACCGAACCTTTGCTTCAAGAGGTTTCCTACATATCCCTGGCTAAAAGGGAATCAGGTCAATGTAGTTCGGAAAATTTTGGTAGCTGGGACTACCAATGAAACTGCGATTTTTGCTGTTACTGTTGCTGCTGTTGCGGTTACTGCTTGCTGACCTCCTTATTACACCGGGGGGGTAAAATGTAAAATGAAGAAGCTATTCTAAGCTATGATCCTACAATTACAATTGTTCCTAATCTAGCTTTTGCTCTTCTTCCCTTTCCGGTGATGCAGAATCTTCCTTTTTTGTTGATTTTCTTGTTTTTTCTTGATGACTCTCTTTTTTGTTGATTTTCTTGTTTTTTCTTGATCTCGAGCTGAACCTGCTCAAAACAAAACAACAAACTACCTCTTTTTTTTTTTTCTGCCCCAGTGTGGGCTTTTAAATATATAAACCATGATGATGCAGAAAATATTCCCGTATTTGAAGGTGGGCGCCTAACAGAAATTTAAACGTGCAATGCGATGCAGAAAGTATTCCCGTATTTGAAGGTGGGCGCCTAACAGAAATTTAAACGTGCAATGCGAATGCAGAAAATATTCCCGTATTTGAAGGTGGGCGCCTAACAGAAATTTAAACGTGCAATGCGATGCAGAAGATTTTCTTGTTTTTCTTGATGACTCTCTTTTTTGTTGATTTTCTTGTTTTTCTTGATCTCGAGCTGAACCTGCTTAAAACAAAACAACAAACTACCTCTTTTTTTTCTTTTTCTGCCCCAGTGTGGGCTTTTTGACTGTATAAACCATGATGTGCAAAAATATTCCCGTATTTGAAGGTGGGCGCCTAACAGAATTTAAACGTGCAATGCGATGCAGAAAAATATTCCCGTATTAGAAGGTGGGCGCCTAACCGAATTTAAACGTGCAATGTGAATGCAGAAAAATATTCCCGTATTAGAAGGTGGGCGCCTAACCGAATTTAAACGTGCAATGTGAATGCAGAAAATATTCCCGTATTTGAAGGTGGGCGCCTAACGTAAATGAAACGTGCAATGCGATGCAGAAAATATTCCCGTATTAGAAGGTGGGCACCTAACGAATTTAAACGTGCAATGCGATGCAAAAAATATTCCCGTATTCGAAGGTGGGCACCTAACGAAATTAAACGTGCAATGCGAATGCGAAAATATTCCCGTATTTGAAGGTGGGCGCCTAACATAAATTTAAACGTGCAATGCGAATGCAGAAAATATTCCCGTATTTGAAGGTGGGCGCCTAACGAAATTAAACGTGCAATGCGAATGCAGAAAAGTATTCCCGTATTTGAAGGTGGGCGCCTAACGGAATTTAAACGTGCAATGCGATGCGGAAAAGTATTCCCGTATTTGAAGGTGGGCGCCTAACCGAATTTAAACGTGCAATGCGATGCAGAGAAAATATTCCCGTATTTGAAGGTGGGCGCCTAACGAATTTAAACGTGCAATGCGAATGCGGAAAATATTCCCGTATTTGAAGGTGGGCGCCTAACTAATTTAAACGTGCAATGCGAATGCGAAAATATTCCCGTATTTGAAGGTGGGCGCCTAACGAAATGAAACGTGCAATGCGAATGCGGAAAAGTATTCCCGTATTTGAAGGTGGGCGCCTAACGAAATTTAAACGTGCAATGCGATGCGAAAAAGTATTCCCGTATTTGAAGGTGGGCGCCTAACCGAATTTAAACGTGCAATGCGATGCAGAAAAGTATTCCCGTAGCCTGAGGACCGGGGAGTGGATTTTAAAAGATGTTACCTTCCTCTTTTTGGTATTTTCTTTTACCAATTATCTCTTGCCCGTGAATTTCTCCACTTATTCGGCAGACTTTCTCTTTTTGGTATTTTAAATTTTCCACATTGGTCACATTCACTTTAAAGTGATTAGTGACAATTTGTTCCTGCATGAAACAAAATTTATTAGATATAAGTTGCTGGCAACTGGCATCTGCCGTCCCCACTTCTTATTGCTTCCTTTGTTTTTGCTTTCTCATGTTGCATGGCTTTTGACTTCTCGTCCCTTGCAGACTCTTTTTTTGTATTTTTCTCATTTCTCCATTTTTGTTTTGTTTTCTTTTCCTTTGGCCATGTTTGCCAAGCTTCTTTATTTCTTTCCCCAATCTTCCATCCTTTCTGATCCAGTGTTATTTCAACTTCCGTTATCAGGAGCTGGTAGTTAGCTCTCAAAAAGGTAAACAATGAAATGCAGAAAAAATGAAAGAAAGGTAAGGGTATTTTGGAGAGATGATAGAACTTATCTGGGTATTTGCTGGCTGATTCCGCTGACCATGCCATGTATTTAAACTCTGACCCAGTTCGTTCCAATCATTATTCTGACTCTGGATTGCCTTTGACCCAAAACCGATACTCTTTTTTGTTGCTTTTCTCTTTTCGGATAGTCCTCACGATCGCCTTACGGTGCCTCGAAAGGTTTTCACCAATAAGACTCTCTCATTTATTCTCTCAACCTCACAATCATCTCACAGCGCCGATTAAGGTTTTCACTGATGAGACTCTCTCATTTTATTTCTCTCAACCTCACAATCGTCTCACAGTGCCGGCTAAGGTTTTCACCGATGAGACTCTCTCATTTTTATTATTTTTTCCATTTTTCCTTTTTGTATTTTGTTTTCTGTACCACGGGTATTATCCGATGCTTCGCTCCTCCTTCGTTGTATTTGTTATCATTTCAAAATTGATCAGAAGGTCTTTCTTTGGACTGTAACGTGGCTTTCGGGTGGGTTAAGAAAGAAAGATATAAAGGCTCAAAATTTCAACGAGGGTTAAAAATATTTACAACTCTCGAAATTATTAAACATAACTTCTGCCCCAGTTTCAATATGTGGGGAATTTTTGGATTTTTTCTTTATTGTGACTGAACCTCAGAGAGGCTGCCTACGTACCCTTTCGGGATCAAGTCAGACGTAGTTCATCCAACTTCATAAGTTAGATGGATTTCTTTTTGACTTTTTCCCGATTTTTTGTCTCTTTCTCTTTTTTCATCATTTTTCATTTTTTTCATTTCATTTTTTTTTCATTTTTTCATTTTTTTTTCATTTTTCCATCGATTCATTTTTCATTTTGGCAATTTTGATCTTATTGCACTAGAGCGATTCCGAGAGAGGGATATGAAAGAATTCATTCATTAAGGCTCAAAGGGGTTGTCAATGGATAAAGTGTTTGGATAGAGAATAAAATGCCTTCGTCATTTCAATTCCAAAATCACAACAAAATACAAAACATACAATTGAAAAGGAATCATACATAGTATCTTTTGACCGCATCCGAATTGATAGCAGTCTCTACGCACTTTCCTTCAACATCTGTTAAATATAATGCTCCATTGGACAACACCCGTGATACCACGAACGGTCCCTGCCAATTCGGTGCAAACTTGCCTTTTGCCTCTGCCCAATGTGGTAAGATACGCCTCACAACCCAAATGAGCCTATGCCCATTGGAAGCTATTGGCTCTATCGGATCGATAACGTCTATGCCCCTGTTTCAAAGTAAAGAAAAATATGTTAGTTTAAATGTGGTGGTTGGTTGTGGCCTTGAACTTTGATGGCGACTGCTTTCCACCCGAGCGCCTTGCCTGTTCACCGACTATCCATTTTCACTTTTTTTTTTTTGTTCAAAATCCAAGTCTCTTTAGGTATGTATGTTGTCCCTTTCACAAACTTCGATCTCGATTCCTTTGATGACTCCACTTGAAAACCTTTGGTCTTTCTCTTGTCAGAAGATATACCCCCTCTCTATTTGCTATATTTTCGCTGAGTTGGCACCTTGCCGACCCTTGTGTCTTGCATGATCCTCATTACACATGTTGCTCTTGTGGGCTTAAATTATCGGCCTTGTCATTCCTTGACCTACGACAATTGTCGTGTTGGCTAAATCCCATCTTGTGCAATTGGAAAACTTGGTGGCAAATTTTGGAATCATTTCTATACTTGTTATGACCTGACTGACTCGATAAGAGGGAGGGTAAAATAAGGTATGAACAATAGAAAGAAAAGAAAACATAATTCCTAACAAGAAACCTACAGAAGAATGACCTATCGGATTTTGAATACCGACTCTAGCGACCTTATCATGCACTTCAGCCTTCTTTGTGTAGCAAATCTGATGTTCAACTCTTGTTGCAAGTTCTGCTGTGAAACCGGTCTTTACTACCTCATTTCTTTGATCTTTCAACTCACCGTCGCCCTACGGTGCCCGTGCGGGTTTTCACCAATAAGGCTCTCTCATTTTGACTTCTCTCATCTTAGAGTCTCGTGGTGGTTTGAGTTCTTCATTCTTCTTTGTTCGGACTGGAGTGTTGCCCCTGATGTGATTGACCTTTGCTTGTTTGACTCGGCATTTCTTGAAGATTGATCGGAAGGTCTTCCTTTGGACCGTAATGCAGGCTTTTGGATGGGGTAAGAAAACAGGATATAAAGGCTCAAAAATATTTCATCGTGGGTTAAAATTACAACCTTCGGAATCTTATTTACTCAACAACCATAACTTCTGCCCCAGTTTCCTTGTTGGGGGATTTTTTTGGATTTTTCCTTTATTGTGACTGAACCTCAGAGAGGCTGCCTACGTACCCTTTCGGGATCAAGTCAAACGTAGTTCAGACTACGTCCGTATTCATTGTTGCATCTTGACTTCTCCCGATTTTTCTTTGCATTCTTTTTCTTTCTTTTCTTTTTCTTTTCTTTTTCTTCTCTCTTTTTTTCTTTTCTTTTATCTTTTTTTTTTCTTCTTTCTTTTTGTTTCTCCATTTGGATTTCTCCGCTCAATCCTCAATTTTGTTGTTGATTCCGAAAGAGGGATATGAAAGAAAAATATAATAAGGCTCGAAGGGATAACAATGGATAAAGTGTTTGGATAGCCGAATAAAATGCCTTCGTCATTCCAATCTTCGAGACCTACCAAGTACAAACTACACATTTAAACACCTTTCGACCGATTCACATATTTGCCTTCGGTATTTGACGATTTTCAGTGCCATTGGGCAACAATCTCGATACCACGAATGGTTCCTTAGCTTTGGGGTATTTTTTCCTTTGGCTTTAAATTGATGATGCATTTCCAAGGCATTTCTTTATGTCACGCTTTCCCCAATATTCACTTGTTTCCGGCTTCACAGTATTCCAATATGTTTTTATTTCTTCCGAGTATCATTACATCTTCAACATTGTTTCATTGACTTTTAAAAACCAGGCTTAGAATTATGTGCATGTCATGTTACTAAAGTCAGTACGAGAAGAAATACAAAGTGATCAGAAATGGAATGACTAGGAATGATGGGAAACAGAGAGTTGTATTAAACTGATGGGTTGAAACAACAAGACGAACAACAAAACGAACAGACTAGACTAGAATTACAAACCTAGACAGCACTAAACAAATTTATTACTAAACAAAGCAAAGTGGAAAGATAGAAAGGTTTTGACTCTCAAGACAACGTCCGGATTACAACCCTGAAATAACCCGGGCAAAAGAGATGACACCAAAATATACCACCAAAACTCCAAGAGACGGAGCGCCTTCCCAATTGACAAGCATGGCATCCTAGCCACTTCTTGCGTGTTTTTCAGCCGTTGCTCTAATCTCTGCAATCTTTGGGCCATTTCTTCATGTACCTTCTTTCGGTAGGCTTTTCAATGTTTGAGTATGAGTGGTACTCGGGAGAGTGGTACTGTCCTTGCTGTATATCAAACTGTGACTCTTGAGAAGGCTGTCCTTGGCCATTGGCTCATGCTTGACGCATTTTGGTCATTTGTTGTTTCAATGTTCGGTTTTCCTCAACCACAGTAGGCCCTTGTTGAACTTTCCGACCCTGAGTCTCTTCAACACTCGTAACAGCTTCGATGTCGGTTATCATTTTCCTTGGATCTTGTTTACCACAACCAACCACCTCAACTTTCTGGAAATTGACAAAACGAAACCATCATGTTAGCGTTAAGGTATTCCGCTTATTGATTTATCTTTTTTTTTTTCTGCTATTTTTTTCTTCTTCTCTTTTTTTCTTTTTGTGGTTTTTCCTTTTTCTCTTTTTTTTTCCTTTTTGTAGTTTTTTCATTTTTTTTTCTTTTTGGTAATGGAAATGGATATGGTCGAATCCTACGTGGATTGCCTACGTATCATGACCCCGCATGAATCAGACCGAGCGTAGTTCTTGCAAATTAATGCAAGAAATAAAGAGATGTTTATTCGATTTTCTTTTTCTTTTTCTTTGAAGGAAAATTATAGAAGCCGACTCCAACTGTAAACTTGTGCAGGAGATTTCTACAAGAATAAGAATATTTTTGGCGTCAATTATGACTATTTCTACAAAATTGGCCACATAATGGCTTGTTTTACAAAATGACTATTTTTGCAAAATTTATTTAAGAAAGATAAACTTGAAAATTTCATATCCTGTGGCTCATGGGGCATCGTTCGGCATCACCATAAACCAACACAAGACTATTTTCATAAATTGGTCATATAATGGCTTATTTAGACAAAATGGCTCTTTTTTTTTCAAATGTTTTTATCCTGGGGGCCTATGGGGCATCGTTCAGCACCGACACAGGCCAACACAAGACTGAGGAAGTTAAAATGCAAAAATGTGGCTATTTCAGCAAAATTTCGGCCATGTAATGACTTATTTGATAAAGTGGATATTTTTGAAAAGTTGAGCAATGACTCAAACTTAATTTTGCGGATACAGACCTTTCGACATTTCCGCGAGAGAATATTTCAAGGCTATGCCCGCAAATTATTTAAAATGACTCAAAGTGGCTATTCTTGCAAAAACGGCCTTCCGGCGTCCTTTTGAGGGATATTCGGCTTATTTTAAGCAAGAATAGCATCACCCGACTTATTTATAATAAAAATAAAAAATTTGACATTTTTTGTTATTTTTGCAAAAGGGGTGTGAACCCGAACTTGATTTTGCGGCTATGGCCTTGCAACATTTCCACAAGGAATATTTCAAGGCCATTATTCAAAAAGAAAAAGAAAATACTTCAAAGTGGCCATTTTTTTTTTTTTTTCCTTCCGGCGTCCTTACGGAACATTCGGCTATTTTCAAAAACGGCATCACTTTGATTTTATAGACAAAATTAAACACACATTTTTTTTATTTTTCGAAAGGGGTGGTTGGACCCGATGAGGGTTGCCTACGTATCCCACCTAATGGCGAGAATCAAACCTGCGTAGTTCGGTCAGATTATTTGACCAATTATTTCAACAAAAACTGTTCCACCTTTTTTTTTCAAATTTTCAAATTTTTCGGATACCTATTTCCTATAGATCTTATTTTTCTCTCTTTTTTTTTCTTTTTCTTTTCAACAATTTTTCTACCCTCGGGATTTTCGCCGGTCCGCATAACGATCAAGGACAATAAAAATGTAACACATAACATGCTCGGTCTTAATTACCGGGTCACCTGTCCTAGACGGACCCAACCCCCGTGTTGAGTCCCCTAAGTCAAATATGATGCAAATAATCGTCCTAGACCTATGTTCAAAATCTTACGGTTTCATAGAGTGCTAGACCGTGTACCCGAGCGGACAACTCGAATCGAGGAGGGGCTACGTACCGGTGACCCGCGGAGTCAATCGGCTTTGTAACTTATCCGGCCTCTATTTTCTTAATTTAAGGTGACTTTAACAGAAAGGGGAGTCTCAACCAGTAAGCACATCCCCGGGGGCGAAGAGAGAAAGGTTTTCGGCACAATTTTATATACAATTCACATAATATCAAAGCGATAACGCACATAGCATGTTGTTCAAATCATATAATGAAGTCAAACAATAACGCGAACGGCAATTCTAAGGAGCTCGAGTTCTTAAACCCTGAAACCGAGGTTCGGGGTTGGGATCCCCAGCAGAGTCGCCAGAGCTGTCACACCTCCCTTTTTACTACCCCACATAAGCATAAATATAAATACGCTTGTAAGGTATACCCCGACGCTCAAATATCCGAAACGGATAAAAATAACGTAAGGGAAGGAGTTTTTCCAATTAAAGGACAATCGGTTCGGGATTTTATTGAGATTAATCAGAGTCGCCACTTGGGAATGATAATGGTGTCCCAAGTCACCGGTTAATCCCGAATCCGAGGAATTTTGACTCTTAAAAATGTCCGCGAAGCAAAGATCTGGATAAGGAACTCTGTTAACCCGAGAGAAGGTGTTAGGCATTCCCGGGTTCCGTGGTTTTAGCACGGTCGCTCAATTGTCGTTCTCGACTCTTGTTTGACTCAATTACAGATTTTTAAACAACATATATTGCTTTTTACGTTGAGTATTATTTTTTTAGAGAATTTGCGGCATCGCGAAAACACGTCTCGAGTCACACCGCAACCAGTACGCCTGTGACTTTCGGTGTATTTCAGCTTTGTCCGGATTTGGATTTGAGTCGCACCAAGTGCACACTCGTTCATAGGAAAGTACGTTAAATCGTGCCCTAAATAACGTCTATCGGCTTTTAAATCTTTTGGGAGAAGCTATGGAATTCGCTATTAGCTTTCCCGAGTCTACTTTATTATCTTATTACTAAATGGGGGCCCCGCTTGTTTAACGTTGGGCGAGGTTCGTCCCAATTCAATTTTAAAGTTCGATCCTAAGAAGTGTATACTACGTCTCTCTAATTGTGTTTTTTCCTTAATCGTTTCCTAATACTAAGCATTCCCGGCCCTTCCGATTTCTATTGTTATTTGGGCCTGGATTCTTCAAACGTCTAAATAGACCCGTAAAGGGCCGCCCCAAGTCTCAAAGCCCAGACGGTCTTCGAGCCCTCAATCAGTGGACTAAGCAATTTCGTAGGACAATTCAGGCCCAACGTTACACAGGGCCCAATCCAGATAAAAATAATAAAGGCAAGAATAGAAAATGTAAAATCCACAGTACACATGATTAAGGAATCAAATGCTTTTATTAATCAGAAAGAGAAAAATCAATACACGAGGGTACTAATTCTAATCAAATATCTATATACATGATTGCTTATTAAACTAGCCATCTTCAATTCTGACCTTCACTAATGAATTTTGTGGTCATTTTGATTATTTACTAATTGAGAGACTGTGAAGCTAACTATATGTAAAGATATAAAACTATTTAAAAGGTAAGATGAGTAGTTTATGACCACATTGTTAACCTACTAATTTCAATACAGATTTAAACCTATTTGATAGTTTCTAAACACGTTGATTACACGAACATGATTCGTAATTTTAATTACTGGATTGTAATAACCTGAATATCCATATTTAAATGATTCAATGCTTAGACACAACTATTCCCCTGATTTTATTAAGATTAAACTCCTACTTGTGTTCATGTACAAATCTACGACAGTATAGTTAACTATGTGATTTTGTTTTTACGAAAAGCTTACTGTGAAAGATTAATTAGTGATTTTTGAAGAAAAGTGATATGCTAACTTATATTTTAGGAGTTTTACCTAATTAAACTGGGTGATATGCTACTTCTACGATTATACTACTACTACTACTAGCTATTACATGATTTTTGTTTGGTCTTTCTATTTTTAGCTACTACATACTACTACAATGTATAAATCACAAACTTAAACCAATAATATCAAACTATAACTACATGACAGCATATAATAATCTAAATCTTCATCTTTATTTGATCAAAGTCACCAGTACAGCTTCAGTTGTAAGAAAAATGTACCTGGTATTGAAAAGAAGGGGAAGATGGAAAATCAACAGGCCGGTAAAAGTACAGCAACAACAACAGTAACAACCAGCAGTAGCTTCAACACCTCAATCCCGAAAATCACAGCAATACGGAGAAAAACAAAAACCAATAAAAAATAGAAAAGAAAAATATATTCCAGATTTTCTCTTTGTTTTGTCTTTCTAGCTTTGAACTCTTTTCAATTCTCAAAAGAAACTCTCAAAAATTGAATTTTTCGCCATGTATACTTCTGTGTCCAGAATGTATATCGAGTGTATACTACAGCAGGAAAATTTTTTTATTTTTACTTCTCTTCCTATTTTTCCTCTCTTTTTTCCCCCTTTTTCATAAATCTTCTTTTCTATTTATAGGCAAGAATTTCGAAAATTTTCAGATTTTTTATTAAAAAGAAAATATTTTTTTAATTTAAAGAAAACCCACTAATCCATGTTTTCCTCTCCTTGTTTTCTTCCTTGATTTCCTTGCCCCCCACTACTTTATGTCATGTAATTATGATTATTTTTTGCTAAAAAAATCTGAAATTTTCTTCTTGGGCCAAGGGGTTTTGGGTTGGGTAAGGGTTCTTAGGATTGGGCTTGTAACTTAATTTGCAAGATGGCCCAATCCAAATTTTTTCCATTTTGTTCTTCTCCATTATTCAACTTCCTAATTAATAAAGCCCAATATACTAAGATTAATTTATAAAAACTAAAATTATCTTGAAATACTAATATCATAATAATAATTGTCACCTAATTTTAAATGGTAATTAAAATACAATCACACAATTTGGACATTAAAGGCTAAAATGCAAAAAATGCCTATTTTTGTGATTTTCATTTTTGTAAGATAAAATTAATTACTCCTAATTGTAGAATTAAATCCTAAATGCAAATGCGATATATATATATATATATATATATATATATATATATATATATATATATATATATATAAATGCGATATATATATATATATATATATATATATATATATATATATATATATTGTCATTATTTTTTAAAAATGACACTAAATTCACAACAATTGCAAACAACACAAAACTCTTTTATTTTGAATTTTTGGGAGTAATTCTCATATAGGGCAAAAATCACGTGCTCACACCGTATTGATTTTCTATAATAGCTTTCATTAATGCATTCAAGCTTTCTTTCATTCGCAATTCTCATTTCTGTTCTCTCGATTTCTCTTGACATTGGTTTTCCGTACGGCACTGACAGTCTTGTCTATCGCACAGAGGGGACCTCAGTTGGCAGACAGTAACTGCACATATACTAGTTTCTTATCCTTACGTCTCCATTCCAAGGAATCTCAGGAAGGCACCATGTAACAATTGGTATCGGAGCCTAGGATCGACATCAGACGAGGAAATATATTGCCATTATAGCCTTTTCTGACCATAGTAAATCATGGGGACCGCATGCGGCCCTCGAAGAGACGGTTTACGTATTACGACCCATCGTGGATATGGTGCCTAAAATAAGAACATGCCTAGTACAAAGGTTGGGCGACCTGGATTGCAGAGTGCCCCAAGCCTAATATGACATAGAAAACATCAGTTGCGACTTTGAGGGAGACTGGCAAACCGCAGCCACATAGGAAGCCAAATTTTTTGGCAAATTCGAGGGCCTCCAACAGGAGCGGCCGAGGATTTATCCTACAGGGCGCAAGAGGCAGACGTGGCGACTATCATGCTACAAACTATAGACAATTTGATAGGCCAGCTCAATGTTGTCAATGCTTCTTTACAAGGCATGCTTCAAGGAGGCGGAAACCAAATTGGGGTTATTGTGAACCTTGCTCCCGTGACACAAGAACTGAAAATTCCTGAGCCAAAGCCATACAATGGAGCTTGGAATGCCAAAGAAATCAAAAACTTCATCTTTGACATCAAACAGTACTTCGATGCCATGGGTGCCTAGAAGAAGCTAAGAAGGTAGCAACTGCTGCTATATACCTTCAGGGTGATTCTAAACTCTGGTGGCGAGTGAAGTACGAAACCATCAGGCCCGTTGAAGATTCTTTCGAAACATGGGTTGAACTGAAGGCAGCCACACGCCTATAAAAAATGTTGAATACAATGCAATGAGGAAGTTACGGGAGCTCTGCCAGATCAAATCAGTGTGGGAATACGTGCAGGAATTCTCCACGCCCATGCTAAACATAAGTGACATATGGACAAAGACAAGATCTTTACTTTCTTGGAAGGGTTGAAACCTTATGCATGTATGGAGTTGCAAAGATAAAGGGTAAATACCCTACTTAAAGAGATCCAAGTAGTTGAATGCCTTGGGGACTATCAATTGGAAGCTCGGAAGATAGGCCTCAACCTCCTGTCCGAACGGGATACAAGGGAGGCCAGCCTAGCAGTGGTGGTCCTAGTAGAAGTGGAGGAGATCGGAGTGCAACCAAATATAAGGCTCCATCCTCAAGCATCACTAGTGTTGCGTAAAAAAATGATCGGTGGAGAAAGCTCCCTTCCGGATGTCGTCATTATGGTGGACCACTTTGGAATAATGAATGTCCACACGCCTAGATGAACTCTCATCAAAAGCTACTCTCATCAAGCTTTTGATGATAGGACCGATAAAGACACAAACGATGCGGACCAGATTGCACCAGTGGGTGCCTTCAATGCAATTATTGGCTCTATTTCTGAGGCCCTGGCGGGAACCAGTACTGGTATCCGTAAGAAGAAGGACCCATGTCCCATCACCAAGAAAGGGAAAAAGAAGGCGGATGAGAGAACCTTAATGTTCGTTGAGATGAAAGTAAATGGTAAGACCATTCAAGCGACGATAGACATGGGTGCTACCCACGACTACTTAGCCTTGACTCAGGTGGAGGGCCATGGTCTTGTTGTTGGAAAGGGCAGAGGTAATGTTAAGGTTATGAATTTACCTCCCTAACTAGTAGGTGGAATGGCCAGAGAGGTACCAGTGAAGCTTGGTCCTTACGAAGGATAATTCAACATACACATGGTAATCATAGATGACTTCGAGTTTATAGTTGAATTGGAATTCCTGAGGCACACCAACACTATGCCTATACCGTATGCAGACATGTTCTTGATGATGGGAGAAAGTGGGGCCAATCCTTGCATTATCCAATGCATGCCCATGAAGATGGCCGCTGAGAATATCTCGGGCTTGCAGTTGAAGAATGGGGTCAAAAGACATGAACATATGTTCCTGGAAACCTTATGCATTGAAGTTATAGAACGCTCAATGGGTCCCGTTCCTGCACCCATGAAGGAGCTTCTACTGGAGTTTGAAGATGTCATGCTACAAGACATGCCAAAGTGACTTCCACCTAGGCACATTGTGGACCATGAAATGGAGTTGGTGCCGAGCGCGAAGCCACCTGCCTGGGTGCCTTAAAGAATGTAACAACCCGAACTCACCGAGCTTTGGAGACAATTAACGGAAATGCTAGACACTAGTATCACTGTGCCCTCCAAGTCCCTATACGGGTCCCATATTCAATTGCAAAAGAAACGTGATAGCAGCCTGCGACTCTGTGTAGATTGTAGGGCTCTAAATAAAATCACCGTGAAGAATATGTACCTTATACGCTAATGGCAGACTTGTTCGATAGACTGGGTAGTGCGATAGTGTTCACCAAGATAGACAACTTGTGTGACAAGATATGGGTCGTACGACTTCCTGGTTATGCCGTTTGGCTTAACTAATGCCCCGACCATATTTTGCACCCTGATGTACCAAGTCTTCCGAGAGTACACTGACGAATTCATGGTGGTCTACTTGGATGACATTGTGGCATATAGCCAAACACTATAAGAACACCTGGAGCACCAACCTGAAGGTTCTAGCCCGATTGCAAGAGCACGAACTATATGTGAAGCTATCCAAGTGCTCCTTTGCTTAAAAGCAAATTGACTTCCTCGAAAATTTCATCAAGGAAGAGAGGATCAAGATGGACCAACAGAAGATTCAGGCAATTACAGATTGGTTGTTGCCTAAGGATATCCATGCCTTAAGGGCGTTCATTGGCCTATGCAACTTATTTCGGCGATTTGTGTAAAAATACTCCTTTATCGCAATGCCATCGACAGAATTCCTCAAGAAGGTCATGCCTTGGGACTGGGGACCCAGGCCAACGCCTTTAACACATTAAAAACAGCTATGTCTAGTAGCCCCATCGAGGCACAAACGGATGCGTCTGACTATGCCATCGGCAGAGTCTTGTTACAAGGGCATCATATGGCGTACGAGAGTCAGAAGCTAAAGGATGAAAAGAAGCGCTATGACGCCCATGAGAATGAATTTTTGGTTGTCATCCATTGTTTGCGCCTTTGGAGGCACTATCTACTGGGGACCCGTACGTGGTCAAGACAGACAACACAGATGTTAGCCATTTCGTGACCCAACCGAAGCTGAATGGTCGATAGGCCAGGTGGTAGGAACTCCTAGCTGAATTCCACTTCAACCTAGAGTACCCAAGTGGCAAGACCAATCATGTTGGTGATGCGCTTAGTCGGAGAGCTGATCTAGCATCAGTGTGCCTACTCGCCACCCTAAGGGGGAGCGAAGTATCCCCCACCATCACTGACCATATACACGATCTACTCATCAAGGATCATGCTACACAATATTTGGTAGATTTGGTAGGACAGGGCAAGACTCGCTAGTTCTACATGGAAGATGGGTTCCTGAAAGTGAAAGGGAACCAACTTTGTGTTCCTAAATGAGGAGATCTGCAAAGGACTCTTTTGGCGGAATGTCACAATACTCTGTGGTCTGGCTATCCCGGTGAAGAAAGCACCATTGCATTACTTGTCGGGCATATTATTGGCCTCAAATAGCCGATGACATTGCTCAGTATGTGAAGACTTGTCTAGTATGCCAGAAGGACAAGACAGACCTCTTGACACAAACGAGACTCTTAGAACCACCAGCTTTCCTAAAGAGATATTGGGAAAGCATTTCCCAAGACATCATCACCTGATTGCCCAAGGTCGGATCTCTCACAACTATCTTGGTTGTGATGGAATCTATTTTCTAAGTATACTACCTTTATAGCAGTCGCACAATATATATCAGCAGAAGATACAACTTGACTCTTCTTCGCTCATATCGTCAAATATTGGGGCCTGCCCAAAGATATTGTTAGTTATCGCGTCTCACGCTTTACTAGCAACTTTTAGACCCAACTCTTTAAGTGTATTGGGTCAAAATTGAGTCACAACTTAAGTTTTAATCTGTAATATAATGGAAAGACAGAGCGGTTGATGAGTTGGTATTTTACCAACTCATCTTATCTTTAAATCTACACTTTTGCCATGTTTAAGCAATAAAATAGTGTATTTGATGCCATTTACTTCTTTTTTATAGGTTGTATGTGATTTTGAAGTAATAGTGAAGAAACCAAGTGAAAACAAGTCAAAAGGAGCCAAAAACAGAGAGAAAATCTAGGCAGTGGCCTCAGTGGTCGCAAATGCGACAAGGCCTTCGCAATTGCGAAGTCAACAAAAAAAGGCAAGCATCGCAAATGCGAAGAGTATTTCGCAAATGCGAAGTCAACAGAAAAAGTCAAGCATCGCAAATGCGAAGAGCACTTCGCAAATACGAAGAGCACTTCGCAAATGTGAAGTCAACTGAAGCAGTTAACCTTCGCAAATGCGAAGAGGTCTTCGCAAATGCGAACCTAGGCAAGCTGGGCATAGTTCACAATTGTGATCATATGTTCGCAATTGCGAAGATCGAGCTTCAGTTTCTGGGCAATATTGGAATTTCACAAATCTTAACCCCAAATCATTTTTATACTCGTCCAAACAGATCTTTGGAAAATCTTTGGCTTATTATCAGTCTTCATAGACTAGAGAGAACAAGTTTGGAGGCTAGGGTTTTGCACACACACTTGGGTCTTGAAGATTAAAGCTTGTGGTTAAGGATTTCTTACCCATTTATGTTTATTTCTTCATTTCCTTGCTTTGTATTGTATATCTATGTGTGTAATATTTAATTCCAACACTTGAATCTTGTTTATGGGAATATTCATATTTAAAGTGTGGATTAAATACCTTGTTGTGCTTATGTATTGAATGATTTTTATATATTTATGAAGTGAGTTATTGTTACTTTAATTATTATTGTTCTTTAATGTTTCCAAAGGGATTAGCTAACCCTAGGACTCGCCCATTAACTCCGAATTAATTTTGGGAAAGATAATTTGGGGTTGGGAAAGATTAATTAACAAGAACTTGAGGCGTTAACCCTCATTTTATAAATTCGACCTAGGGATAGGATTGAACTACTTGTAGCCTATCGGGTGTGCTTAATCTTCTAATTGTGATTAGGGATAATTCAATTAGGAATTCTTGTTAGTCTTCGGAATAAGCTAATTAAGAATTATTATTCGTGGCTAATTAACATAAACTCACTCATATTTGTAAAATCATGAAATACATTGGATCGTTACTTGAGTGTAATTCCCGCTGCATTCATATTTGTAGCCATTGATCATTTTATCTGCTTTCTAGGTTAGTTTACATTTTTGCATTTAGATATAAACATTTTCCAAAATCAAAATCTTAGTGTTTGGCTTAGCGTGATTAGCGATAATTTTCTTGCATTCCTAATCGCCTACACATTGTTCTCTATGGGATTCGACCCCGACTCATAGTTGGGTTAATTATATTGTGTATAATCGTGTCTATTACTTTTTAGTAGTTGAATTGGACGTCACCAGCGGTTCAATGGTATGTTGGAGGAATATCTCTACTACGTTGTAACCGGATCGCAAAAGAGTTGGGTGAAGCTTCTGGATGCTACTCAATGGTTTTTCAATTCACAAAAGAGCTCTAGTACAAACAAAAGCACTTTTCAAATTATTACTCGACAACAACCGCTACTCTTACACACAATGAATGCACAAAAAATTTCTAAATCTCCTCGATCTGCTAGCTTCTTAAAACAATGGAAGAGAAACTTGGAGATAGTGTAGAGCTATCTTGTCAAATCTTAAAAGCAGATGAAGAGGCATGCTGATCCGAATCGTCGCTTTATTGAATACCAAATATGAGACAAAGTGATGGTCAAAATTCCAAAGTGGTACTTGTTTGCGAGGGTCTCGAGTATGCTTCTACCTTGTGATTGTGACTTTGGTTCGTTTAAATGTTGGACCCTGAGGGATATCGACCCCATCGGCGATCATATAAATCACGTGCTGCGGTTCCTCTTGTTCATTTTTCCTTTTCGTATCCATATCTTTGAAGTGATTTTTTCGCTCGGTCACCCAAGAACTCTCGAAAATGATCTTCATTAAATAAAAGATCTATCTCCTCCCATAATTATCTGCAATCCTTGGTTCTGTGACCATGGGTTCCATGGTACTTACACATTTGATTTAGTTTCCTTTGAGGTGAATCGATTTGCAGGGGTTTGGGCCATCTAGTATCCTTGATTCACCCAATGGCTGACAAAATACTGGAAGCATCGATGGGAAGTTGTATTCCAATAACCGTGGTGCTTTCTTAGGCTCGTGTGATTATAAAAGCCATTCTTATTCATAAGCCCTCGAGAATTTTGACCGTGATCATTCCTTAGATAATTTCGAATGAGATTGCATCCCGATCTATTGTTCCTTTGATCTGTTTTATATGGTTGGTATCGATCTCTGTTTGATCTGGGTTCTCCGTCAATGTCCCTTTGAATCTTGCCTTTGGATTTATTTGGGTAAACGGAACAGAACGGAGCTCCCAACTGGTCATCCTTGACCCTGATCTCCGATTGGTACCGATTAGAACATTGGCCCAGGTCACCGCTGGATATTCAATCAAATTCTGCTTTAGTTGACATGATGTTGTCGAACTTCGCTCGTTCAAAGCCTGAGTAAAGTCTTGGACAACCCAATTATCCTTAATTGGGGAGTAGGTCCATGCGTTCTATCTGAAATCGAGATACAAACTCTCTTAGCATTTCGTTATCTTTCTGTCTCACTTTGAAGAGGTCTAACTTTCTTGTCACGACCTTTATTGCTCCGGTGTGCACCTGTATGAACGAATCAATGACCATGTCGAAAGAATTGATGGAATTGGGGTGGCAAATTATAGTAATCATTGCCCCATTTGATAAAGTTTCTCAATTGATTTCAACAAAACGGATTCAGTCTCATCATCATCTAAGTCATTTCCTTTTATATCGCATGTGTACAAAGTGATATTTTCATTATGATCGGTGGCTCCGTTGTACTTGGGGATTTTTGGCATATAGAATTTCTTAGGAATGGGCTTCAGAACCACACTTAAGGAAAAGGCTTCTACACGAACTTCTTCGAATCCAAACCCTTTAGGATCGGGGATGCCACCGATATTTGGTCAACTCGTTAGTTGTACTTTTTAAACCTTTTTGTCATTAGCCTCGATTTTATTTTCACATGATTCTATCCTTTTAGTGAGATTCTCGAGCATTTTTATGATGGCAAGATCAGTCCTCGATCCATTATCGTTGAATTTTCCTGCACGGGTTCGACCCTATGAGAAACTTTCTGTGATGTATCAAGTTCGATTCTTCTTGGGGCTCGATTCTGATTTTTAAGTTGCGCTATCGCATCCTGCTAATTTTGTAGCATGTCAAATATCATTCGAAGGCTAATTCCGCCTTATTCACTATTTTGTGTGTTTTGATCGGCTGCTTGGACGTCTTTACGGATGCTATTTTCATGGCCAACACCTAAATCTCCACGAATGGTGACATGAGAATTGACATCAACTGGATCCACGGTATGTGGTGCTCGGGATTGATTGGAGGTACTCTATTTTCCGGGGCAACTACATGCTCGTTTTCTCCATGAAGACCAAGGCAGTGTCAGTATGAGCGGGTAATGCTTAAGAGTTTGACATATTGATTCCTGAAAAAACAAATACTCACAAGAACAAGGGTAAAAGTAGTGTGTTTTATAAAGGTTAATATATTAAGAAATCACTACTATCCTTAGCCCCTCGGTGGGCGTCAAAATGATTACCCTAAAAATTGAGTAACAATTAAATTTGTAGTGAGGTTTCAAGGATACATGGTTTCACTTAATACCAATTGACTGATTTAGAGATAAGTGATGAAATTGACAAGAATATTGTTTGCCTAAAAAATGTGAATAACAATTAAAGATAATTTGTGATTTTAAAGATAAGCGATATATTTTAATACTAATGATTATACAAGTAATATTGAGCTTAAGTAAGAAGAAATGATGAACCAAATCAATACTGTTGGAGCAATAAGGGCCTCGAGCTTAGTTATCCCATGTACCTCGAGGTCAACTAAGAACAATAAAGTAAAGGCAATAAAGTTGAAGAATAATTGTTGAGCACTTTAAACAAGAGTGGAATAAAATGTTCTAATGCAGTGAATAATGTGAGATAACCTTACAAAATAATTGTGATCCCCTTTATATAGGAGGAGAAAACGCCAATATAGTATATTCCTAATTGTAGTAAAGAATTTTATTGGTACATGTGTATATTAACCTAGTACGGGCCTGTACCATTTTGCATAAATCTTATCCTTTAATTTATGCCATGACCCATGTGTCCTTGAGAAATTACAGCTCTTTCTTGATTGACTTCAAGATTGTGTTGCCATCCATGTAGGTCGTGCCAGGCCTTCGATTAGCTTCCTTGAGGTAGGTGTCCCTCAGCCGCGTCCGACCTCCATTTTGAGTTGCCCGGACTCGGATTCATAGCCCGATTTAAGACTCCGAAATCGGGCTTCTTGATTTTGACCATATACAAGTATAAAACAAAACGATGTTTGAACATCGTCCTCGAGCTAATGGACCCTCGAGAGTAGTAAAGCAAGAACAATTAAAGAACAATAAATTGACGAACAATAGAGAAATATTATATTTCTTTAATCTATATGAATGCAAGGTGTTTACAAATAATGTGGACCCCTCTTTATATGATAAAGGAATCTTAATTGTGGTACAATTCTAGTTACGCAAGTAAATCCCATGATTGATACAAATAACCACCCTTGATTTGATCTGCTCCAAGATTTCCACCATGATCTCCGACCGGTTACGGATATCTCACCTTTCCGTTATTGCATTTCACTTGAAGGCGGTCTTACTTAGTCTCGATTGCTACTGGCCTCGGTCTGGACATAAATTTTGAGCTTTCGACTCGATGCACTGTCTTCAAGCTCGGATATGATTCATTACTAGGTTACCCTCGATGCAACTCCTTTGTTTCGATTAAATAGGCACGATTTTGACCGTATATAGTGATCAAAACCAAAATTTGTTAATTATGGAAAAAGACGAAGATGAGTACGAGAAGAGAGGGAAGCTCTGGCTATAGTTTTTCTTTGGGGTAAAAATTAGAGCTCGTTTGGATGAGTTTGTTTTAAGTGACTTTTAAGCCAAACTAGCTTTTAAGTCATAAATTAGAAATTCTAACTTTTTACTTATTTTTGTCATTTTAGCTTAAAACAAGTACTCCCCCCGTTTCAATTTATGTGAACCTATTTCCTTTTTAGTTCGTGCCAAAAAGAATGACTCATTTCTTTATTTGGAAACAATTTACCTTTACATAATGATTTATAGCCACACAAAATATATGTGCCTCATTTTACACCACAAGATCAAAAGTCTTCTCTCTTTTCTTTAACTCCGTGCCAGTCAAATGAGTTCACATAAATTAAAACGGAGGGAGTAATAAAAAGTACTTTTTTCCTTTATTCAAACATTACAAAATAACTTAAAAACACTTAAAATAAGCCGATCCAAGCGGGCTCTTACTTTTCAGCATGTGATGCGGGAGATATTTACAACTGGTCATTCAAAAATAGCTCAATTATAAAAGTAATCAAAATTTTGCCCCTTTTAATGTAAGAATAAATCTGAGCGAAAATACTGTTCAAAATCCGAAAAATACTCCAGTATATTATGCTGTAGAACTCCAGCATAATATATTGGAGTTCCAGCAAATATAATTGTCTAGTATAATATACTGGATTTTTGAGCACCAATACTCCAGTCTTCGGTATATTGTACTAGAGATAGTAAAGTATACCGGTCCAGCATAATATGCTGGAGTTCAAACACAAGTGCACCGAACTTTAGTATATTATGTTGGACCGGTCTCTATTATAGCAAAATGGCTGCTATTTTTTATTAACTTAATAAATATTGGCTATTTTTGATTGATCAATCCGAAAAATGATTATACCGTGAAATTTGGGTGTGATGCCGTTAAATTATATTTTAGGTTAGAGTCAAAGTTAGTGTAGCGTACCCACGCTCTCGCGCCAGAGTAGCTCACGTGAGATATTTATGAAGAGGGAGATGCGGGCCGTTCACGTACTACAACCTTTTCACGTGGCAGACCAAAAATGACCCTCTCTCCGCTTCCTTCCAACCATGCCGCTCTCGAATATCCAACAAAATATCCGATGAATCACGCAATCCAGTCTTCACACCTTCACTCTGCTTAATTTCACAATTTAGTTCTTTCCGGAAAATAAAGATGACGGCATCGCCCGTGGTGGCGATACTTCCTGCTCCTCAGCTTTCATCCAATAATTTCAACCGCTTTTTTATTGCTCCATATCGTGCGTCCCCCATCATAGGGTAATTGTTTTTTCTGAAATTTTCCAGTTGTTGCAATTATTTCCGTGCAGTAGTAGATAAATTCACTTTTTTTTTGCCTTTTTGGTCGCAGATTGAACTCAAGTAAAAGGCCTCCCGCTGAATTTTTCGGGCAGAATAGTTTCAGTAAGGTAGGATACCCTTTCTTATTGTTATATTTAAGATTGTGGTGTCACAAGTTTAAATTTTTTGAACTTTTTGGGAAAGACAAAGGTGATTGTTGAAAATTCAGTGACATAGTGTTTCTTGTCTTTAGTTAGACAAGGGAGCATCACAAGATTAGACCTGCTAAGGTCTTTGCTCGTCGTGCTGAAGAGCAGCGTGTGATCGAGGTACTTGCATTTCTCACTTTATATGTGTATATGTGTACATTGTTGCTTGGAGAATTTGAATTCCTTCTTTGCTAAAAGACTAATACTTTTATGTGTTTATTTACGTACGTCTTTGCTGTTGGGAATTAAAGATGTCATTTGTTCAATGAATAATGTTGAAAAATCTAATGGTGGTTCTCCAATTTATCACCTTTCAAGTTTTAGATGTTTTAAATTGATCTTGGTTCCTGTGGAGACATGGAAATGAGATTTCTGTACATTGGGCTATCCAATATACAATTTCTGAGGGCCATCGGACTGGGTAAAACCTAAATTAACCGTGGTGCACTTGCGGGAAACTCCTTGCCGAGGGCCTGTGCACTCCCGGATTAGTCGGGGCCTTAGAGACTTGGACACCCAGTGCAAATCCAAAAAAAGAAAATGTGGCCTCTTAAGAGTGAATATACACTAGGAATCAACAACGACCCTTCCATAAAGCAAGTAAAGCAATCGCTTTAGGCTCCATATTTGTGGGGGCCCATTTTTTGTTATACCTAATAAACTCTGTATATCTTTAAAAAAGAGTTATGTAAAGTGAAAAAGTTAGATTTCTTTCTTCAACAAATATAGAGAAGAAGGATTTGCAACTGTTATGATTTCTACCAAGGAAATTGCTCTTGAAATGAATATCGAACTTGAATTTCGTAAGAAACGTGTGATATATAGGAAGTAACACTTTGATGCGAATGTTGATAATAAAATCTCAAAATATTTCGGAGAGTCCTTTTGAGTTGATTACCTTATACATAATAGACAAAGCTCTTTTTTCACTTCAAAATAGATTTGAACAATTCGAAGTAAATGCAAATATTTTTGGCGGTTCTATTTAGCAGTAAAAAGTAAAAAATTAAGTTCACTAGATGTTAGAAATTTGAAAAAATATTCCCTTAATCTTGGATGTTCCTTAAAGCATAATCAATTTGATATTGATTGTTTAGATTTATTTTCTGAATTAAAAGTATTAAGGAAAATAGTACAATTAGAAGATAGCAGTTTAAATGATATACTTAATCAAATAAAAAGATTTAATTCTTTTCCAAATACCTAAATTGCTTATGAAATAATGTTCATAACTCATGTTACCGTTGCTTCATCGGAAAGAAGTGTTCAAAATTAAAATTGATAAAATCTTACCCAAAAACAATAATGTCACAAGGAAGGTTCAATGGATAAGTTATATTGTCAATTTGAAAATATTTGTTAGGAGTTATTGATTATTACAAAATTATTAATAACTTTGTATCTAAGAAAGCTAAGAAAATAGACTTCAAATAAATAATAAAACAAATTAAAAATTTAAGGCTCCTCATATAGTTTGGCTTTAGGCCATAAAATTCGTCGGGCCGCCCATGCTAGGAATGTTCTTGAGATGAAATATGAATTGGTATTGACGTTTGTTTAAGGCTTGAGAAACTTCTGCAAATTCTTTACTTGCTGAGCACAAAATATCCTGTGTAAGCTTCAGAAGTTGGAATACTAAGCATGAAATGCACAATTTTCACTATTTGATTGCAAGGAAAGTTACGAGAAAATATATTCCTAGAAATTGAGTAAAAGATATTAACACTTGCTAAGCATGAAATGGATTCCGTTTGTTTGCAAAGAAAGTTATGAGAACATGTATTCCGAAAATTACATTAAAAGAGAATTAACACTTGCTGTTTAAAAGATAAAGGAGGAGTTCATCAAAAAAGATCAATGTATGTGGTATTGATGTAACATATGAGGTTTGATTCCTACAGCTTCCCTTCTAACCATCTGTGAAGTCAACAGCTTTGATTTTCATGCACTTCTCTTTTCCAGTGAACAAACAGTGTGTAGGCAAATCCTTCTTATTACATGGTTTTCTGGGTACTGTACAATGCCTTGAGATTTTTCTATTTGGGAATCTGATATACTGAATTACAGTCTTCACCGTTTTCTTTCATCATGCGCAAACTAGGAGGACATGTTTAATGACTTAGTTGGGTCACCGAGATCTATGCTGGTGCTTTGTTTCAGAAAGTGGTATGAGCACCTACTTTAACATGCCATATTCCAAATCAGACTAAATCAGAAGATATCCATTGTCAGAATTAGTACGCTTTACGGCATTTGACCAGTACTAGGTACTACCTGAAATGACAATTCTACCTAGACACATTGTGAAAATTATCTTTTTTGTGATGTTCACTTTTTCTGGTGACATTAATAGAGTGATATAGGAATAGATGGAGCCAATTGCTCTAGAGTTTCTTATCTCACATATGATCTTCTTATACGATGCAAATGGGATAATCCTAACTTATCCAATGTTAGTTTGATAGTTAAATAATAGTAAATAACCCTAATCCCATTTGTATTAGGAGTATGACGTGTATTATATATATGATGGGCTCATTATTTCATTGTCAATATTAATCAATCAATAATATTTTCTCCCGTGCATTCTCACATGGTATCAAAGCTTTGGGGAGATAATGATCATTGTGCATCATTCCAATGACATTCGGGAAGAAATCAGTTGTCACCGTGCAATTTTCCGTTGACTTAAGCAGTTGTTTATGTCAATCTGAGTTTCAGTGGGGTTTGTGCAAATTCCAACACCACCACAAGGTTCTCCTGTCACCGGCGACAAAACCCCGGTGAAGATCTCGGGCAGAACACTTCACATCGGCCGTCATGGCCTCTAGCAGTTAGGGTTTCGACGAGAGTGTCACCTCACGCGCCGGCATGTGAGGTAGTTTTCCGGCATCTTTCAAGTTCGATTTTTCTACTGGACTGGTCGCCTGCATCTTCCGACTCGACCCATCAAGATTTCGTGGTTCATTAGTTATCGAAAAAGTGTTTCCCGACAAGAGCAGTGTTTTTTTCTCGGCAAGAGGCTGTTTTCGATCAGATTCCGGGAAAGCTTCTTGAGGATAGTGTCCTCTCCTAAAAAATCCGAGCCTACCCATCCAATTTAAATCAAACTCCGACCATATTTGTATTTTTCCAGCGTGAACAGTAATTTCCAGAAGATTTCTGCTTTTGCCAGTGCAATATTATAATGGCATTTATACCAGAAGCCTGTAACTCACAGTTCGTTGGATCGAATGCATTAAATCCAATCCAGATTGTTTCTTTACCGGATTATATTGAGTTCTTTCAGTCTAAAGCACGTAAACAGACATCTTCAGAATTAGCCTCCGTTGTTCCAACAAATAGTAGCATGACTTGTGTCTCCCAATCTTCACCTTCTGAGTCTTGGGTCATTTATTCAGGTGCATCTGATCATATTTATGGTAACAAATCTTTTTTCACTAGTATCTCATTTTCTCAATTCTTCCAACAGTCACAATGCCCAATGAATCTCAAGCCATGGCTCCAATAGGTTAAGAACGTAGTACATGGCGGATCATTGGTACCGAACGTGAATCAGATGGACTTTATTACCTTATCCTTGCAAAATCACATGGACTCACATCTTGTCTTCCTCCAATAACTTCTCTTGTTACTGATTCACCAAATTTATTACTTAAATGGGTAGGACATCCCAGTTTGTCAAAACTTCAAAACATGGTACCTGGCTTATCTCACTTGTCCACTCTAGATTGTGAGTCGTGTCAGCTCGGTAAGCATACCCGCTCCCATTTCCCGCGGTGTCTTGATAATCGAGCAGAGTCACCTTTTTCTTTAATCCATTCAGATGTTTGGGGTCCTATTCGGGTTAGTTCTACCTTAGGATTTCGCTACTTTGTCAGTTTCAATGATGATTATTCTAGGTGCACTTGGATATTTTGATGAAAAATCAATCTGAGTTGTTTTCTATTTTCCAGACCTTCCATGCTCAAATTCAAAATCAATTTGGGGTTTCTATCTGCACATTTCATAGTGATAATGCCCTAGAGTATTTGTCTTCCCCTATTTCAGTAGTTTATGAACTCCCATGGGATTATTCATCAAACATCTTGTCCGTACACATCCCAACAAAATAGGGTAGCTGAAAGAAAGAATAGACATCTTATTGAAACTGTTCGTACCCTACTCATACAATCTTATGTTTCGCTGCATTTTTTTGGGGGATGCAGCTCTTACATCTTGTTATCTGATTAATCGTATGCCATCTTCAGCTATCCAAAATCAAGTTCCATTCTCTGTCCTGTTTTCGCACTTACTTTTGTTCTGTCTTCCACCTCGTATCTTTGGGAGTACGTGCTTTGTTCATGACCTTACTCCAGGAAAAGCTCCTCGTTCTCTTAAGTGCATATTTTTGGGTTACTCAAGAGCACAAAAGGGATATCGATGTTATTCTCCTGACCTTCAACGATTCTTATTTGTGCTGATGTTACCTTCTTTGAAACCCAATCATACTTCACAGGTCCAGTTAATCACTTAGATATTTCTGAGGTGCTACCCATTCCTTCTTTTGGAGATTCAGTCCCTATCTCCGATTCATCTTCCTCCATAGCTCCATTGCCTACAGTTCTAGTTGCAGCTCCACGACCTATAGCTCCAGTGTCACCACCGAGTCCAGTGCCACGACCTAGTCCAGTTCCACCACCTTGTCCATTTTCACCAACCATAGCTCCAGTGCCACCATCTTGTCTAGCTCAACCTTCTACAACTCCACCACTCCTAAATTATCATTATCGTCCGCCCCTAGCATCAGGCCATGCACGTCATGCATCAGACTCTGCTAATACTGCGGACTTGTCTCCTCTTAATTAATCGATTGTACTATGAAAAGGTATACGCTCCACACTTAATCCTAATCCTCATTATGTCGGTTTATGTTACCATCGTCTCCTCTGTTTCCATCCCTAAGTCTACAGGTGAAACACTATCTCATCCTGGATGGCGACAGGCTATGATTGACGAGATGTCTGCTTTACATACAAGTGGTAGTTGAGAGCTTGTTCCTCTTCCTTAGGGTAAATCGACTGTTGGTTGTCGTTGGGTGGATGCAGTCCAAGTTGGTCTAGATGGCCAGGTTGATCAATTTAAGGCTTATCTTGTTGCCAAAGGATATACTCAGATACTTGGACTCGACTACTGTGATACTTTCTCTCCCGTGGATTAAATTGCATTAGTCCGCCTTTTTCCATCCATGGTTGTTTTTCACAATTGGACTCTCTATCAGTTGGACATTAAGAATGCTTTTCTTCACGGCGACCTTGCGGATGAGGTTTATATAGAGAAACCACCTGGTTTTGTTGCTCAGGAGGGGTCTAGTGGCCTTGTATGTCGGTTGCGCCGGTCCCTCTATGGTCTAAAGCAGTCTCCTCGAGCCTGATTTGGTAAGTTTAGCATAGTTATTCAGGAGTTTGGCATGACTTGTAGTGAAGCTGATCACTCTGTATTTTGTCGACATTCTACTTCAAATCTCTATATTTATCTTGTCGTTTATGTTGACGATATTGTTATTACCGGCAATGACCAGGATGGTATTAGTAAGTTGAAGCAACACCTCTTTCAGCACTTTCAGACTAAGGATCTGGGCAGATTATTCTAGGTATTGAGGTCGCTCAGTCTAGCTCAGGTATTGTGATTTCACAACAGAAGTATGCCTTCGATATTCTTGATGAGACAGGAATGACAGGTTGTAGACCTGTTGACATTCTGATGCATCCGAATTCTAAACTTCTACCAGGACAGGGGGAGCCTCTTAGCGATCCTGCAAGATATAGGCTGTTGGTTGGTAAATTAAATTACCTCACAGTGACTATACTTGACATTTTCTTTCCTGTGAGTGTTGTGAGTCAATTTATGGATTCTCCTTGTGATAGGTATTGGGGTGCAGTTGTTCGCATTATAAAATGAGCTCCAGGCAAAGGCTTATTGTTTGAGGATCGAGGCCATGAGTAGATCGTTAGATACTTAGATGCTGATTGGGCAGGATCACCTTCTGATAGACGTTCTACGTCTGGATGTCTTAGTAGGAGAAAATTTGGTGTCTTGGAAGAGCAAGAAATAGAATGTGGTTGCTCGGTCTAGTGCAGAAGCAGAATATCGAGCAATGACTATGACCACATGTGAGCTAATTTGGATAAAACAGTTACTCAAGGAGTTGAAATTTGGTGAGATTAGTCAGATGGAACTTGTGTGTGATAATCAAGCTGCTCTTCATATTGCGTCAAATCCAGTGTTCCATGATAGAACTAAACACATCGAGATTGACTGTCACTTTGTTAGAGGAAAAATACTCTTGGGAGATATTGCTACAAAATTTGTGAAGTCTAGTGATCTACTTGCTGATATGTTTACCAAGTCTCTCACTGGTCCTCGTATTAATTATATATATAATAAGCTCGGTACATATGATTTATATGCACCAGCTTGAGGGGGAGTGTTAGTTTGATAGTTAAATAGTAGTAAATAACCCTAATCCCATATGTATTAGGAGTAAGACATGTATAATATATATAGGGCTCATTGTATCATTGTCAATATTAATCAATCAATAATATTTTTTCCCGTGCATTCTCACATCCTAATTTTGTAAACCAAACGACTGCTAATTTTGCTTTCTTTTGTTTGTTTCGTTTTTTGACTGGCCTTTGTTCTTGGAAGTGAACAACTGTTGCTACTGTTATATGGAAAACTAATGATTTGATTTCTTTAATGTGCTCATTATTTTAGGAAGAAGCTCCTCAAATGCTGGAGACTTTCCCTTCATTTGAAGTTACCCCTGGTCTTGCTCATCCACTTGGAGTATCAGAAATTGAAAGTGGAATAAATTTTGCAATTTTTTCTCAGCATGCTTCTGCAGTTACACTTTGTGTAATTCTTCCGAAGAGGTTAGGCTGAAATCATGCTTTTGGATTGTGTATTTTGTTGTCTTCGATAATTCAATTCTAGTCTTAGTTGCATATTCTAGCTGTTTAGTTCTTCGATCGGTATTCCTGCCTATTAAATTTTGTTTAGGTGTAATATGTTCTAATGTCTTCGTTGTGCAGCAACTGGTTTGCGTAGTTATTCATAGTCTATATTTTGATTAATTCTCAAATATCAATAAAACACCATATCCGTCAAAACCCTAGGGAGAACTACTCCATAGATATGGAGAAATTCATCATAGAGAAGTTTAAGAACATAGAAAACATCAAAGACAACTTTACAATACAAGCTCCGGTTTTTGCACTGATTGTTTGCAAGAGAAGTGATGAAATCTTGTGTATTCAAGCCGCAGTAGCTCTCATAGACTCTCCTAGGTCGAATCCCCTTAAAAAATCATGTTTAGAGTGTATTTATACTGAGTATGACTATGAGCGGTCCTGAACCAAAGTAACCTCTCTGAGCCGAATTGGAATAAATGGGCGAAATACTGCACTGATTTGTTGCCTAGCGCGACGCACTGCGTTTCACGTTATTGGGACTTACTTGTAGGGTTCAATTAAACTGAAATTTTGCTGCCTGACAACAAAGGAATTGGCAGCCACCTCATAGTTCACGTCATCCCTCACTTTGTATCAATGGCCAACTTCAAAAACTTAAGTTTTTTTGCCTTCTGTTGCAAAATTGCATAGCCACTAGGTGCCACATTTTGGCTAGCTCGACGTGTCATCCTTATTTCATTTTTGAATTTGTTTTTTCATTTTTTCTTATGTATGCTTGGTCCTTGGCGAACTCGATCTCGTCTTAACTCTTGAACTTCTACTCACACTTCAAAGTCCTATTTTACTTAGTTTTGCTCCAAAGACTCGCCTTAGCTCAGAATCACGACCTACACAACATAAAACACGTAATGAGTATAAACTATTTATATTTTAGCTCAACCACAATTATAGTGTAGCAAATAATAGGTGCAAAGTAGGCAAAAGCTCATATTTCTAGCCTACCATCAGATTTAAAATATCTAGTGCATACTTCATTTGTGAAATTACAGTATCATCTCGAGCTGGCATGACCTTATTGCCAAGTAAGTATTTTAGATACTTGAATACTTTATCTGACAATGACCATGTTTCTTTAACCGAATGAATAATGACTCTGTCATCTACATATATCACTAGATTTCCCTTTATAATTATAACCGGGGGGGGGTTGCAGTACAGCAAGTGTAAAGCAACTTATAGACATTGTAAACAATATGTACAACACTTCCATCTTAGAGATGGAGGACCGTGTGTATCAGATAAATATGTTTTTGGACCTTCTCTTTAAAGTGGATATTCCAGCACGAGTCTCAACTTAGAAGCATGTTAATGAAGTGCTGTTGTGTTTTCTGGTGAAGCCGCGTGACATTTTCTTATGTAGTAGTTGACATCGTATCACCTAGAGATTCCATTATGCATTTACTGTGTAATAATTGTCAAAATGAGGTGTTACACTTAGGATAAAGTATCCTACAGACATACACTTACAAAGACAGTGAACTAGTTTGAAACTACCAGTTCAAGCATCTTGCCAAGGCAAAAACTATATGCCCTTGGTGGATCATACTCAAATTTTCTCTTCTCATTTGTATATCTGCTTAAAGCATGCTGAGCCAGTGTACTTCTTTGGAATGCCTGACAGTGATGGAATGATTGAATTAGCGCTGGACCCACAGAAGAATCGCACGGTGAACATATGGCACATATGCATTAAGGTAGTAACTTAACTGTTTTATGTACCTTCACTACATATTACTCAGTCACCATCGAAGATTACATTCTGGCCTGTGATACCGTAGTTTACTCACATCATGTTGGCTGTCCACTTTCTGCTCCCTTGTTGCTATCTTGGTAACCTGCTCCCTATTTTGGGCAGTGTCAAATGATTGATCTCTTTGTTTGATTAGTATTCTAATGGGTCCATAGTTTCAATGTGAAGTAAACATATTGAGGTTAGACTTCTGAACTTTCACCAAATTATTGGCCATGATAATTTGAGTATGATTTTATTTTCCTGCATGAGAATGCATGGGAGAAAATCTATTTTTTAATTTTAACCAAATTATTTGGCCATGATAATTGGAGTATGATTTTATTTTCCTGTATGAGAATGCACGGGATAAAAATCTATTTTTAATAATGAGACAATGTGCCCTATATATAATCCATATTATACTCCTACTACATATGGCACTAAGGCATATTCTACTCCTACTACATATGGGACTAGGGCATATTCTACTCCATGGGACTAGGACATTCTATTCCTACTATATATGTGACTAGGACTATTTACGTATAACTATCTAACTCTCCTCCTTAAGCCGGTGCATGTAAATGATATGTACTGAGCTTGTTACATATATAACTAATACGAGAACCAGTAAGGGGCTTGATAAAAATATATGCAAGCTAATCATACAAGGCCACTAGACTCCCCTTGAACAACAAAACCAGGTGGTTGCTGATAAACAGAAGTTGGCCGAAAAGTAGCTGGAAAAATTTGAAAATAGTGAGACTAAGCCAAATTCCACGCTACAAAATAGGTTCTAAAACACTACGAGAAATCAAAAGCTTTTCTGGAAATTACTGTTCATGCCGGAAAATTACTATTCATGCCGGAAAAAATAAAGCTATGAGAATTTGATGTAATTTACATGAGTAGGCTTGGAATCACCGGAGAAGTACTAAAAAGTTTTGTTAAAAAGTGACAGGAATGGCTCACACGCGCTGAATAAGGTTACCGTAGCTCGCCGGAAAATTCCAAATTCTCAGAATTAGTAGGAAATTGTACTGGGGACTCTTAATCACCTCTTGAAACAATTGTTCTAAAGAAATTTTTGAAATTTATGGCTGGAAAGTGCTCCACGCACTGCGGTTGTGTTAGACCCCCTCGCCGGAACCCTAGTTCTGGAGGCACATGAGGGACTTTCTATCAGAGCGTTTGACTGGGGTTTGGTCGCCTGACTTCTCTAAACAAGATGGTAGTGTTGATTTTCGCACAAGACTTACTGATGAAGAGACGATTCAAATCAATCTTGAGTCGTCAACCCGAAAAATGTAGGGTGACTGGTTTTTTGTTTTGAAGGGACTGGGATTTGTGGGATTTGGCTGCACAAGGGTTTCAGATATGATGGTGGTACTGGTAAATGCACAGTACCACTGTAGTAGTGATGAACCCTGAGAACAAGACGAAGTTGTCGGAAAATTGCACAGCGACGAGATCTTTCTTCCTAGATGTCGTTGGAATGACGCATATGGATAATTTTCTCACTGAAGCTCTGATACCATGTGAGAATGCACAGGAGAAAAATCTATTTTTTTAACAATGATACAATAAGCTCTATATGTAATACATATAATACTCCTACTACATATGGGACTAGGACATATTCTACTCGTATTACATATGGGACTAGGACTATTTACACGTAACTATCTAACATTCTGTAGTTCTTTTATTCTTTTAGATTAACTTTCAAATTAAATCAATGTCAAATCTAATCTGAAGAGTTGTTATGTTGTCCTAGAAATTCAAATAGCCTCGCATACATTTGGAGGGTGAATGGTACTACTCTTTGACCTTGACCTGACATGTTTTCCACATATTATATTCTTTGTCGACCATTCCTTTTTTACTGAGAAGATCCCAGCTTAGGGAATCACAGACACTACTCAAACGTTATTTCCATACCGGAGGAAGGTTCACTTCAGATAGATGAAAAGGAGTTAAAGATCTTGCTAATATGAAAGGATTAAATAGAAGGGAACAAATTAAGGTGAAAGAGAAGTAATATAAACTATCAGGATAACTGCAAAGTTATCTACTCGTGTCACCATCTCATCCATTTCTCTTGTGCCTTTTTTGTACACAGCTTTGCTCCTTACCACATAAATATCCTCAATTATGATCTTTCTATTTTTTCTTTTCCAAATTTTTCACTAGTATTTTTGCTTATATTGGACTTCGAACTCGTTCAAATCCTCAAGTATCTTCAAGTTTAACATTCACCAGTTTCTATCAATTTTGTTTTCTCAAATGTCTTCGTATCAATTTCATATTTTCTCAGGCTTCATTTGTTTGCACTTAATGGAGGTCTGAATCTTAATCATTCGGATCTCAGATATTAAGTGCGTTTGTTTTTAAAGTTTGAATCTTAATTATTCAGATCTAGATCTTAGTCATTAAGTGTGTTTGTTTTTTTTTACTTCACAACCATTGAATAAGTCTGTATGATTAAGATCTGTAACAGAGACTTAATTTCATAAGATGCTATCACATATTCATTATTAACTGCCGCCACCGCCTACCATTATCAACTGCCACTACCACCACCATGCTCAACCAGCACCACCACCATGCCACAATCATCCTCAATCATAGCCGCCACCACAAATCTGACCACCATCATTCTCACCCACAACCACCACTCATTCACCTCAACTACCACAACTTCAACTACCACAATTGACCACCCCATCACCATCAACAAGCACAGCAGGTACTGCCCATCTTATAACCTACCACCACCTCCACCACCTTCCTCAGTCACAACTATTACCACCACCCGCCATTATTAACTATCACCGCCCACCACCACCATCCTGAATCATAATCTCCACCACTACCGATCACTACTAGCTACTAACATGAACCACCATCGTCAACTACCACCAACCATCGCATCTAGTCGACATTCACCCGTTAGCCATCACCACCAACAACTATCATATTTTAAAAAATTATATATTTTATTGGTAGAATATTAGATTAATTAGTATTTTATTTGAATTTTAAGTTTATTATTTTCAAATAAAGATAAGTTTGTACATTCAGATGTTAAATATCAAATAGTCTTAATTATTTCTATTCAGATCGTAATACACATGTTAATATATTCGGATGTGTATTCAGATTCATATGTCTTAATCTTAATACACATTTTGATATTCAGATGTGTGTTCAGATTCAGACGTCTTAATCTTTAAAAAAAAACAAATGAGGCCTCAATGACCTTGAATGAATCTATAGTCTCACATGTGTTTGTACTATAGGAACCTTGTACTGAGGAGATATATCAGCCGGCCTTTCCGCCGTTTCTATTTTAGTCACAGTTTATGCTGCTATGTTTTTAGTCGTTAGTATTGACCTATGCTATTATTGTCCTTTCTGTTACCTTTTCTCATTGTATCTTCTTTTCTCCATTATCTGCAGGAGTTGCCTCGTGGCGACGTCCTCTATGGTTATCGCATTGATGGTCCTCAAAGTTGGCATGAAGGGCATCGATTTGACAATAGCATTGTTTTGATTGATCCTTATGCGAAACTAATTGAAGGTCGGCGAGCTTTTGGAGATGTTAGCAACAAAATATGTAGTTTTTTTGGAACTTACGATTTCAATACCTTGCCTTTTGACTGGGGAGAAAGTTACAAGCTTCCAAATATACCCGAGGTAGGTTGAGAAGAATTCCTTGAATGACTTTGTTGACTTGTGCAAATCAAATGATAATTCGCTTGTATCTTCAGCTAATTCACTTATGAGCTATGACTAAGATGACAGAACTGTCGTTATTAAGTTCTCAGATTTTGTCACTTGGTCTTGTTATTTCAAGTAAGAGGAGTTTCAGCTTATTCTCCTTTAGTAATGTTGTTGCTTCTTTGGTAGATTGAGCTGTATGCTTTAGATCTGCTATACATTTACTCTTAATGCATATCCTTTTTCTTTTGGCAGAAAGATCTTGTTATATATGAGATGAATGTCCGTGCTTTTACTGCTGATGAATCAAGTGGTTTGGATCCAGATCAACGGGGAAGCTACCTTGGTGTGATTGAAAAAGTAATTTCAGTTTCTACGAGTTTGTTTATTGGTTGTTAAAGTTTGGTTTATCTGCCTTAATAGCAGTACCACAATTTATACTACGAGTTAAGGTTTCAATGTTTAAATTGTTGTTATGTTCTTTGGTCCTTTTTCTTATGTTGGATGTCTTTAATTCTTTAATTAACCTGTTTGGCCAAGCTTCAAAAATTAGCTTATTTGAAAAGTGTTTCTTTTTTCCAAAAGTGCTTTTCTCAAAAGTACTTTTGGTAAGAAGCAATTTATGTTTGGCTAATTAATTTGAAAAGCACTTCTGCGCAGCAATTAGTGTTCGGCCAAGCTTTTAAAAAGTAGTTCTAAATGTATTTTTTTCAAAAGTGCTTTTCAAAAAGTATTTTTGTGGAGAAGCTACCTTTTTTGCTTCTCCAAAACTGCTTCTGTTTCTCCTCAGAAGCACTTTTTTTTTCCTTCTAAAAGCTTGGCCAAAAATTTTGACTTTAAAAATAAAAGTATTTTTTTGAAAAAATAAGGTGCTTTTGAATTTTGAGAAGCTTGGCCAAACAGGCTATTAATCACTTACAGAAATTTTAACTTATTTTATTCCTTTAGTTATCTGACATTCATTCATCTATAAGTGTAGATACCACATCTTCTGGAGCTTGGTGTTAATGCAGTAGAATTATTGCCTGTCTTTGAGTTTGATGAACTGGAGTTGCAAAGGCAACCTAATCCGAGAGATCATATGGTAAACTTACTTTATGCTTTATAACTGTCCTTGACTTATTCTTTCCTAGTGATTTCTGAAGCTACTTTATGATATTTATTCTTTCATACCTGTTGCCGGTGTGAGCTTGCTCACATTGCCGGTCCCAAGCCCGAATAAAGGAGGATTGAGGTAGCTTGGCAGCCAGTATAAATTTTGCAAATTCATGATAAATCCTCATAAAACCTGTTAATTGTTTTTGTATGTGAGCATGCACGTTGTGCTTCCTCTGATGTTCACAATCATTGTTATGGCATAGCACATCAGTAAAATACCAATGCTTTGAATGGTAAAGGAGAATTAGTATTCCACTTTTATTGAGCAATGATTCACTAGAATGCAGATTCTTTCAAATGTGACCAAAAGACTTTTAAAGTGGCTGATTGAAATAAGCTCAACAACTTTTACTATATATATATTAGAAGTAACTGCATCAATTTTATCATTTATTTGAGGTATTAACAGCAAGTGAGCAACCGTTTACACTTTCTGTCCCCTTCAAACTCATTATGCCCAAGATTAGGCCATAATACCTGTGCCAAGTCAAAGTGCAAAGTTCAATTGTTGACTTAAGAATACTTTGTTTCGATAATCCTTATGCTTCTTTCCATCTACTTTGTTGTATGCTACCTTCATTTCTGGAAACTTGATGAAAAGATGCTGTGATATCTGTTTGACGTGCATGTATTCAAATTCTTCATTGACTACTGTGGCTAATTAAAGGGGCAGAATGCTCTTGGTTTGTCTGAATACTTTTGAACTCATGTTAACTTTAGATCAATACGTGGGGTTACTCAACAATAAATTTTTTTGCTCCAATGAGTCGATATGCAAGTGGTGCTGGGGGACCCGTCAGTGCTTCTCGGGAGTTCAAACAAATGGTCAAGGCCTTGCATGATGCTGGAATTGAGGTTCGCCTTGTATCAGCTTGGTCTTTATAGAGCTTGCTACACATACCCATAATGTCTCCTCTACCTTTTCAGTTGTCTATTTAAAGATACTGGTTTCTCTTTCTCACGGCTTTTCATTCTACAGGTCATTTTAGATGTTGTTTATAATCACACTAATGAAGCTGATGACAAAAACCCGTATACCACCTCATTCCGAGGAATAGACAGCAAGGTAAAGGAACTATCCAATGTAATAGGTCTTGGTCTATAAAGTTATGAATTAGATTTTCTTTGCATGTAATGTACCTCAGCAAATTACTATGCTTAGGGCAACATCTACATTCATTTTGATAGTAGGTTCATGGGGTTATTGCCGAGGGTCGGTTGGAAACAGCCTCTCTGCCCTCTCGGGTAGAGGTAAGGCCGCCTGTCTACATATTACCCTCCCCAGACCCCACCTTGTGGGAATATACTGGGTTTTTGTTGTTGTTGTTGTTGTTGTTCATGGGGTTATTGTGTCTGTTAATAGATAACGGTTTCAGTACTCATCATCATGTTTGAGATGTGTCTTGATAGATGCATTAACTATTTTGCAAGAATAGTAATTTTTGTAACTTTACAGAACTTTTCAACTCGAGTAGCCTTCGATTATGGAATTTGTGAAAATTTTAAGAATAAGAAAAGGCTTCTTGTATTTATGTGTATTTCTTACATCCCTAAGACAGGTATTTATACACTACATCCTATGACTATCTTAGGTAGGGAAATAAATTACAATCAATAAGAATAAAATCAAATCTCAATTAGAATCAAATCTTTCCTAATATTTAAGCCAATCAACATAATCGAATCTTTCCTAATAATTAAGCCAATCAACATAATCAAATCTTTCCTAATAATTAAGGCAATACCATTTTCCCTCAATTTGGTGTAAAGATGTCGCATATGCCCAACTTGTAAACCAGTGTATGAAAAGTTCGTTTGTTGAGACCTTTGGTACACATCAGCTAGCTGCTTTTCTGGTGACACATGAAACAAGTTCAAGACACCACTCATAACTTTTTCTTTGATGAAGTGTCGATCAATTTCAACATGCTTTGTTCAGTCATGCTGGACTGGATTATGAGCTATGCTGATGGCAGCTTTGTTCTCACAACATAAGGAAAGTTTGCACATTTAAAAGAGTTTCAATTCCTCTAGTAACTTTAGTAACCAAAGAAGTTCCCAGACACCCTAGGCCATAGCTCTATATTCTGCTTTCGCACTTGATCTAGCAACTACACTTTAGTTCTTGCTTCTCCAAGTAACCAAATTCCCTCCTACGAGTGTATGATAACCGGATGTAGATCTTCTATCAAACCAAATCTGTGTCGACAGAACCTTAACTCCGGTGAACGGAAAAATCAAAACTGGCAAGAATAGGCTCGGTATGTTCTAGCGACCCCAACAGAAAAGAAAATTCCAACAAAAGACTGACCAGAAGGAATTGTATTGCGGACAACCACCAAGAGAGAGAAAACTCGACCTCTTTGAAAAAAATGGAAACCTAGTGCTGCGAAGGAGAAAACTCACCTCAAAAAAGCAGCAATGACTCTACCATGTAGATTTTAAGAGGAAGAAAAATTATTTTGTATTTCTGTTTGTTTCTTACATCCCTAAGCAAAGGTATTTGTACACTAGGTCCTATGACTATTTTAGGAAGGGAATAAATTACAATCAATCAGAAAAAAATCAAATATAAATTAGAATCAAATCTTTCCTAATAAAGCTAATCAACATAATCAAATCTTTCCTAATAATTAAGGTGATCAACAATTGACAGTTGTTTATACTCTTTGTTCTACCGTTTAATATAGAGTGACTGATCTACCAACATATATAGTTATAATGCTAGAACTTGCTGCTTTCCCCCCTTCCTCTCCTATAAACCTTCTCAGTAAGAGCTTCATCAGACGCATTGCAGATGGATTTAACTCATTATGTTTTTATGCGTTTTATCTTCTGCAAAACCAGATGAGACCAGTTTTACTTTATTAAGTTCTAAATTAAACTATTTATATCGGATGGCCTTAATATTAGTTTCTTTTTTTCCTTTTTTACAAAAGCTTCTTCTCTCTCCCTACCCTCTCTTAAACGACATTCCTTGCCTTGACAATTTGCAGGTTTATTACATGGTGGATTTGAACAATAATGGTCAGCTGCTGAACTTCTCTGGATGTGGTAATTCAACCGTACACTTTACGACTTAATTAGAAGGAAAGTCTGTAGGGTTGTTTTGAGCATATCTGTATAATCCTGTCTTTAGGATTTTCATTGGTCATCTAAGATTGTTAACAATTTAACTTGAAGCATAGTTTCCGAGGTATCAATTTTGGGAATGTCATAATGGAACATGATACAAACGTAGTCTAAATTATTTATTTGATAGGTAAAAGTAGTCAAGATTATTACCCTTTGTGGTTTTTGATTTACTGAACTAGATGTAGACAATATAAGTCAACAAAAAAGAAATGTATTTCAGAAATTCTATTAGTACTCTTACTTTATTGCATAAAAAGTTGAGTGATGGGACTAGTGAAGAATTAACTGACGTAAGGCTTGATACACAAATCATACCCAAGAAAGATAGTTTCAAGTACCTAGGGTCTAAATCCAACGTAATGCAGAGATTGATGAGGATGTTACGCATCATTTTGGTGCGGGGTTGGTAAAATGGAGCTTGCATCCGGTGTCTTATGCGATAAGAATGTGCCTACTAAACTTAAAGGTAAGTTCTATATAGTATTAGTGAGACCGACTATGTTGTATGGGGCAGAGTTTGGCTAGTCAAGAATTCTCATGTCCAGAAAATGAAAGTAGCAGAAATGAGGAGGTTGAGATGGATGCGCGAGCATACCAGGATTGATAAGATTAAGAATGATGATATTCAGGCCAAGGTAGGAGTGGCCTGCATAGAGGACAAAATGCGGTAAGCGAGACTTAGATGGGATTATACTGGATTTGTTGTTGTACGTTACTGCATAAAAAACATTGTAAATAGTTCTCATAAATAATTTACTTGAAAGTCCTCTAAACTTAAGAAGGCTTTTCTTGTTATGAAGACTTCTTAGATTATAGTACAAACTACCTTTAGAGAATTGCATTTCGGGTTAAGCTACAGTGGTGTTTTGTTCCCATTCCACCAACCAAAAAACTTAGTTTTCTCATTGTTGAGCTCTTCTTAAGATTTCACATTGTTCTTCCCTTTTCAAAAGGGATAGTTATAGAGTTGAACCTAGGAAGAAAAAAGATGTAAAGGTCTAACTACTAATGTTCATTTTACTTCACGCTCATCTGTTGCTAGTCTGAGTTTCCTAGATTTATAAGAATGATTGAAATTCCGATGAATAGAGTTGCACAATGATTCTCTTATTGCATTTTCTTTTTTTGCCTTCATAAGAGCACTGAGATGCAATACTTTGGTCTTTCCAGGAAATACTTTTAACTGCAACCACCCTGTAGTCATGGAACTTATACTTGAAAGCTTAAGACACTGGTACATTCATTTCCTTTCACTTTCTGGTTGTCTGCTTTGGAGTTAGCTGCATTTTTACAGTTAATTATTCACTAATTGGTATCAATATATCATTATTTTAGTCACAACTAAACGAATCTTTTCCCGAAGGTATGCGATTTTGTCTTCAGTTTTTTTGACCAACACATGAAAGGTACTTGCAAATGTCAAAATTCTATGTACTTGTTCAATGTGCATAAAGTGTGTCACTGACATCTCTACTGTCCGCTTTGCCGTATTCCCAATGGTTTTTGTGATGGGTTCCACAAGAATTGTACGTTCCCATGTGAAATACTTAGTGTCTAGCAAACTATGTTCATTGAGTCCTCTTTTTATTTTTTATTTTTTCTTTTGATGAAAATAATAACCAGTGGAACCTCTTTCCAGATGACACATACAAAGAGACCCACTAGCAGTCGAATAATTAATGAATGTTAGAGATAGTCAGATAGAGACATATTTCAATGGTTGGTTTGTTTTTCTTCTATCCCATATATCTTTTTTCTTCGGTTATTTACTCGAGCATCTATGATCTGGAAGTCGATATGGGGCAAGTTTCTGGATCTGTTATGAGTTATGACATAGCCTTGAACACTTAACCGACTCTTTACCTGGTTATGTACACACAATGGTGTAAGCAGTCCTGCAGTTTGGTCAGTTGACATTGTTGAAATATATGCTTTCTTGAATGGTTAGAAGTTTCTTGGAATGCTGATATGTTCACAAAATTCACTATGTTGGCTCCTATTGGATTTGATTTGTTCAATGGAATACTTTGTCCAGGCTTATCGTTCTCTTTTCCTCCTCTGTTTTCAACGGTCTCTCCATATGCTTGTTCATATATGCAATGCGAATACTTAATTGAAGTTATTACAGACAGAATGAACATTTTTTGCATCTTACCCCGGATGATTTGGTTGGATTCTCAATTAAAAATAACTAACCTTTTTCCCATTTGATATTCTCTTCTACCTTGTGCTGGAGCAACTAAAGGGTCACCGAGTATCATGTCGATGGATTTCGCTTTGATCTTGCTAGTGTTCTTTGCCGAGGGACAGATGGTACTCCCATTGATGCTCCCCCCCTTGTGAAGGTGAAGCATTTATATTCCCTTTTTCATAATGGTGCATCAAAAAGGAATTCTGTGCGATGGAAAGCAACATAATAAGTTGATAGTGAAGTAACTAATATTTCACTGGCATTCGCAATTTTCATGTTCACCTCAAACCTTCTCTATCATCACCTTTTCCTTCTTGTTTTATCTTCTTTCTTGCTTCTTTGATTTTCCATTTGACTTAGAATTTCATCTTTATTACACTCAGCTCCAACTTTCATGGGTTTAAAAAAGGATGACTGATAAATGCAGAGAAGGCTGAAATATGATGAAATGGTGCATTCTTGCTTGTGAATGAACGAGATGCTACATACTTGAATGAAGTGATGCAATATTAATAATAATACGTTAATGCAGGCAGATATTTGTTCTTGAAATAATGAATCTTTTTTACTCCCTCTGCTTCATTTATGTGACGTAGTTTGACTCGGCACAGAGTTTAAGAAAAAAAATGAGTTTTGGTATTTGTGGTCTTAAAAGAATAAAAGGTAAAAAGTTTGCGGGGTCATAACATTTATGTGGCTATAAAAGCTTCTATTTTTAAGGGTAAAATAAAAAGTTCATAGTTAAATTCTATTTTATTGAAATGGACTAATAAGAAAGGTCGATTTGGAAACAGGCTCCCTGCCCTTTCGGGTAGGGGTAAGGCCTGTGTACGTATTACCCTCCCCAGACTCCACCTTGTTGGATTATACCGGGTAGTTGTTGTTGTTGTTGTTGTTGGACTAATAAGAAAGGTATATCACATAAATTGAAATGGAGAGAGTATTTGCTACTGAGATCGTAGACGTATTTTGTGGGCCTTTCGAAGATAAAGAACTTAAAATTCTTGAAATGAGTGTTAGATCAATCACACCAAAATAACTGTTTAAAAAGCCATTACAAGACTGAGTTTTTCCTGAGTGAGCAGGATTTCTCGCTACATTCACGATATTATGCTCATTCTTACCTCAGATTTGAATGGGTGATTTAGCATTAGTGTAGGCACGCTAAGCTAATGGCACCGTGTTCCTGTTAATCTGTGAGAGTTAAAGGTTCATAAATATCCTTTCTGTCAACAGATGTTTGACTTGGAAGAGTTAAACTAAGTGAACCGACAATACATTGAACAGTAATTCTGTCATCTTTTCTTAGATGCCCATAGTTTTAAGTATACATTGGTGTTCAAAGATTAAAAGTTCATAAAACAATTTAGTGCAATGGCAATTGTCAAGAAAAAAAAGATATTGCATGCAAAGATAATTTTCATTGGAACTTGGAATTTACCTGAGTACTAATTTTACGAAAAAAGCTCTCCACACGAAAATGATTTAAGTTGATTGAGAGCCATATTATTCCCTTCTGGCTTGAGGAGGGTGTTTTTGATATCCTCTTCCTTGATTGTAGAGAAGTAATAATCATCACCTCTTGTACGTCCCAGATAATTTTCTTTAATGCTGCAGGCGATTGCCAAAGATAGTGTACTGTCGAGGTGCAAAATTATTGCTGAGCCGTGGGATTGTGGAGGCCTTTATCTTGTTGGAAAGTTTCCAAACTGGGACCGGTAACATCTACAAGAACATTGTTTTATATTATTGATTTATCCTATTGATGAGAAAGAAGAAAAATCATCTATTGTATCAGATTGTGTGAATGTCAAAGGTTAGTGTGGTCGGATTTAGTCATTGAGTTGGTGGAAGGCCTAAAATAAATAAAATAAATAAATATGTCGACTCTCTGACAACTTACAGCTTGAAGTGGTTATACAATTCTACAGGGTGTGAGGGCAGGCGGAGGTTTTTAGATCGTCATACCATCACCTATTATCACAAATGATTTTCACGTGCTTGGCAAAAAGAAAAAAAAAGGAGTGATAAAGAATTGAGTCTGCACGTGCGGAAGCATATTGCAGAGCTAAAATAAATAAGTAAATGTGATGCCCCTCCTAACAGTTGAAATTTTAAAATGAAGTCATATCACAATTCATTAGATCTATGTAGAATTGAGTGATCCTACCCCAAATTCTTTGTAAGTGAAATGTTATTACTGAGATGATGAAATGAGGCTGTTACCTTGTAATAATATCCCTCCATTTTTTATCGGATGCCGCCTTCTTTTTATCATCTTTAGACCCCTTTTATGATTGTGTTATTAAGATGAGCTTATTATAGGATCAGCAAGGTGCCCCAATTGTGAAATGTTTTAACAACAGGAGAAAAGAATCTCCTAATAGAGGGTCCTCGGGTCTTCCTAGCTCATTTGTATTGTTGTGAGGTGCCGGATAAAAGTGATTGTTATGCTATAGCTTGATACTCTAGGTAATCACTGTAATCTGCTCTGGTCAAAGTAATAGTCTGTTTGTTGGTGCTTTATATCTGCTCTGGTCAAAGTAATAGTCACATGAAACATATAATGGTTGTTGTTGTTATTGTTGTTGTTATTTGTTATTCTTGCATGGTGGTCAACTGTATAGTTTTCAACAAGTGTCTCGAATATGACCTGGCTTGTCACAATTATTTGCAGTAGCATCTGGTACCTTTACCTTTCCTTTTCTGATAGCCGTTCTGGCCCTGCAAATTTCCATTCTTGGCAGCTAACAGATGTTTCAGCTTAATTAGTTTTTGATAAACATGTATGTTCCATTCTCGGGCGAAGTTTCATAGCATGATACTTATCTTGATAAACATGTATGCAGGTGGGCTGAGTGGAACGGGAAGTATCGTGATGACATTAGGAGATTTATAAAGGTGACTCTAGGAGACAATCTGAATTGAAAATTTCATTGAATTAAGTTTGTCAGCGCAAACTTTTCCATTATATAACCAGTGAAGTACCAGGAAAAAAACAGAAAAGTGACTGAATGTTTTCTCCTGATATAAGGAGGTTTAAATTGCATATACCCATGATTAGGCATACATTGATAGGCTTCTAGTTTTTGAAGCTCAGTTTGTGTTGATTAGCATGATTCAAGGAGATCTGATTTAGGAGTGTTGATTAGCATGATTTCAGGAGATCTAATTATATTTTGGAGATATATTTGATTCGATAGATGGATTGATTGTATAAATTTCCTTTATTAGCATTAAGGGCTTTGTATAAATTCCCTTGCACATGGGATGTAAAATACACAGAAATATAAGAAGTCTTTTCTTCTTCTCAAAATCTACATGGTATCAGAGCCATTGCTGCCTTTTTAGGTGAGTTATCTCCGTCACACCACTAGGGTTTCCTTTTTTATCAAAGAGATCGAGTTTTCTCTCTTGGTGTCTATGCGCAACACAAACTGCTTCTGGTCAGTTTTGTTTTTGCAATTTTCTTTTATATTAGGGTCACTGAAACATTCCGAGCCTATCCCTACCAGCTTTAATTTTTCCATTAACCGGAGCTAAGGTTCGCTTGAGACAGATTTGGTTCCCACCGAGTAGATTATTTCTGAGCAATTTTTTTCAGATTTCCTTCTGATTGGGCACAAATATGGAGACATTGAAGGAGACGGTTTTCGGAGAAATCTTGTCTTCGGATGAAATTAGGCTTCTCTGTCGCCTCCTAGCCAAACTTGACTTCGCTAATGTTGCCACATCCAATCATGTGCGAATGTACTGCCTTTGCTACTCACCTTAATTCTTGGATTGTTGATTCCGGTACAAATAGACTCATGACAAGCTCTTCTAAAGACATTCAAAACTATTCTCCGTGTCTCAAAAGAAGAGATAATGTTAAAGTAGCAAATGGTTCTTTAACACCTATCTCTGGAACTGATTCTGTCGACTCTTAATATTAAACTATCATTGTGCTCCATGTCTCTGAGTTCCGTGTCAATCTTTTATCTGTTAGTTCCATCACCAAAGCTCTAAACTGCAAGATCGAGTTCTTTCTCTATCAATGTATTTTTCAGGATCTTCAAACAGGGAAAAAACCCGGCACTGGTAGATCGCGTGATGACTTGTATATATTAGATGGAATTTAAAACTCTTGTCAAGCCTTTCCTTGGGAGAGTAAAGATGTCAAGCAAGAAATAATACAATGACATAGACAGTTAGGACACCCATCATTCTTTGTTTTGAAGAAGTTATAGCCCAATTTGTTTTCATGGAGTCAATTTGAATCTTTGTTCTCTAGAAACTCTTATTATAGTGCCCAGTAGCCGTTAGGGAACACTTCTCCTATTAGTTTCAAATACCCTTTTGTAATAGCGTAGTGCCCAGTAGCCGTTAGGCAACACTTCCCATTGTGGTACCAACTTGTCATCCCTTGTTGAGCCTTCTCCAGTACCAGCTACTGTCCACTGGTGCGTGATGCTCCCAAAACTTATACCATTGTTCATCTATATACCATGCACCCACTTCACCCATAAATTATCTGCTTTCTCCATTATCATCCATACCAATTTCCCCACAGCTGCTATGTTCCACTTCCTACATCCTTTAACATTCAAACCCCCTTGTGCTTTTTTTTTTTACAAATTTTCTCCCAAGCAACTAGAGAAATCTTATTCTGTTCTGCCGTACTTCCCATAGAAACTCCCTGCACTTCCTGTCGACTTCATTTAACACACTCTCTGGGCCAGAAATTGTGTAGTGAAAACAATACAGAGTTTATAACTTGTAATTTACCTGCATAAGATAGATTCTTAGGAGAATAGGCTCTAATTCTCTCAGTAATCTTCATACTCAATTGATGACATTCCATCTTATTCGACTTCTTAGTTAGGAGTGTTGATTAGCATGATTTCAGGAGATTTGATTATATTTAACAGATCTGATTTTATTCGATTTGATTTGATAGCTGGATTGATTGTATAGATTTATTTTATTTCCTTTATTATCCTTAGGAGCTTTCTATAAATTCCCTTGCTTATGGGATATTTCTTACACAGAAATATAAGAAGCCTTTCTTCTATTTTGTAATGATGTTGTTAACAGATGGTGGCAATAAGTAGTAATGAGAGCAAAAATCACTCTACTGGAGATATATTCTTTTATTTAAGTCCTGTTCAAATTTTCATAGTTAACTGGAACTTTAGTTAATTGGTGTATCTATTTCTTTTCGAGTTTTTAATTGTTAAGAGCACCATATAGGATTTTACAATGATACCAATTCGCACTGTTTGTGCCATCCTACTGTGCCCCCTATCCAAGAAAGCAGCTGGAAAAAACAACATTGGGTACATTTACACAGTAATGCTCGGGTCCTCAACAAGTACGTACCTATGCATAGTCTGGGACACTTATGGAATTTCCAGAGATGTATATTTGAATATGAGGCACTTCCAGTCACATTAGTATTTGATATCTTCTAGTCCAAATGGTGTCGTTGTATAAAAGGATAAGGGTAATTGGATTTGCCATGTTTTCCCTTAAAATAACGTTTTTTCCATGTGGTTGGACATCTGACTCCTAACATATCTTAAGTGTTTAAAAAAAGTTTAAGAGTTTTATTCACCAAGTTCTAGCTTTGGCATATATCCACTTTGATTTTTGAATTACACTAGCATTTTCAATATCCAATGACTCAATTCTGAGATGATGTTTATTTATTATGTGAAGCTGTCCCGGAGAAGTGAGAATGTAGATATTATCGGTTAATCCGAAAATTAAGAGAGGAAGTGTGTTATTTCCATACCTCATTTAGCTGTTTCAGCTTTTTGGTTCTGCACAAGTATTTTCTTTGATTGTAATGTTTATGTTTAGTTGAAAATTTCCTTGAATATACGTTATCCTGATAAAATTAAACAGGGTGATGCTGGCATGAAAGGAAATTTCGCAACCCGTGTCGCTGGTTCAGCGGATCTTTACAGAGTAAGAGCTACAGCTTCAGAATCATGCTTTGACAGCCAGAGAATATTTATCACAACTATTCCATTTCCTCTGCCTCCTTAGTTATGTTTCTTCTTTTGCTTGATTCATTATATTTGAGCAACTTTCAATTCTATGCAGTAGCAAGTAGTTTTCACCTGTAGATTCCTATTTGAATGGATTGGCTTACTAAAGTATCTGCTCGGTCAAATGCATATGACTAGATTCTATTTGATCCTTTTGGTCTATTGAGCCATTCTATAAGTATAATATATGTTTCCGTTCTTTTTCATCTCCTCGTCATTAACATGATCATTTCATAATATATGAAATTGCCGTTAGTCACAGAATGTATCAGTAGTATCACAGTTTGTCTTAATTTATTCCCATCTCATTTAAGCTGATTTCATTGGGAATAAAGTACCAAGTTTATATGTATCTTTTTCTTCCATAGTTTAGAAGAAATCTTGCTGATTTTAACCATGTTTGTGTAATAAAAGGTTGTCTTTTACCAGAAGTAAGTGGAAAAAGAAGATAACTTCCCGTTCTTGGAGTAAAAGACTGGATCACGTTCAGAAGTTTTAGATTTGGATTTGTGATATCTATTCAACTCTATAATCTAAATCACGTTCAGAAGTTTTCTAACATCATGCTAACCCAAATTATGTTCCCAAGACTTGGGCAAATAGTCGTGAACTCAAGCCTTAGGGGCTGTTAAGAGATGATTTAATTATTAGTTAGTTAGTACGTTTAGTAGTTGCCAGCTGTCTAGGTCGTTAGTGGCAGTTACCTGCCACCTCACTCTACCTCACTCTTATTATTTTTCTTTGTCTTGTGTATATATTGCTCTATCGGAGAACGTTAATAGATGGAGTCATTTTCCCATATTTTTCATCTCTCTTGTTCAACTGCTGCGAACACATCTAGAAGCTTCTTGGGAATCTCCACTTGGAGCTCAGCTTGAGCTCATTTCAAGCTAATTCTCCGATATTTGATATAGTATCAGAGCCTATTGAGTATAGAAATTTCCCCTGGCACCGGCCGGTTTCTGTCCAACCCCAGCCCCGCCCCACCCCCTTACCACCGGGCCGGTCTGGTCTAAAACCGGTCAGGGTGGTCCGGAACCGGGCCAGCCCACCCCGTTTGACACCTAGAACTAGGAGTGACTTCTCTCTCAGAATAAAATGAAAAATAAAAAGAAAAATTGTGACAAAGAAATACCTTATATTTAGCATATGCATCTGTCATGCAAACAATTCTATTGGAAGGTTTACTTGGTCTATCTTTCATGTAGATCATTTGAATTTTTCATCAAAAAACTTAAACTTGAGCAAATTTCTATGCCAACCTAACATCTGGAATTCTTTTTATGCTGCCTCAACTTCACTGAGCTGATATATTATGTTTTTGCTTACATAGGTGAACAAGCGAAAGCCGTATCACAGTGTCAACTTCGTGATTGCACATGATGGCTTTACCTTGTATGATCTTGTTTCATACAATAGTAAGGTATATGTTTTGTTTGATATTTTTATTCTTCTTTAACGGCTTTTATTGTTGAAACGGAAAGGGTCATATATATTGCTCTACTTCCAAATATTGTTTGTATCTGTCCTTCGTCATACTATTCAACTATATATACCCATACCATTGTACCGTTGAAAAAAAATACCCTTCACCTGTTAATGGATCCAGTCCCAGCCCTAAAATAGACAGGTGGAGAGCTGTTACACATTTTAAAATACCCGATTAATTTGCCCAAACCCATTACCCGACCCTTGCTAGAATCCTATTCTAAACCATCTCTTCTTTCAATCCCCAATCTCCTCCATTTTCCTCTGCAGAACTCGGTGCAAAAATTCCAAAACTACCGCCAAGAGTACAAAAAGGAGGCACCTTTACCACATTACAACCCCTTGGAATTGCACAAACAAAGCTCACCTAATCCCAAACACTCGTTGGACTGTGATCATCAAACTTCTCCTCCTATCACCTAATCTGGAATTTTCCTTCATGAAACACCATGTCTCCAATGCTAATAGTCTAAAAAGCACCATGAGACCAATGCCATTGCCATCGCAGTAACCAGTATAGTTACCAAAATTATATTCATCTTCTCGATATCACAGGTTTAATTTGCAAAGATGGACATTGACTCTTTTCTAAATTAAGCTTTTCCCTTTGATGTTAGTCCAGTAAATTAATGCATAGAATCCCCTTTCAATCTCAAAATCTCTATTAGCAAGATGATTTGCCAAAACATTTCCTTCACAGAAAGTATAAAAAATTGGACTTCACATTGTCGCGTCTTTTATCAAACTGAGCAAAAATTGTCTTTTTAATTATTTTTGTGAATTGTTTTACTCCATCGAAATTTCTAAAAATTAATGAAAGCTAAGCTCGAACAAAACCCAGAAAATTTTTCTGCCAACATAAACCTCGCCAACTCAAAGGTTTCTATCAACAAAAAAAAAGCTCTTCATGGACAACCTTCCGTGGCAACTTTGAACGAAGGGATTCATTTGGCAATTTCTAAAGGGTGAACAGTTCTTTATCCACCATGATTAAGGTAGAGAATGATATAAGTAATTGAAGTTTCTTACTAATGTTGAAACGATAAATAAATGTACTTCTGAAGTCAATAAGGATATGATGCGAGGCTTCTCAAATTTTCATTAGGAGTTCTCTAGAAAGGCTAGAGTTTAGAACAGGATTCTAGGATTGGTTGGGTGGGTTTTGGGCAAATTAATCGGGCGTTTTAACTCTCCACATGTCTATTTTAGGGCTGGGTCTGGATCCTTTGACGGATGAAGGGTATTTTTGTTCAAAAGTATAATGGTAGGGATATGTATAGTCGAATAGTTTAACAGTGGAAAATATAAACAATATTTGAAAATGGAGGGGTATATATGACCCTTATCTGTTGTTGAAAATATGAAAACTAGTACATCATATGGATATGGATGTAAAATTACAGCATAATGATGCTAATGGCGAAGGTGGCAATGACGGATGCAATGACAATTTCAGTTGGAATTGTGGAATTGAAGGTAAAGATGAGGTTGAACCCATTTATTTATTCTTTCCTTTCTTCCTGTTTTGTTTGTGTAAACTAAGAGCCCCTTTGGAAAGCCGCAAGAGTATTGGATTTGAGTGTAATTGGGTGTAATTACACAGTTTGACCTGCTTGTTTGGCCTAGTAAATACTTGCTTAGTAGGAAATTTGGTGTAACTGAGAGGGAGTGGTTACACACTCCAATTCTCAAGGAGGGGTAAAGAACTGGGTGTAACTCTTCCCCTTCTTTTCAAGGTTTGAAACTCTTCCCCTTCTTTTCAAATATTTTTTCTTAAAACTCATCTCTCTTTCACTTTTAACTGTCCTCCACACTTCACTGCATTTTTCTCATTCAGAAACTTTGTTCTAATTAGCAAAATTGACTAGTCCTGTCTCTGGCCCCATGCTCTTGGCACTTTCATTATAGTGACTCAAGTTATTGAAAGTGGTTAAATAGCTATTCTGACAAGTATTATTGATATACATTATTTTGTTAAATAATAACTGCTTAATATGTATTATATTATATTAGAGTATCATTAGTTATATTAATTGATATGGTTTTGCAAAATATGATAATTTATTTTACAGTAGACATCCTTATCCAAAATTGGGACCTTTTATTTACTGAACAAAACCAGTTCTTGCATTATTACTCCTTTCACAGAAACTTATCATCTACTTATTCTCACTGCATGTGGTTGTTAAAAGACCTATTACTTAGTACTTTAATATAAATTCTCTCTCTTTCTAAAAAAAAAAAAAAGTAAAAGACTATCATCTCTCATATTCCCTATTTTTAATACCACATATAACAACAACAACAACAACAACAACAACAACAACAACCTAGTATATTCTCACAAAGTGGGGTCTGGGGAGGGTAATATGTAGACAGGTCTTACCTCTGCCCGAGAGGGCAGAGAGGCTGTTTCCAATCGACCCTCGGCGCAGCGCAGGGAAGGGAAAGGCAAACAAAAAAAACAAAAACACAAACAACATTAGTTACTCCAGCAAATAACGCATAAATAATCATCTAAACATAAGAGTCATATGTACCATAAATAAACTGACATGCAATAATATTAAAACAGTAACCACCAGAAATGACTACCATAAGCGGACACAAACCAATACACGAATCCTCTAAGGGTAGCCTTACCACGCCTCACCCAACCCCGGGGAAGGAGTACGAAAAATCTAGAAGCCCCTTCCTACAACCATGATACTAGACATCCAGACTTTCCTATCAAGGGTCATGTCCTCGGAAATCCGCATCCTGGCCATGTCCTGCCTAATTACCTCTTCCCAGTATCTCTTGGGCCTCTCTCTGCCTCGCCTTACACCGACCACCGCTAGCTGCTCACAACTCCTCATCGGGGCATCGGGGTTTCTCCTCCGCACATGTTCGAACCACCAAAGCCTCGCCTCTCGCATCTTCTCATCCACTGGGGCCACCCCCACCTTCTTCCGAATAACTTCATTCCTGATCTTATCTAACCTGGTGAGCCCGCACATCCACCTAAGCATCCTCATCTCTGCGACCTTCATCCTCTGAACATGAGATTTCTTCACCGGCCAACACTCCGTCCCATACAGCATGGCAGGTCTAACCACAGCTCTATAAAACTTCCCCTTGAGTTTCTGTGGCATTTTCTTATCACACAAGACTCCTGATGCAAGCCTCCACTTCGACTACCCTGCCCCTATACGGTGAGTGACATCCCTGTCTATCTCCCCGTCCCTCTGAATCACCGATCCAACGTATCTGAAACTATCCCTCTTGGTTATGGCCTGAGATCCAATCATCACGTTCCCTCCCACTTCGCTCGGCTCAGCGCTAAACTTGCACTACAGATATTCTGTCTTAGACGTGCTTAGTCTGAAACCCTTAGACTCGAGAGTCTGTCTCCATAACTCTAGCCTCTCATTGACACCGGCCCTTGTCTCGTCTACCAGGACTATGTCATCAGCAAATAGCATGCACCAAGGCACATCCCCTTGAATATGCCGCGTTAAATCATCCATCATCAAGGCAAACAAGAGAGGGCTAAGCGCAGTTCCTTGATGGAGCCCCACAACCACCGGAAAATGGTCTGAGTCGCCACCCACCGTCCTGACCCTAGACTTAGCTCCATCGTACATGTCCTTTATTACTCTGATGTAGGCTTCCGGCACGCTCTTAGTCTAGGCACCTCCATAGCACCTCCCTAGGGACCTTGTCATACGCCTTCTTCAAGTCGATAAACACCATGTGCAGGTCCTTCTTCTTATCCCTGAACTGTTCCACCAATCTCCTGACAAGATGGATAGCTTCTGTAGTGGAGCGACCCGGCATGAAACTGAACTGGTTCACGGAAATAGATGTCGACTCCCTCACCATAGCCTCGATCACCACATATAATAAATTAATATTAGATATTTCTTATTAATATATATGTTTTTCACACAATAAAACTTATCCACATGTTAATTTGAAAAAAGAATTAATTGACTTTTTAATTACACTTGTCCAACAAAACATGACAATGAGAATTACACTGTAATTACTTTCTAACAAGCAAACAGGTCATTGTAACTACTGTACTGTGTAATTACCACACTATGCAATTACTACCTAGTAATTATATAGCTTGGTAATTACTTATGGCTTTTCAAATAAACCCTAAAACTTCTTGTCTTTTCACATTTATATTATCATATCAGGCTACTGCCTCCGTCCCAAAAAAGATGATACTTTTTGATTTCAAGAGTCAAACTTCTTAACTTTGAACATGAATTCGGACGTAGAATCTTCGATGTTTTAAAAATAAGATCTATATATATATTTGAAAAACTACATAAAAAGTACTATGAGTCACAATAATTAACAATTCAAAATATTTAAAAGGTATATGAAAAAATCGCGGTAAAAGAACAACTCATTTGAATTTCTAAATCCAAAAAGTATCATACTTTTTTGGACGGATGGAGCATTATTATCTTTTATCTTGTTTGGTGCAATCACAAAAATATGACCATGTTTATTCTTTCCTTAAGGAATCATATGTTCTGCTCGAGTCCAAGATTTTAGCAATATTTTTCTTCCAATGATAGATGCTGAAAATGTAAAGTTTATTCCGTCCTCAAGCTATTACGACCTACATGTTTTGTTTTTCTAAATTTTATTTTGCACATTGTCATTATTAATTATGTTATTAAAGTTTATTTGGAATCTTAGACTTGTGGGCTATTGCATATTAAATAATACTCCCCTCGTCCCAATTTATGTAGCGGAGTTTTACATGACCATTGATAAGAGGGTGTGAAGGTCGAGTATTAGGTAACCCGAACATCTTTCTTCCTATACCAGTAGTACTAGTATGTATTCCCGTATTTTCGTAGTCTTAGATTTTTATTACTCCCTCTGTTTCAATTTAAATGACACACTTTCCTTATTAGTTCGTTCCAAAAAGAGTGACACATTCTTTTAATTGGATATTATTTAACTTTAAACTCTTCATTTTACCCATTTATATGATCATGAGAAGTACACAAATGTCATGATCCCACAAAGCTTTTACCCCAAAAGCTTTTAAGGCCACAAGTTTCAAAAGTCTTCTTTCTTCTTAAACTCGGTACCGAGTCAAACTACCTCATTTAAATTGAAACGGAGGGAGTACTACTTGATGTTTCTTTCGCTTCAGTCATCCTATTACTTTGTTGGTGCTACTACTTCTTCTGTAACTTCTATGTTATCGTATTTCTTTTCGGTATTTTGATACTGGTGCTTTCTTTGAGCCGAGGGTCAATTGGAAACAGCCTCTCTATCCCACAAGGTAGGGATAAGATCTATGTATACACTACTCTCCTCGACCCCACTTGTGGGATTACACTGGGTATGTTATTGTTGTTTTTGTTTGACTAAGCATAAAGTTTAAGAAAGAAATAAAGACTTTTAAAACTTGTGGTCTAAAATAAGTCATAGATATTTGTGTGGCTAAAAATTATCTCATTACGAGTAAATAAACATTTTAAAGTTAAATTGTTACTAAATACAAAAAGATGTCATTCTTTTTGGGACTGACTAAAAAGATAAATGTGTCACATAAATTGGGATAGAGGGAGTAATAAAGGTCTGCGGAGTTGTCTGTTGTTTGGAAACTAATCCAAATTACATTGCAATGAAATATCACTTGTTGTATCCTGGCTTCCACTTTTTCTTTCTTCTATCAGTTCAAGTTAGAAAAAAGACAATGGATTATTATGTTGTAGCCAGCAGCGATGTGGCTTGAGAGCATGAATATGACGTTTTTGCTCACACTAGTAAAATTATGAGTTTTAAATCTACAAATGGTTATTCCTGTCCTCCAAGAACGAAGTGAATACTGTATCTAAGGCAGATGCTTGTGAGAACAACCTAGCTGGATACAGCAGCCAAAAAGAGAGTGTCTGCTTAAAAAATAGAATGGTATAATATGATGAAGTGAAGAATTCAATCCTTAAAAATAGATAATGATGCCTTGACAGCGAAGCATACTAATTTTTGGCTTTAGTAAAAGTGTAAAACTACCTTTGTCCACTTGTATACCGAGCCATTACTTGCCTTTGATATTTATTTGTGTTGTGTATTCCTTTTTGGATTACTTGACTGTTATTGTCTTCAGACTTCATTGACAGACTCATATCAGGAGCCACCGATTTATTCTCCCCCCCCCCCTTTACGACTGGGTATTATTGGTGGACAATATGTACTAGATTTCTGAAACTGAGGCAAGGACAAGATTTAATCTTATTGCAACTTACACCTACTAATTGGAACAGTTCCCAAACGGAGATTTCTTTCGTAATTGATTTTATTGTTTCAAATCCTATCACAAAATCTGTCATCTTGTTGTATCATCTTCCAGGTGAAACTTCAGATGCTAATATTTGCGCATTGCGTTCGCGGCAAATGAAAAATTTTCATTTGGCACTGATGATTTCACAGGTGTGTGATGCTCAACTGCTCAGTTAACAGCATGTGCATTTCTTTTCTTGCAGATATTGTGAATGAGTCAGTAGCTATCCATTGGTTCCACAATTTCTATTTCCAAAAGTTGATGTTAAATGGAGAAATAAGGATTCATATAGCCGACCCCAACTTTTTTTTTGTGTGTGTGTTTGTTTATTGAGCTTATTTGTTACAGAATTTGTCCTACATTTGTTCAACAAGAAATAAAACACTGCCATATAATTTTAGGGCCACACTTTTGACATAATGCGATAGCAAATGTCATGTTTCGATTTTTGTTTCGGGCTAGTTTCGGTTGAAGTATTGGTTTCTCAAATCCTCATAAAAAGGGTTATTTTGACATACTATGATTCCAAATATAATATTTCATTTTACTTTTTATTGCTGTTCTGATTTTGGTTGCATTTTTTGTTTTTGAGCCTTCGGAGATTGTATAGGGCGTTTAAATTCCTTACCTACTCTTACCTTTCCTTGATTATTCCCTAGCTTCAGTAGTTTTCTTGTTAATAGTGTTATATATGTATTAGATGTCCTAACCTTATTATGTTTTTGCAAGTTTACCTTTCTTTCTAAACTCTTGTACTTGCTATAAAGGGAACACCAATGATGCTAATGGGGGATGAATATGGGCATACCCGCAGTGGAAATAATAACAGTTATGGACATGATACAGCTATCAACAATTTCCAGTGGGGTCAAGTATGATGTTATGTTATCTCTAGCGCTGTTACTTCTTTCCTGTTATTGCAAGTAATAACTTATTTCCTTTATTGAATGTAACCCAATGAACTTTTGTCAATCCAGTTGGAAGCAAAGAAGAATGATCACTTCAGGTTCTTCTCCAAGATGATAAAGTTTCGACAGTCGCACAGTATATTTAAAAAAGAAAATTTCCTTGACAAGGTAATAATGTTGTCTACCTGGTGTCTGATTTAACTTTAATGGAAATTGTACTACTGAGAGAGAATTAATTTGTAAAATCAATTGTATGTGTAATTTCATTTTTGGCAATATCCTTTGTTTTTAAGTATGAATACAACAGAAAAAGCTAATGAAAGAGTGCCTGTGAAGTAATGATCACGAGTATGTGATCAAAATGATACAAATGTATTTAGACCTTCTGATTTGTGGTTTGAGTTGGTGGACGTAACCTGCGGGTACTGAAACTAAGCTAAAGGTCAATCTTTTTGGGGTCCTCTCTGACGAACATACTTGCATGGTGTTTCCTCACATGACATATAGTTAGTTTAGGTTATCGCATCTATGATCCACAAGTCCTTTTATAGGCTGTTTCCTTTTCACATGTTCGGAAGAATTAATCAATGTTGGACCCCTCAAGTACTGATGGTTCTCTTCAAGGTGTTTGAGATATTTCTAGCTATTTGAATCTTTTGGTGCCTGTTATCATTCTTTTTTCCCCCGGGTGAAATAATGAAATTAGCTTGAATATCACTAAATAAATATAGGTGCAGTTCCATTGTAGTACATGGTGTTTTCTGAAATTAACTCTTCAGTGTTGCTGTCTCAATTCGACTATTCTGATGGCTAAGCAAAAATTCTTTTGCAGAACGAGATTACCTGGCTTGAGGACAACTGGTACAATGAAGAGAGTAGATTCCTTGCGTTTACGTAAGAAACTAATCCCTATTGACAAACTGACAATAATCTCCATATTTAGACGATGGATAGGCTCAAATATAGTTTTAATTTAAATTGTAGATTGTTCTGTTGATTTTTGTCGTGCTTTGAGATCTTCTTCTCAGTAAGGCAATTGGCTTGTAGCCAATCACCTCTCTATTTCTGCAGTTTGAATTCACTCTCACTGATGATGTATGATAATGATGTCCAGTCCTTTTTAAACTGCTTTCATGAACTCTGTTTCTTTAGCACTGATTTTTCTCTAGTTTTTCTTCTCTCTCTCTCAGTTTTCACTTGCAGCTGATTTCAGTTTTTCAACCAGCATTTACTCTGAGAATATCAAAAATTTATGATCTATTGTTTTCGCACAACTGAATTGCCATTATGTGTTCTCTTTGTACAATGTAGGCTCCACGATGGGAATGGAGGAGATATTTACTTAGCATTTAATGCACACCACTTTTTTGTCAAAGCAGCAATACCTTCACCACCACGAAATAGATGCTGGCACCGAGTGGTAAGCTATTCCTGTTAGTTAAGGAACGTTTTTTGCATATACATCCAAAATGAAATACGAGACAGCCTCTGAGTACTGCTACTGCTCTATATTTGTTTATTCTTATGGAATATAGAATTGTACCTTCCAATTTGCAATTTATGGGTCCAAGCTGGCAAGTGTTGTATTACTTCCCCATTTTCCTATCCCATTTCCCATTGAACGCATTCTTTTGTCCGAACTGAAGTTTAACATCTTGCTCTTTCCAGAATGTGAACAATCAAGGTGGATGAATTGCCTATCTCGACCTTACCCTTATCCATCATATTCGTGCTACTGAATTGGATATAGTTGTATCCTTAGTTTGTGATTAGACTAGTGGAGTATGGACACAAGGATTTCCTTTTTTATGTAACTTTAAGTGGAATTTCAATTAAAAAGGGGGAAAATTGGAAATAGAACATACTAACTATTCTCTAATTTATAAAAAGTATTAGGAGTGCGAACAAAGTCCGACATTCGTAGCTGAAAACATTGGAAACCTACGTATAACGTGTAAGAATCTTTTAATTGTGTGAGGCCTTTAGGAGAAAACCCTGTGAGCTTTGACCCAACAATTGGTATTAGAGTCCCGATTCGGCGGGACCAGTATGCCGGTGGCAGAGTAATCGTGTGGGCTTGATTTACTTCCCATACGAGCTTAGAGAAACACACAGACAAGAAGAAGCTAGTAGCGGGCTTCGATTGCCATAAACACTCTGATAATGTGGGTGACACATAGTGAATCTTGGAAATTGACGGATCATGGCCACGTGGAACTTAGTTTGAGGGTGAGGTTGTTGGGTGTGCAAGCAAAGTTCTACATTAGTAGTTAGAAATGATTGGTAACCTATATATAAAAGGTGTAGGGGAGTCTTTTGGGCAAAACCGCGCGGGCTTGACCCAAGGAGGATAGTATCACACCATATTAAAGTATCTTTGGGCTGGTTAGCCCAACATAATGATTTTAATCCATATTTTTCAGCATTACAATCTCATTGAAGCCTGTCAAAGGAATATAAGAAGCTACTTGGTATTAGAAGAAAACACAAACACTGTACGGCATACAGTCATATACAGTGTTATATATGACATACACTGTATAGTATGTGAAATAATAGCAATCATATACGTAGCATGGCTGCAGTACCTGTATGATGTTGAATACGGATACAATACTATGTTGAATAGGGATACAGTACCAGTGGTTATGCTAATATGAGATAATGCCTTGCAGTTTCATTAAAACGATACGAAGATATGAAAATTAGGGGAAAAGCTACCATTTGGTTACTACATTATAGTATTGCTTGTGTTAGTCGTGTCATCAGAAGAATAGAAGTAGCAATCATTGTTATAATAAATAAAGGGCTTAACCCATTCACGAAGTGTTCCCAAACTAGTGCAGGGTTAGAGGGCACTGGCGAATATACAGTGTCGCCTTCCCCTTGCATTATTATACTAAATAAATAAAAATACTAACCATTTTATTTTGTTATCTGAAGAATACAGCAAGAAACAATCACAACTATAACAAATAAAGGGCTTAGTGGCTCACGGAGTGTTTCCAAACTTGTGCTACAGTACAGGGCGTGGGCCTAACGCGATGCCTGATTCACTATAATAAATAAATAAATAAATGAGTAAGCTTAATTTTCAGACTACTGTCAATCATACAAATATCGTGTTCCATTTTCTGAAAACTTAATTTGACACTACCATATCCTTTTCAGAATATGCACGCTAAAATACAGGATATTTCACTTCAGAAGATATAAAAGCATGAAAAGGAAAATATGCAGTAGATACTGCATCCCAGGCGTATTTTACCTTGGATGAATTGGAAACTAATAAACGATCTATGACATGATATTCTTTCTTCGTAAAGTTTCATTCCGCCGAATCTGCGAAACAACAGCCATTTGGACCTATCTCCAGACAATCTTCCATTTATTTTACATTATTTTGTTCGCTCTGTTGTTAGTTCCAATTTTTTATGAGAAGGAAGGTTGATTTACATGTCTGTTCAATGTAGCTAGTATTTGTTTTGGTGGTGTTGTCTAGATTTTTACTTTCTCAAGTAGCACGGAAACTAAAGTTGTTACCTCTTCAAATTTCGTACAAACTGATAATGTTTTAAATGCAGGTGGACACTAATCTGAAATCCCCTGATGATTTTGTTACTGAAGGCATTGCTGGTATCGGTGGAACTTATAATGTTGCACCATATTCTGCTATTCTTCTGGAAGCAAAGCAATAATTATTAGATTATGCTGCTTAAGATACTCTGCCTGGGTTATCACCTTCTTGATTGGGTGGTTAAACCGGAATTCAGGCGCTAATATAAGCATACAGTTAGCCTATAGATACTGTTAGAAGCAGAAATTCATGAAGAAAGTTGCAATAGGCGATCAGTTTGTTCAGGCTGTTATTAACATGTATAAACAACCCGCAGTAGCCAGATAAATGGGGACCATTTTTCCAGGTTGTTAGAGACGGATATTGGTTATGAGGAATGCGCAGGATGTAACATATTAAGGCAGGCTGTTGTGTTGGTTTGCAGAATCAACATATTGATCTGCTGACACATGCTTCGGCCATCCTTATCTCTGAGAAGTGGTAACATACTGGGGGTCAAGGAATTTTTAAATAGGCAAAGGTTCTGTTAAGTGCCTTCATCATGTTTTCTCTTCAATGGAGACACATTTCTATGTAAATGTTTCCTTATAAAGTTCATTTCTATTAACCCAAGCTTATTCCAGAGAGGATGATAAAAAGAGAATTTGGGATGTGCATCCTTTTCTCCCTAACCATTTGATTATTTTTATGTATCAGGAATACTTAGTCTAACGCCTAAGCCGTATCCAAGTGAATACCTTACATCCAATGTGATATGTGAATTTGCTCTTCAAAATCTCCTACGCTCCAAGTTTAGGGTTCAAAATATGAGAGAATGAGTCAATTTCGGAAATACATCTCTTAAGTGGTCTGCCTAAGCATCTTCGCATCTGTGGCTAAAAGTCTTGCAGCAGCGAGATCGTATTTGCAAAAAGTTCTTGCTTTTGCAAGCTACCCCCATTAGCTTCCCTTGCATTTACGACACATCATTGCATCCGCGGAGATGATGGTGTGCCCTACCTTTCGTAGATGTGTACACTCCTTGGCAAACCATTCCTTATAAGCGCACGATAAATTTACGTATCTAAGCAAACCGCCTCGCAGATGCAGCCAAGACCAAGCTTTCCTTCACTTCTCCGCCTGGAATCTTCGCATGTGAGACTCGCACCTGTGCACTAGGAATCGCAGGTGCGGCACACCAGCACCACCAATGCCAACAACATCCAAAGTGATGCCGAATCATCTTGAAACACACATAGCCCTCGGGCTTCCATCTAACCATACAAAGTGATTCCTAATACCTTATCTTAACTTATCCAAATGATCAAAACACCACGATTAGCATCAAAATAAAAAATTAATGATTAAAATCCATCCCTTTTCCAAACTTTCTAAATTCACCAAACACATTTGAATCATGCTTAAGCATTCTGGATTCCAACCAAACTTCACATACAAGTTCCAATCTACTAAACAAACCTAACCAAAGTCTCGGAAGTCGATAACATCAAAGTTAACTTCTGGTAAAAATTATAAACTCTCCAAATCTTCAAATTGCTAACTTTCAGCAAAAAGAGCCAAAACCTTCTAGGAACCTCCAAATCCAAATTCAAACATATGCCTAATACTGAAATTGCCATAAGAATATGTTGGACCCATAAAATCACCAGCTCGAGGGTGTTCAGAAGTCGAACTTAGGTTAACTCTAGCAACTTAACCTTCTAAATTGGCACTAAGTGTTCCAACTTACTCTCAAACCTTCCCAAATCAAACCAACCATTCAAGTAAGTCACAAAACAACAAACACATATACGCAAAGTATCAAAGAGGGAAACGAGGCTCAAAGGCCGATCGTTACAAGTACATGGGGTTAGTTGTACTCATGCAGCTTGTGTGCAAATTTTGGAGTTGAGTTGTTGTGGATGACGAAGGCTAGCATTGGAGATGTACCAGAGTTCTAGTGGCAAACTACACTTTTGTTCATGGTAGATTAGAATTGTACTTTTGTTTATGTGTATTCAAACATATGTTGTATTTTCTTCCTACCAGCGTTGTAAATCTAAAAACTTAGTGGCACACAACTTCTACTTCTAGGTCTTAGAATAGGTGCATTGATTTCGTGTTCTTATATTAACGTATTTGATGGTTCTCGATTTCAATTGTGTAAGTGTTTGTTGGTTTACCTAGCAGGTACGGTTGCTGTCACAACTTGGTGGCATTCTGGATCGTCGAGTAGGTATCAAAACTATAGGTTCATAGGTTAATAGAAGTCATGATGAAATGTCTAGTAGAGTCTTCCAGATTAGTATGATAACGTCCGTACTTCTCTTCTAGAGGCTACATGACATCTAGGAAACTTCACTTTTTTTCTTTCCTTATCGTGTGACCTTGACTCGGCTTGAAGTCTAATCATTGATTTCTCTCTATTTGATAGTATTCGTTGTTGAGTACTCAGTATCAGTTGTGCATAGATGGCCTGTGATGTCATGGATGAGGTGCGAGATAGTTTTCTGTGTTGTGAAGGTAGGACAATCTCAAGGACTTGATGCCATGTTTAGGCTGTAACTTTGGCTTCACAGATTCAGTTGTGTGAGTATGTGATTTTGGGACTCTTACATTCGATAGTGTACCTAGTGGTGGGATTGATGGCTCGGTGAATGGCAAGATAGCTATGTGATGTGAATTACATGACTTTAGATAGTTTGGATGTGATGAGAAAGATTGTTTGAGATGCAAAATGAATATGAATATTTGATTATAATCTTGATCTGCAATACAGTCTTGAGATTTGGTGTGTGTTGATGGACCTTTCAGTTGTTCGTTAGTGGAATGAAATGGATTTTATATCTTATTGACTAATGTAGAATCGGGAGATGAATTGGTCACATAGAGATTGTAACCATGGTAAGGTCATAGAAGATATTGAATGGAGGCTACTAGGGCATATATCGGGTAAAACCGATAACCCGGACCGTTAATTCTTTATTAGGTTATCGGTATATGGTTATTGGGTTAATGGTTCGGTAACGGGATAAAAAATAATTTATTGGGTTATCGGTTCGGTCTCGGTTTGCATTTTTGTTATTGGGTAAAAATCGATAACCCAATAAGAATGAAGTAATTTATTAATTTACCCTTAAGTATATACTAGGGTTTTATTTTACTAATTCCCTTTCCTCTTCACTTCACTTAGTCTTTGTCTCTCTCATTGTATTTCCGCCGCATCCCCCAACTCCAAACAGTCAATCGCATCGTGTAACGCCAGACGCCTGACTCGTCAATCGCATCGTGTAAGTTTTGGCTCAAGATTTTTTGTTTGCTTCTTGTTAATTGTTCTATTTGCTCAAGAATTTTGCCTCTGTTTGCTTCTGATTTTTGCCTCTGTTTGCTTCTGATTTATGTTTTCTGTTTGCTTACCGCCGGTCTTGGTGTCTTCTCTACTCATGTGAAATTTATGGTTAGAGGAGTAGCAATTTTTGATATTCAATTTGAGTAATTGAGCGCTTTTAATTTTAGTTTTATCTTATCGGGTAAACCGATTACCGAACCGATAATGATCAATAACCGATAAGACGATAACAGATAACTAATATATTATCGGTTTGGTTATCGGGTTATGATATTTGTAAACCGATAACCGATAGAGAAAACCGATAATTTTCAAAACCGAACCGAACCGACCCATGCCCACCCCTAGAGGCTACAAGTGGGTTATCTCATGTGAGAAGACTTGAGGTTGTATTATTTCTTATGAGGTTCCTATGAAGAGTTTTCCTTCCACCCGATGGAATGTATGTACTACAATGAGAGTTCAAATCGCTCGAGGATGTTAATGCAACTGTCACACGGATGAGTATGCATTTGGATAGATAATTGGGGAAGTGTTATGATTAACGCTACATGAGTTTATCAGGAATCCAGCTGTGTAACAGTACGAGATCATGGTAGTTATGAAGGAAAAGTATAAATTATTGGATGATGTGATTATGGCTTTGATCCAAGTGGACGAGACTACCATCGATGATCGGGTCATATAGTCGTGATTCCTTGACTATACGCTTGTGGATTACCTACGGTCTGAGAAGGGTGACATCGAGGATGATTTGGGCAAGGAATTTGCTGGATACATGATGTCTATACATTATTGATATATGCAGATTATGGAATGACTCAGGTTTGATATTCTTTGTGGATATATTGTGCAAAGGTAAAGATTTACTTGGTTGCCTAAGTATGTGGTCTAGTTCTTAGATGTATTGATGTGCTAATGCAGCACAAGTCATTCGACATGTATTGGCTATGCATAAGGTTCTAAAGCAGAATGTATGACTCTCGAGAATGGTTCTAGTGGGTTAAGTTCCAGGATGTGATACTTAAGGATTTTCCAGATTCCGTTGTATGGATAAAGATTTGAGATTTGCCTTGGATTGTACTTGGAGTATTTTTATAGCATTATTGGTTCCATGTTGTAGAATTAGAGAGATAAAGGAAGACATTTGGATTTGATGTACTTATGGGTACGTGAAAGGGAATATAGTGGCTTACGGATGTCGTAGTTTCATGCTGGGATCAATTGGTATGAGTTTTGCTTAAAGACCGCAGTATATTGGAAAGAAGAGGGACCCTTTGAAAGCAGATCAAAGGTAATCTAAAGAAGTTAGATTCAGCATAGCAACGACTTGTATCAACATGGTAATAGAAATAATTGATTTCTTTGGTATGATTGGCCATTGCAGTCAGTTTTGTTGTGGGACATGTGTGTTGAGCAATCGGTATGACTTGTTTGGGTTGGAGAGATTCATTTTCGATTGTGGATTATTGTGTAAGAGGATTCGAAAAGTTTGAGGACTATCACGAAGGATGTAGTGAGTCGTGTAAGGTTTGGTTTGCCTTGCAAAGTAGCGATTTGTGCTCAGGTAGAAGGATTGGGATCATATATAGTGCATATGATTTGAGTTGCTGATAAAGCATGGTAGTACAGATTTCTGCATCACCAAGAAAGGGTTGTGTTGTAAAGGGTACCTAAAATGAGGTCTGTGAATAATTTGACTAAGCGCTATGGAAATTGTGTAATGGTCAGCAATCAAGATTTACATTTTAGTTGCTATGAAGGACCTGTGGATAATGCACATTTTGGAGATGCTCGCAGCAGTGGCGGAGGCAGGATTTCCAAGAAGGGGGTTCAAATTTTTTTTTTTTAAATAGTGGGATTAAAACCTATGACCTTATGAAGGTTTAGAACCTCCTTGACCACTAAACTACATTATTGGGTTGTCCTAAGGGGGTTCAAAACTTAATATATAGAGGTAAACTGTCGATTTTGCCTTTATATATACAGTGTAATTTTTCGGCAACGGGGGTTCGGGTGAACCCCCTTCCGCCCCTCTAAATTCGCCCCCGGCTCGCAGGCGTGACTTTAGAGTTATTTTTTAGTGGGCATTTTTATTGGTATGAGAGTCTTGTACTTTTGGAATTTAGAGATTGCCTTTCTAGAGGTGAGACTATCTCCTTTGTTATGGTCAGATTGCATGTGTCCTCGGTGGGTGAAATGAGAAGATTTGTGCTTGTTTGTGCTTGAGGATTATGGTATTTTGGGTGTTGTGATCTGCTTAGATGTAGTGATGTATCTTTTTGGGAATTGATGGTTTGAGGACTATGGTTTGATAGGTTGTTCGAACTATTTTATGTGCTGGAATGATGAAAAGGTTGTGTAACGACTTAAGAGGCTAAAATATTTGTGCATTCTATGCATTAGGTTCCACAAGGTTATAGCTGATCATGAGTGGTGTAGTTAATAATTAGGTTGATAACAGGTTGCGTGTGTATATTCAGTTGAGGCCAGTGGTTTAGAGATCTCTTGTGTATTCATGAGTGGGAGTTAGAATGGGTCACTTTGGAACTTTGGAAGACTATTGAGGTACTTCGGAATAGTTTGAATCGGTTTGGGGTCTATTCGTAGATCTAATAAGAGTGTGTATTTTACACTGAATTGGATTTTCTTACTATGTTTTTCATCGGGCAGAATTGGTCTTATTCATGCCCAGATATGTTTCGTGTGTTGTTCTCTTATAATATGATAAGGTGTGATAGTCATGCATCATGGTCCTGTTTAGGCCTTAGTGGCGATATATGAGAAGATGACTCTTGAAATGTTTATTTGTTTATTGCACCTTATTTGTGCTTACCTTATTCGTGGTATATTATGTTATATGTCTCCCCATGGTTATGTTTATGCACTTTACCTGCTTGTTGTTGATACACATGTGTTTGATGAGTATGATAATTATTGCTCAATGGGTGTTCCCATGTGGATAAATATGTTTAGATTGGTCAGCATACCATAATAATATTCGTTGGACCGGGTTGTATGCCTATAACGACCCAATCGGTCATTTTGTGTATTTGAGTATCGTTCTCCTATTTTATTCTCTCGGATGTTTCTTGTGATGTTTTGCTGCTCGTAGGGATGGTTGGTTTTGGATTGTAAAGGCTTGAGAGTGAATTCAAACACTTAGTTTCATCTTTGGAAGCTTAAGTTGTAAGAATTGGCCAAGGTTTAAATTTTGAGCGGACGACCTTGGATTGGTAATTTGATAGTTCCAATAGATTTTTATGATGATTTGGGACTTCGATGTATGTGCTTTTATCCTCAAATTCACTCAATCAATGATATCAATATGCAAAGATAGCTCGGTAACCCTTCGTGTTTTTCACTCTTTCTCACCAAGAAATAACAACTTAAAGCATCAAACAAGGTGGGAAGCAAATTTCAACTTCAACCATGTACTAGAATAAGCAAATTCAACATTCAATATAGCAACAATTCTAACATAAACAATAAGCACGAAAGCATATAGTTAAACAACAAATGATTTATGTAACACATGGAAAACATAGTAAGTGAACCAATATGATACAAATAAGGAAAATGCCACCCGTATACTTTAACTCGTGACAACATATATATACTCGTTACCTTGTATATACATCGTCTCCACACATAATTCACGTATCAAAAACCAAACAATTCCTAATTCCCTCAAGACAAAGTTAATCACAACACTTACATCTTTCCATAGTAAAATCACAAGCAATCATGACTTTTCCTTTTGAGCAAGCCTTCAAACCAACCGAATCTAGCAAATTGTCATTCAAACAATTCAAAGTAAGCTTTAGAAACTACCCACGAATATAAAAGGTTCAATCTTTAGCTACATTGAAAAACTAAATAAAAGTCAACTCCGAGCAAACTTGGTCAAAATTTGAGATTCGGACCAATTCCTGGCTACCTATTCACCCAAAGCTCTGTTATATGATTTGTTTCGAAATTTGATCTCAATTCGAGGTTTAAATCTCAGTTTTATAAATTTTTTAATTTCTACCATGGAATTCATGGATTTGATGATAAAATTTATGGAAAAGTAATTGAAAATGTATTGAAAACTAGTTAAAGTTTCTTACCATTGAATGTGGGAAGAAAATCCTCTTCAAAAACCGCATATAGAGAGTTTAGAGTTGAAAAATAGTGTGAAATGAGCTAAGTCCCGACTTTACCATCTTTTACCCAGCTGCAGACATTGCAAATGCGATGTACGCAATGGAGAAACACTGATTACAAAGGTGACTGGTGCAACAATCACGCAAAAGTCACAAATGCGACAGAACCTTCGCATTCGCGAAGGACACTCCCTCCCTTATCTAGGCCAAGCTTCACAAATGCGAAGCTACTCTACCTAATACAGTGCCGCAAACACGACTTCAGGACCGCAAAAGTGAACCTAGACCAGATTGTAAAGGTGAACATTTGTTCTGAAATGCAAACACCAGCGCCCAATTACCTCTTCATATTTGCGAGCCTGACCTCGCAAATATGAGGCTCTCAATTGCGATAAGATTCTTGCGCATGCATGACTTGCTACTTGACACCAGCAACATTTGTGCATCAGCTGTTCCAAATCAATTCGAAGTGCATCCTTAACTCACTTAAGCCTCTTAGGCTCTAAACGAACATGCACACAAGTTTAGTAACATCACACAAGCTCGTTTGCTACCTCAAATAACCAAAATAACATCAAATTTCAAGAATCGATCTCTTATTTTAAGATAGTAGCTTCGGTCGATAGGGTAAGCGCTCATTTCGTTCTTGCTTGCTTTTATTCTGTTATGAGAGAGAGCTGCTATACGTCTATTCTCTATTACACGAATCCAATTTTCATTTCATCCGGGAAAAGCCATCTTTTTCTCAATAATGTCTTTGTCATTTGATCCAATAGTATTCCGTTAGATAGGAACAGATTTGATAAATACTGATAACTCTCGGATAGGGTATTAGAACGGAAAGATCCATTAGATAATGAACTGTTGGTTCTAAGCCACATCTGCCGATTAATCAACAATTCGAATTGTTTTTCTGAAGCGAAGTAAACTCACTTTGCTTAACACAGGGCAGTAGAGCAGGACTTCTTTCTCACCCTCACCCGTCATCCAACATGGTTCGCACCATCAAAACTCAAAATACAACTTAAAAATCAATTTTCAAAATCTTTTACATAATGCATTGAAATGTGCTCGCATTACTCGGGACCACAATCAAACATGTGTACAAGTCCAAAAATATCATACAAACATAATGGAATTGTCAAAATATCGATCCAAGGACGTTTACCAAAAATATTGATCGCGATAAACTCAAGCCTCACTTTAAGTCGAAAATCACTTTTTCTTTAAAATTTTATGTTAAAGCTTACCGAAAAATGACACGGTCCACGGGCTCAATTCAATAAATATTAAACGAAGCTCTCGGAGGTCTCAAAAGATTAAAAATAACCCTAGTACTCAAAACGACCTATCAAGCCATCACACATAAGCATCGTTGTGCCTGATGTACCCAATATGATCTCATGTAGTGCTGGCTGTACTGGCCTAATAGGATGGCCTCTACCAAAAGAACCCTAACTCTAGACAAGGCTCCATTGCATCCTCCAAATGACGAGGCATGTTGTAAACGGTCGACTCTCATACCTGGCGTCTTATGCGCTCGATTCTGAGTAACGGTCATGCTACCATGTCGAAGGTGCTCTAACTGACTGCGTAACTCCTCTCTATGAGTGAAGGGAATTAAGTTCTTCAAGAACAACAGCGAGAACAGATCAATAAATCGAGTCTTACACTGAGTAACAGTCATGCTACTATGCTAAAGGCGATTTAACTGACTGCGCAACTCTTCTCTCTGAGTGAAAGGAATAAAATTCTCTAAGAATAACTACGAGAACTGAGCCCATGTGAGAGGAGGTTATCACGCTAGCCTTCCTAGCTCGTACACCTGCCATCATCTATTGGTGGAACCATTCATTTTTTAATAAAGTGGAATGTACTCCAACTTTATTGGCCCCATGTTGCGCAAAATCTCATGAAAACGGTCTGGGGGTCCTCCGAAGGTGCACCACTGTAGTGAGGGAGAAACAACTTGGTGCCAAATGAAACACATCGGCCTCAGCCATACTCTCCATGAAGCTAACCATGCGGACTAAGGCATCCTGAAGCATAAGGGTAGAATGAACCCCTCTAGAACCTGAGTTGGTCCTACTGGATCAGTCTGAACATGGATTTCATCATCTTGTGTTACCTGACGCTCGACAACATGTGTCGCTGCACGTGCTATTGACTGAGCTCTACCTCTAGCTACCTCTGCCCCGGCCCCTACCTTGGTAGCCACTGCAATATGGAGCTTCGGCTTCTAATCAATTGTGGATGACGTACGCGTCCTTACCATCTATGAAAGAATAAGGGAAGAAAGAAATTGATGTTTCCTCAAGCCTTATAGCCTCTCGAAGATATGTACAAATATTTTTGTAGTGATTCTCAAGATTCTATTACATTCATTCATGACTTGTGAGACCTATGCAATCTAGGGATCTAATACTAACTTAGCACTGACCCTAGGATTGAAATTTTGGGTCGTGACATCATTCTCCGCATTTTAGTCTATTTAATAATTGGAATTCAGTGATGTTGGATATATTTTGCTTACCTACTCACCAATTTGAAATGTGTATTGCCAGAAAAGAGGCAAAAAATGAAGTGTGAAGTCATCAAAAGTAAAGGAAAAGGAAGAAAAAATCATTTCTAGCTTAATCAATTTGAATATTTTATTTGGATTTCCCCTGTATTATAGCTAAAGAAGGGACAAAATTTATACTGTAGTAACTAAGAGCAGCAGTAGAAACTAGATCAAAGTACTATTGAGGGGCTTGATGATATGAACGGATCGATTTTCAAACTTAGCATGAATCTCTAATTTCGAGCTCTATGATGAGAAAACTTTTATAACAAAAACTAGTAGTAGCAGCAGTAGAAACTAGATCAAAGTAATATCTAGTGATACAGTGGGATGGTTTGGATCGGGTTCGGGGATTCTTCTTTATATGACGTAGTTGCAATCCCATCTGGGTAATTAAAGGCAGGGATTCAATTCAAACACTCATAGATTTTATGCCCGCCTCTAGAGCTCGAGCATGAAAGTTGACTACACAGATTCGGTTCGGTCGCAGGAGCAAAGCCACAACCACCTCTTGACGTAGCGCGCAACGTAGTGGAGGAGCACTTTTAAGACAGTACCATACAACATCTAGTCTCTGAACAAGTTTTTATTTTATTGGAGACGATGGATGAGGTGCAAAAGGACAGATGGCATTACCAAGAATCTTTAATTCGAGCCTTCAGAATATAAATATTTTCTTAGAGTATTTTACTTCTTTTCGTTAACATACATCAATGTGATTCCGAATTAGTTGAATTAGTAAATTTCAAATACTAAATAGTTTAACAAAAAGATAAGAAAGTAGATCAAAGTCCTATAATATTCCAAAAAATGTTGCATAGGATCCCAAACACCCATCCAAAAGGAAAGTTCTGAAGTTTTGACCAGACAAAAGGCAAGAAAAACAAAGACTAGTAAACCATGTTATCACCTCGGGGAGGCTCATTACACAAGTCTTCCTTCACAAACCCTAGCTCACATGAGACCCATATACTCCATCTAGAAACAATATTCTTGTTTAATGAATGACGACGACACATCAAAAAATTGTCAAATTCCCCACCATACATTTTTATAATCGTAGAGAAAGGAAAAACCTTTGAAAATATAAATCATTCATATAATAAGAATCCAAAGACTTGGACCAAATATTTAATATATACATATATTAAAGGGGAGTGGTTGGCACCCTCGAGGTCATAAAGTAATCAATTGATCATCAACCCCACTAATTTTCTTTTGACTTTGTTATCCCCTCTACCCAAATCAAGTCACTCCCAGCTTTAATTAATTTTAATAAATTTGTTCTCAAGGACTCATGAGTCATGACTATTATTTTAAACAAATATATAGCGCTTATACTTTAGTTTGTCTAAAGGTGTAACTTTTTTATTTAATTATATTTGGTATCCGAAGTTTACTACTCCTCTGTTCTTTTTTTATGAGTCGTGTTTTTGTTTTATATCCCACTCTACGGAGCCTCTAAGAGAGTCCGGAACCGAAATAACAGTAAATTATATAAAAAATATTGAAATAAACTAAAAAAAAAAAAAAACCAAATTAGGCATTTCGCAGTATAAAAACTGCGAAATGTACTAACGGCCGTTAGTGCATTTCGCAGTTTTATACTGCGAAATGCATTTTTTTTTTTTGGTAAAAAAAAATTTTTTTTTGTAATTCGCAGTATAATACTGCGAATTACTGTTCAAATTTTTTTTTTTTTTAAAATTTCGCATTATTATTGCATGTTATGAAAAAAAATTTAGCAAATTTTATCGTTTTCACAATTAACAAATTTTATTTTTGTTGTGTTATTGGTTGCTAATGTTTGAGTTTATTTTCATTTGCAAAATCTTGTACTTTTATCATAACTAGTCTTTGTATACGCGCGTTGCGCGTGTACTCTATATTTTTTAATTTATTCTAAAAAGATAAAATTATGGTTGATTAACTTGCAAAAGATTTTTTTCTTCTTCTCATCATAATGCAAATTATTCAATTGCTTTAATAAGTACTACATATTTATTGTTTGCAACATATAGAAAATAATAAATTATTTTTGTAAAAATAGATTAATTCAATCGTTATAGTATGATTAATCTACAATTCTTCTTTTTATCTAAACACATAATCATGCATATCAGATTCTTCATCTGGTAGTATTTCTTCAATCGTTTGATTATGAAAATATTACTTTAATATTGTATTGGAAGGAGTTAGAATATAAAATTCATGTTGATCAAAATTAGAATTTATTCTTCCCACATATGTAATATTTTTATTTTCTTGTATGGCTATAATCAACTCTCATATAAATAAAGACTTTTTAAAAATGATTAAAAAATTTACAAAAATAGTTAAATAACTATTTATAAATATTAGGAAATAATTAAATGGATATTGCTAAATATTAGGAAAATAACTAAATGACTAATTTGTCTAGTGTGAATTCTATTTTAAAAGGGTAAAAAAGGCAAACGATATTTCGCTAATGACTAGTATTAATTTAAAGCAACATAAGCGGCATTCATAAGATTATGAGTTACAAGTAGTTTTGCATCAAAATACTTGAGAAGATAAACAATTTTCCTAGCAATAATTTATTAGATAATTTTTAAAAAAAATAACTCAGATTTCGACATATTTTAATTATGATAAAAGTACAAGATTTTGCAAATGAAAATAAACTCAAACATTAGCAACCAATAACACAACAAAAATAAAATTTGTTAATTGTGAAAACGATAAAATTTGCTAATTTTTTTTCATAACATGCAATAATAATGCGAAATTTAAAAAAAAAAAAAAAAAATTGAACAGTAATTCGCAGTATTATATTGCGAATTACAAAAAAAAAAAAATTTTAATCCATTTCGCAGTATAAAACTGCGAAATGTACAAACGGACGTTTGTACATTTCGCAGTTTTATACTGCGAAATGTGTAATTTCGTAATTTTTTTTTTTTTGGTTTATTTCGGTATTTTTTATTTTTTTTACTATTATTTCGGTTCCGGACTCGCCTCTAAGATATAACAGGATGATACAATACATGTCGGTAATAAGGCTCCGGCTATACCTTACACAAAAATCAGAATAAGACTCCAAAATGGAAGTGGCATGAGCCACGTAGGGCCCCAAGAGGAAAGAGGCTCACCAAAATGGCAAGTAGAAGATGAATCCAAACTTAGTTTTGTTTAAATCATTAGATCCGTATCGAAATTTTGGAGTAATTGGACTATTCTATCTTTATTTATATCGTAAGATATAATAATTTCTCTTCATTAAATATTTATTCTATTTATGTGTTATCTCCATCTTCGAGAATAATTATTACTTAGGGCAAAAAGAAAACAAAAACAATCAATTTAGTCTTGAACTTTTATAATAACAAATAGTTTTAGACTAACTATTTTTAGTAATCAAGACTGTTAGTATGAGACGGAGGAAATAATTTGATTCATTCGAATTTGTACAGAGTAAATCCATTAAAAGGACAACATTTTCGTTCGAAAAGTTCTTCATTACCAAGATTAATTATTACATGAACCTTTTAATTAAAGATAAAAGGATTCCAATTATCTCACCCCAAAAATACCACTTTCAATACGTTCTAATGTATATAATAATTTGATGTAATTAACTTTATTGCTCTTTCCCATTGAGTAACAGTTACGATGGGAGGCAAAACTCCTTTATTAATATTTGAGTTGCAGCTGGAATGACTGGACAATTCTACCTTTATTTGTCCACAACCCTATGAAAATACCATAAATGATTCTTTTCAATAGTAATTGAAATACTTCGTCAATGACAGATTACTACTTAAGGGTCTTTTGGTAAGATATATAATAATAGTGCAGAATAAAGTATATTAGTAATATATAAATTAGTAATGCATGAGTTAGTAATACAAATATTAGTTATGCAAATATTATTTTTATTTACTTTTTATTATGATGTATTAAAATTATAATGCATTGCATAATTTTTAAGAAAAATAGTTGTTATCCTTCATACTCTCTTGCTTTATAAGATTTTAAGGATAATTTTATCTTTAACCAAACTAATGCATACATTAATAGCTTTGGTATTAATAATGTTATGATTTTCTATGCATTACTTATGCAAAACATAATTTCTAACTAATACGAGTATTAATTATACACACGTTGAAAAAATATACAAAACACGATATTAGTAATACATAGAGATAATGTTTGAATTATTTTTTTAGTACCGCCTACCAAACGACCCCTAAGTTATAATGTTGCTATATCGAAAGAATAGTACATGTAGCAATTTGATTAATGCATTAATATCAATTTTCCATTAATTAATCATTGCATAGGGAAGCAAAACTCCTTTTAAAAACCATTTGATTCTTTCGGAGGTTGAACGAGCTAGTGTACTTCCTAAACCACCCACCGCGTATAAGTGAACTAAAAATTACTCAATACTTCTAGCGTTCATCATAAATCTACTGAAGTTTCATTACTATTATTGATTGAATAGTTGGTGACATTTGAAATACAGCAATTGAGAAGAGGAAAGGAGTAAGTACTGTATTATTTCAATTGAAAAAAATGAAAAAAAAAAAGAATAATCTTTTTAACATGATATGGAATGGTGTATGAGGAGGGTTGACGAAATAAAAAAAAAATCCCCCACCCCATAAACCAACAAAAAAAAAAGAAGGAAAATATTAAAAGCCCACTACGTGCATGATTCAATGTCCACCAAATCCACAACTTTGAGATATTTGTTTCAACGCAAAATCAAAAGTTTTCAACCAATAATAAACAAATGGACCCAACTTCTCCATGAAGTTGAGTAAATGAAGTGCATTTGCATTGATTGCTTTAAGATTGTTCACGTCTGTTGGTGGGGCAAAAAGAAAAAAAAAAAAAGAAGTGAGCTGGTAGATTAGTTGAATATGAATCAAGAAGATTCAAGTATTATAGCAGCTGGTGGTGTCTCTGTAATGGAAAATGGATGATCATGTTCTCCTTCATATGTTACAATCAACACGTTTGGATCATCCAATGACCTCTCCACATGTTTTCTTGCTGGACATCCTCTTATACTGCTACACTTGTAATATCCCCTGAAATATTTATTATTCATATCATGGATTTGAACTACATATTATTAGTTGATCGATTAGTTTAAAAAGTAATTACCTGGGATGAGGAGAACCCTTGATAGGTTTTTGACCATATTTTCTCCAAGAAAAATCATCTGGTGGAATATCTGCCATTTTCATGCTAATTGCAGGGATTCTCACCACTCTTTTGACCTTTGATTTCCTGATATAAAAAAAAAACGCAAGTCCAATCAAATTCTAATATTTTAAGAATACAAGTGAAGGGGAATATTTTCAGCTATGTCAATTAATGATATATCTAGGTCGTTGACTTTTACCTTTTCTTGGGGCAATGGCAACGACCGGAAGATCCACCGGCGCTGCTGCACTTCACGGCCGAATCATCCATGGAACTGCACTTCCGCTTAAACGATGACGTCGAAAGCGGCGGCCGACCGGCGGATGAAACCTGAGAAAGATTCGTTATTTGAAAACCGGACGACGTCATCGAGGACGGCTGCAAACTCTCGGTGTCACCGGTCAACGATGAAATGAAAGAATTCGCCGGTGATGGGGTAGCAAAGTTGATTGTGGTCGTTGATTCTTTCCTCTCCGACATTGACCCACTTTTCACCAGCTGCTGGTGGTGGTGGTGGTGGTTAAGGGGTAACGGAGGCAAACGCTGAATTGGTGTGGGACAATAGATTTTCGAACCGGTTTGTGGGTTTTCGGTTTTTAACTTTTCTTCAACCGGCCAGTTCTGACTGGGCGCCGGTAGACAGAGCAGCTCCGGTTTTTTATGTAGAACCGGAGAACTAGTAGTGGTGATTGGACCCCTGCGAAACCGGGCATGGCCGGTTCTTGTTCTGTCAAGTAAAGAAATGAACTTTTTGAATCTGTTGACGGCTGTATCAGCTACTGCTAGGTAATCTGGTGAAAAATCTAAACTGGAGTTAGTTTTTATAGTCGGATCTTGAAATATCTGATTTTGCTTTTGTAAATGGTTTTGAGATTGAGATTGAGAGAGCAATCTGATTAATTTCTCAACGCTTTGTAAACCAGCAGCAGCTTCTTGCATGGCGTTTTCTTCCATTTTGGATGTGTAAGTATTGTTGTTTCTATAGCCTGTAGTCATTAAATCTACAGCCATATCAACAATACCATCAAACAGAGAGAAGAAAAGAAGGGAAAAACCCAGAGAGAGAGAGAGAAGGTGAAAGGAGAAAAAGAACAAAGCAAAAGATGACTAATAAAGAAATAGAGAAAGAAAAGAGGAAATTCAGGAAAGTGTATTCTAATGTATTGGGAGTCAAACTTTGATGCCTTCTTTTATTTTCTTCTATTTTCAATGCAAATGACTGACTTGTCGTTTCTGACTTTATTGATAAAACCAATGAAAGATCGACACGTATATTTAGGAGAAAACGGAGAAGATGGCATTGACCAAAGGTTTTTAACCTGTTAACGGGTAAAGCGGTGAAAATAGATGGACGACTTTTTGGTGATTGGGGGAGGTAGAAAGTCAAATGCTAATAATGAAGCATTGGATGAACGATTGATTAAAAGTTGGGTATAAAACGGGTGAGGAAATAAATTGGTACTGGTGTGTGTGAATTAGGTTTAGGCATCATGCCGAATTATGTTGAATCCAGTGTGACTTTATTCAAGTTTGAATAGAGTCCAACCAACATAATTTTCAGGTAGCGTTTCACTGAAATTTTGAATTCTTCAATTTTTTGCACAAGTTGATTTCAACTAAACATTAACAATAAAGTCTTGAAAAAAGAATTAATGGTTGGTTGAAAAACAATTTTTACAAAATAATAATAATAATTCCCAAAACTCTTATTCGAATTCGGTATGAAATTAAATTGACCTCGATTACAATTTTATTATTATTTTTTTTAATATGACGGTGGTTGAACGGATATTGAATGTAAGGGAAAAAAAATAATTTGGGTGAATATCAAAAGTATTTTTAGAGTAGGTGTTAAACTAGTTGTGATATTTTTATAGCTGTATGAAAATGTTATTAAGAGTAAAATTAAAAGTTTATAGGTAAAGAGTTTTCACGTATAAAATAGTGCCTTCTGTTTTACTTTATATGGTAATGTTTAACTCCATGTCATGAGATCTTTGAGACCATAAAAATATGTAAATAAAAAAATATAAAATTTAAAGTTAAAAAAATATTATTGTTTAGAATGGATTTTAAGAAAATAATATTACATAAAAAATGTGTTATTTTTATCACGATCTAAAATTTCACAAAGTTTTGATGGTAATTATCCTAAATCTCTAGGTAAGCCAACTAATACATGCTACTACTCACCTAACATCGTCAATTAAATAAATAAGAATGTGAAAATTAACTCAATTAATCTCAAGAACTTGTGGTACAAGTCATAAGCGACTAGGATTTAAATTACAATATTGACAGGAATAAATACATAATCTGTTTGGAAGTTACATAAATAGAAACACAAGTCATATACTACTATGAATAAGATGATAGTGATGGCTGGAATGATGTTGTCTTCAATGCATGTCCTCAAACTCCGCTTCTGCCTAGCTTCAAATATCTCCATGCAAGGTGCAGAAGTATAGTATGAGTACGAACAATCCTCCGTGAAATTGAAACAGATTCCTTACTAATGAAGAGAGTACCGGAGGATGTATGGGAACCACCCTAAAGCATAGCCAATCAAGTGAAGGAGATAAAAACACTATTGTCTAGAAGAGTATTTCAGGTAGTTCATGTACTGATGGAGGGAAATGAGTTAGAAGCATTTAGCTAACTTCACACTAGAACAACATGCGTTGGTACGGTACATTCGTTCGAGGAACCAGATACACAAGGGAGGAGAATATTGAACAATGACAAGCTACATATACTCTATATTACTACTTATTATAAGGGAGAATAAGCAGGCAGCAGGTCAACATGCCTGCTTGAGATTTCAAGGGTAGTTTGGTTATTTCAGTTAAAATTGAACAGAATGATTGGTCAAAAAGGAATGTTATTGTAGCACATGTATAAATTTTCAAACATCTTGACTAAGTTGCCCTTTGTATCATTATCCACTTCCCATACAACAACATTAATTTGTACTCTCCACGTGGATCCCACGCCCAGCCTACCCAAACTGTGTCACCTCCATTTGCCAAAATTCAATAACATGTGTTCTTCTGGCTATTTACAGTTGCACACATTTATTAATTTCAAATGTTTCATTATCAAAATTTATTAAGGTCAATTTGATTACTTTTATAACAAAAGAGAGATTAATTGATTTTAAATTAATATAATATTGTCACCAATACACAATGGTTGAGTGCATTATTTGTATTAGGATAAAACTTTATGAAAACCAGACCACAAAATTGTAAAGCAAAATTTAGAGAAAATTCACTTACAAAATGAAGAGAGGTGATTTGGATTGAACTCAATAAAATACTAATTTTGTTATACTATTTGAAAATTTCTATGAGATTAGTTTTTCAAATGGTTTTGATTTTAATTACTGCATTGTTTTCTTGAAATTTTATTAATTATTTCACTCTAAGACTTTTCATTGGAAACTTAATCATACAAAGAATTGTAAATTTATATGTCTATATCGGTTTTTATCTCTATTTTCATTTTTTAATATCTTTCAAATAACGATCTTAAGATTGTTAGAAGATTTTTTTAGCACCGATTTTAAATAAATTATATCATACTTGAAATATTTATAATATTCTTGTAATACCTCATCTAAATAAAGAATAATATATTAAAATACATAGAAAAATGAACAACTAGGAGAAAACATTAAGTTGAAAGATCAAGATGTAGGCATGTCCAAATTTGAAAATGAAATAGCACTTCTATCGGGAGCTTTCACCAATTTCGTATTGTTTTTGCGGTTAGTACATAGTGTATCTAATAAGGTGATGGCCAAAAATCATAAAAATTAAATTTTCACACTAAAATAGATATTCTTAGCGCAATATTGGAGTTTAGAATAAGTTGAATCATAAAGAGAGGACTGAAAAGGGAAGCGAAATACCACAGCTACTAAAGTACGAAGAAGCATAAATACAACACACAACAAACAAATGACATTGGCATATCTATGATCTTTAGCAGAGAACCAAAAATATACATATGAATACGAATTGTTCATATAATTAATTGTCATTTAGAGGGAAAAACAAAAGGCATACTCAATCGTTAGAAGTAGCTCCTGGTCTATTACCATGTACAAAACCAACACGACAAATTCAAATACAAAATTGAGTGACTTTTAAGATTAAAAACAACACTAAATGGTTGTTGGGCCCGGGCGTAGCCCGGTCATACTGTCACTAGTTATGGTAAGAACTGCCAAACCACCAATTCCTTGGCTTGGACATTAACGATGGACTTAATAATTTACGTGTAATTTAGTTATAAAATTGCCCTTGTCAAACGTGGAGTATTGTTGTAGGTATTATATGGACCTACCATATATTCAGGATTGCAAAGGATTATGCCCACAATCAAACGTGCATATTTACAAGGTATGCTATACAAGCTCGGAAAGCAGCGGTTATGCATATTCAATTTCAGATGTCATGTACGTAAAAGATTGTATGGCCTTATCAGCCTATGTTTTGTGTATGAGTGATTATTTTGACCGTATACTCGTATGCCTTATGTATGAGTTAGTACCACATGTTGTATTCTACTTATCTCACGACAGCCTTCCGACTTAGTTATCTATGATAACATGACATAAAAAGATACGTTATGTTGGTACTCGACTGAGTAAGGTACCGGGTACCTGTCGTGGCTCATTGGTTTGGGTCGTGACACGGAGTGTTGGCCGCATGAACGAAGGTATGGGAGTTTAAGTGAAACTTGCAAAATCAAGTATTTTTTTTGCAGAAGTGGCTGGCATGTCACATGTGGGAAATACATATTTTATCGACGGTTAGCTTAATTTTATCATATTTTGAGATTGGGAGATCAGATTGGGGTGATTTTGAGGCGATTTTTACCAATTGGATTGTGATAAGGGTTCTTGACTTGGATTTGGTTTTTATGTCACTTTGATTTTTTATCTTTTGGTTGATGAAATCTAATGGGGGAAAGGGGGTTTTTGTTAGCAAGGTGACAAGTGGGTACATAACTTGTATGTTGAATTTAATCGGTTTAGGCTACTTAAACTCTTTTCGAGCTTTAATTAAATTGTTTTTTTATCATGTTTTTAATTTTTATAGTTAATCTATTCTTACTAATATTAGTCTATCCTTACATGCCTTAAATGACTTTGATTAACACTTGTTTTACATCCTACTTGATAATTCGCTCTTACGCTTTAATTGAATTTGATGCCTCTTTTATTTTTACATGTTATCTCTTTCATTGTTGCTAATCTTTATTTGAAGTCATTGTTACATATTATCTCTTTCATTGTTATTATTCTTAGTTGCAGTCATCAGTATATGTTATTTCTTCCACTGTGAGTTATGATTATTCAGTAACGTGGTTACACATTATCTTTCCCATTACTGAGTTATTGGTGTTGAAGTTATGAAAACCATTATCAAATTGAGGTGCAGTTTTTACTTGTTAAGATATCTTTCTTATTGAGAAAATTTACATTCATTGTTATCGTTGATATTCTTGGACACATTGTGGTTGACCTATGGGCTATTATTATGGAAACAATGATATTGTTGATTATTGGCAAGTTGTGACATATGGGCACTTGTGGTGCGAGTTGCTATTGTGATGTGATATTGATGTGCATGCGGCAATATGAGGATATGGGTTAATGTGAATGTGGCGGCATAAGGTGAAACTTATGTGCATATTGCTTGTAAGGAAATTACGTGATGCCATGCAGCATCATAAGGTGTGTTAAAGTGCATGCAACTATTTCGAGAAAAGTATTTTCAAAACTATTTAAATGTAAGGCTCACGCAGTGGTATACGGAATGATTGTGATTGACATTGAGAAATGTGAATACGAGGCGGTACCTTGGTTGTGATTCTTGTTATGTACGAGGCAATATCTTGGTTGTGATTCTTATTGTACACGAGGCGGTACCTCGTTGTGATTCTTTTTGTTTATCTCATGCTGCAAAGAGTTATTTGGTGGAAACCCTTCTTGTTATTTTGATTTCACTTTTTATAGTAATTATTTTCCGTATATGATCATTGTGGTTCTTTTCAATTGCTTCTTTTATGTTATCTCTATGATTTCAATCCTTTCATTAGTCTACGTTATTAACTTGTTTCATATAACTTATTTCTCTATTTTCCATGAGTTCTTATTATTACATTTTCATTATATTTATTTTATCCTAGTAGGTTCTTGACCTGGCCTTTTCACTAATCTACCGATGATAGGCAAGATACTTACTAGGTAAGAGTAAATCATGAAGAGTGATGTCGTTTCATTTATTTATGATATTACACGGTAAGGACGAGAGTAAAAGCACGAATGGTGATGTCGTGCCATATTTTTTATTCTCGGATTGATGTTTTACTTGGTTACATTGTTTCTTATTTTGAAAAAAGTTAGTTGGTGACTTCGTTCTTGCCATTCTTATGATATTTCCCCTTTTGTCATAGCCTCGTCAAAACCTCTTCAAGGTTAGACTTGATACTTACGGAGTATACTACATCGGTTGTACTCATGCTACATTTCTGTAATTCTTGTACAGATACTGGTGTTGGTCCCAGTAGTATCTAGTAGTGTTTTGCTCGGATCCAGCAACATTCGGACACTTGAGGTATAGTTGCACAATGTTTACAGCCCTAAAGTCCCCTTCTTTCTCCAATTTACAGTTTACCTAGTCTCAGAAGTGTGCTTTGTTTCAAACCATATATGTAGTACTCTAGTTGCTCATGTCTTCGTGGCTTTAAATTCTCAGAGATGTTTGGATACCGTCATATGTATTTAGTTATGCGACTTCAGACCATTTCGGCTTATCTTCATTAATGTTTTATTTTGAACTGGTAAAATTGGTTAAATAATCTAGCTAATATTGGCTTGTCTAGCAAGTGAAATGTTAGGCGCCATCACTATTCCGAGGGTGAGACTCCGGGTCGTGAGAAGTTGGTCACGAGTCATGAGCAAGTTTAGTTTAGTCTGGAGGATTAGTACATAGAAGTTTGTACTTACACATCTTCTAGAGGCTAAGGGGCTTCAGGAAAATTCCACTTCTTTCTTTCTCTATCGTGCAATTTTATTTTATTATTGATGTTTGAACCATTCCATTCTTTGTTCATTCACATATGGTGAGAACACGCACAACATCCACAACCGGGTAGGATCTGGAGCCCCTTGTTGCAGCGACTACTAGGGGTAGATGCTGGGCCCAAAGTTGAGCTAAAGGCCAAGGCAGAGGTAGCGCTCAACCTAGAGCTCTTGCAATAGCATCCATTTTGGAGCCTTAAATTGATCAAGAGGAGGAAATCTCAGCTTATACCGCACCAGCCAGACCCGCTCATGTCCTGGAGAGATTTATAGCCACTCTCGTGCTTCAAGATGCGCTAGTTCACTTGGTGGGCCTTATGGCGTAGAATGAAAAAGGACATTGTTGCGTATGTTGCTCGGTGTTTGAATTGTCAGCATGTCAAATAGGAACATCAGAGGCCTGGTGATGTGTTTCAAATAATTGAGCTTCCCTGGTGGAAGTGGGAGTGGATTTCCATGGATTTCGTTACTGGACTTCCGTCGACTCGGAAGAAGTTTGATACTATTTGGGTTATTGTTGATAGGCTGACCAAGTCAGCGCAATTCATTCCAGTAGCAGTCTCATATTCACTCGAGAGGCTGCGTCCAGCTCAGTCTAGGTAGAAGAGTTATGCAAACCATAAGGTCCGAGATGTAGATTTCATGGTTGGTGAGTGTGTAAGCTCCCGGTGTTGCCTATGAAGGGCGTGACTCACATCCCATAGCAGGTGCGAGATTGTTTATAACGGGGGATTGTGACTTGGTCCATCCCGAACAAGAATGTTTCTATATTAGCGATTGATACGCACCCTGCATTGAATATATCTGGGCTTATTGCCGTGTCTGGGGCCTTGTGCCGATCTGTAGCATCCTTAGAGGATGAATATCATTATGATAGCATGCTCTGTATAATCATTGATCTTAGTCCTGTGCTTAATCACCGTAATGAAATGCTAAGTCTTTTTCCAAAAGTTAAATATCTAAAGTATATTCTTCTTAACAAATTGGAAACTGGGAAATTAATTGAATTAGTACGTGACTCATATGCATACTATGGAATGAGTACGGATCGGGCTGCACGCCGCAGCGAATGTTATGATTGAGTACGGATCGGGTTGCACGTCACAGCGTATGTTATGATTGAGTATGGGTCGGGTTGCACGCTACAGCAAATGTTATGATTATATTTTGCTTGGGCTGAAGGAGCCCCTCCGGATCCGTTATCCACATTTGTTCCCCGACTAAGGTACTTCCTTCTTTTGTCCGTTCGAGGACGAACAGTTGTTTTAGAGCTGGAGGATGTGACTTATTTTCCTCATCTGTTCCGTGCTTTCGAGGCCTTGAAAACCTCATTTATAGTGTCTCTATTTGTGTGCATAGTCCGGGCGCGTAGCCAAAAATTTTTTATGTGGAAATATGTAAATTATATGAAAAATTTAAAGAATTTTGATATTAATATGACTATAGTTGACTTTGGTCAATATTTTTCGTAAACGGACCCGGACCCGAGATCGGACTGTCCCGGAAGGTCCGTAGAAAAATATGGGACTCGGGCATGTGTCTGGAGTCGCAATCCAAGGTCTAAAACCTGAGTAAAAGAATTTTTTTGTTGAATTGTTTTTTTCTAAAATGAATAATCAAAATGAAAATGAAAATTAATTAAACGACCATGGTATCGGGCTCCTATTTTGATTCTGATACCCGTTACAAGTCTTATATATTGTTTAAGCACTTCCTATAAAGTTTGGTAAAAAACAGACGTCGTTTGACGTGTTTCGGATAGGTTTGGATTGTGTTGTGCTCATTTTTCTTATGCTTCGACATCATTTGTTCCAGCGTAAATGATATCATATTGATTAAATGAGCTCCGAGTACTATTATGAATGAAGCATTAGATCCGTATCGTAATTACTGAACCGTATCAAAAAGAATCATCAAATTTGGACATCGTATGAGGATTTTATGGCCATTTTACTAAGGTTGCCCAGATTTTCAGATTAATGATGAAATTGCCCCTGACGGCGTATTAAAAACCTGCCCTATTTGCAAATCTTAAAACCTACATATCTCCTTCATTATAAGGTCAAATTGAGTGATTCAAAAGCCAAAATTCATTAAAGGTTCACAAGAAATCTATTGGGAGCAGTAAAACGGATGAAAAGTATACCTATAATGAGCAGGTAGAGTTTTCTTCTAATTTTTGAACGGGAAGAAGCTTCTGAGGCGATTTTTAAGAGAGAAAATCAGTGGGTATCACATAGGCAAGTGATTTGATTATTAAAACTCATTTATGGGTGATTATAAACCACAATCCCATTCTTTAATTCATGAAAACAGTAGAAAAATAGGATTTTGGGGCGTGGAATTATGAGACTTTTAGGGGTTAATTTGAGAGGTCAAACATACTTCGATTTTGGTATTCTTTATATGTACGGACTCGTGGCGAGACAAAGAATCCGTTGGTATAATTTTCGGAATTTTTTTACCAAGCGGGACCAGGGTCGGTTTTACAATTTTTGGGCAGCATGTTGAAAATAATTTAATTAGGCAATTGGGCTGATTTGTTGAGTAGAATTGATGATATTAAATAAATTATGTATAGATATGATTGATTTGGAGCCAAATTCTAAAGGAAAGGCATTTCTTGAGGATTGAGTGAACTATACGCCGTCGAGGTAAGTGTTTGATCTATCCTAGCGTGAGGGAATAGGAGTAGAGTATAATAACTTCCTAATTGCTAAATGATCGAGTGCGGTGTATAGGCGTGGTGACGAGCATCTATACACCGGTGTCTAGCATGACCGTGAGTCATTGTTGGCACATGTTGTGAACTAATGTGGAATTCTCTTATGTTATATTATTGAGCCCTTGCCAGGTTGTGTTATTGTTCCCTTGCCGGGACCTTATTGTTGTTGTTGTTATTGTTCCCTTGCCGGGATATTATTATGATTGTTGTTACTCCCTTGTCGGGATGGTACTTGTTGTTTATTTTATTCTTCTTGCATGTTTATTGTGACTGTTGTTTGGGTGAGGAAGAGTGATAAAGCGCGAAGATTGATGTCGTGCCATTTTTAATTATATTCGCACGAAGGATCATTCCGTGCCATTGTTAATTATATTTGCACGAATGATCATTCTGTGCCATGTTTTACTATATATGAACAAAGGAACATTCCGTGCCATTGTTAATTAAATCATGCACGAAGGATCATGTCATGCCATGAATATGAGGATGACAGTAAAAGCACGAAGGGTGATGTCGTACGCTTTTATTTGCTTATTTGGTGAGGATGAGAGTAAAAGCACGAAGGGTGATGTCGTGCACTTCTATTTGATTATTTGGTGAGGATGAGAGTAAAAGCACGAAGGGTGATGCCGTGCAACTATTCAATTTCTTATTTTGTGATAAATGTCTGTTGCATTCTGTTTTTACCTTACTGATGAATTATACATATTTGATTTTGCTCCCCATAGCATGTTCCCTCCCTTTATATTTGTACTGCTCAGTATTTTTATTATTTTGTGGTACATATATATATAGAACTATACAGGTTTATGTGAGTGTCTGGTCCTAGGCTTGTCACTACTTCGTCGGGATATGCCAGGCACTTACCAGCACATGGGGTCGGTTGTGCTGATACTACACTTCTGTGCATTTTTGCACAGGTCCAGGTCTTGAGCAGCAGCAGCAGCGGTTGTTCGGTAGCAGGATTTTTCATGCCCCCGAGACTGAGGTAGCTTGCAGGCGTCCACAGGCCCGACGTCTCTTCTATATTTTTCATTTATACTGTAGTCTCATTGTTTCAAGGCAGACGATTGTTATATTTCTTTCAGACCATTATGTGTAGTTATTTTTAGTAGTTCATGAGTTAGTGACTCTACATCTTGGGTAGAGGATTTATGTTGAGTATTTCACAATTATATTCAAATTTATATAAGTAGACTTCCGCAGTTAATGTTATTATTATTATTCATGTTATTAAATTGACAACATGATGGTTTTTAGTAGTGGAAAGATGGTGAGTAAATTGGCTTGCCTAGCTATCACGAGTAGGCGCCATCACTATCCGGATGGTGGGGAATCCGGGTCGTGATACAATCAAATCCCTAAAATCATCTTTCCAATTCTCTTCCCTCCCCCCCCCCCATTTTCACCCCAAATTCCCAATTTAGATGATAAAAATCAAGATACAATCATGGAAGTTATCCAAAAACAAGTCAAGAATACTTATTCCAGTCACTTCTCTAAAAATTCTTCCAAAAATCACCTTCTACCGAGCTCCCACTTTAATTTTATGTTATGAACTAGAAACCCTCATTTTGAATCTATTAAATATACCCAGGTATACCTTCATCGCGATCGCGGAATTCGCCTCGCAATCGAGAAGAACAAAAATGGATTGCCCCTCGACTTACCTTACGCAATCGCAGAAACACATACGCGATCGCGGATAACAAACTCACAAAACAATGTGAACGCGTCCAACTCTACACAATCACGTAGGTAATTCCTTCACCTCACGACTGCTCCAAATCTTTCTACGCGAACGCGACCTTAGCCACGTGTTCGCGATAGCCAAACTTAATAGACCTTCGCAATCGCAAGCCCTAACTGGTGATCGCATAGAACAATTTCTCAGCTTCCCTCAACAGACCTACGCGATTGCAGCCCCACTCTTGTGATCGTGTATAAGGAAACCTTAAGAAAAATGCAGTAGTAAACAACAGTTTCTTCAACACTAAAAATGCTCCGTTAACCACCTGAAATCACCCGAGGCCTTTGGGACGTCAACCAAAAATACCAACACACCCCATAGCATCATTCAAACTTAGTCGAATCTTCGAATCGCGCAAAATAACATTGAGACACCAAATTACCCTCAGATTCAAGTCTTAGAACTTCTAAACTTTCAAATTTCACAAACGACACTGAAATCAATCAAATCATGTCCGAATGACCCCAAATTTTGCACACAAGTCAGAAATGACACCAAAAACCTACTCCAACTTCCGGAATTCCATTACGACCCTGATATCAAAATTTTCACTGTCGACCAAAATGCCAAAATTCCAACTTTCGCCAATTCATACCAAATTCTACCACGCACCTCCAAATCACATTCAAACGTGTTCCTAAGTTCAAAATCACCTAACGGAGCTAACGAAACTATCAAAATTCAAATCCGAGATCGTTCACACATAAGTCAACATCCGGTTGACTTTTTCCAACTAAAGCTTCTACTTGAGAGACTAGGTGTCTCAAATCCTATCCGAATCCACTCCAGACCCGAACCAACTGACCCGTCATATCATAATTTAGCTGAAGAACACAAAAAAAACAGAAATGGAGAAAACAGGGCAGTAACTCATGAAACGACCGGCAGAGTCGTTACAATAATATGTGCACACAAAAAATTAGACACCACACAAATTACCCCTCTTGTGTGGAGCTGAAGTATAAAACAACAGTATGTAAGTTTCTTCTTAGTATCTATATATCTTGTCTTGATGATAGGAAGGAGCACAACCTAACAGTCAATATTCACAATCATATATTTTGCTAAACCTAACATTCCGCGACGTACGTTACCTCAAAAACCTTGAAATCCTTTCTCGTCAACCAACTTTAAGAAAACACAAATCTTTCGTCTGCGGGTCTATATATCTCTCGTTCTTGCTGGTTCAAACTTTGTTTTTCTATTTTCTTCATTCAATTTTCTGGATGGCAACGAGGAGGAACAAAAATATACAAGCCAAGCTGGTAGGTATGTTTTTCCCTTTGTTAACTCTTTTTAGAATTCTCTTATTAATCATACGATCTCAGTCAAAAACAACAAGGGGATATGATACAATTTGGATGAAACTCTTGTTAAAATTTCTAATGTTTAATCATGTTTCAGGTACTGCTGGGGGACATGGGCACTGGAAAAACTAGTTTAGTGTTAAGATTTGTGAAAGGACAATTCTTTGACTTCCAGGTTTTGGTCAATTGCATGCATAACCAATTCTGAATTAATTTCCATGAGTATATTTGTTTTTATGACATGATTGAAACATGTAGGAGCCAACAATTGGAGCAGCCTTCTTTACTCAGTTACTTTCTCTAAATGAAGCAACCATAAAGTTTGACATATGGGACACTGCAGGACAAGAGCGGTACCACAGTTTAGCTCCAATGTACTACCGTGGTGCAGCAGCTGCTGTTATAGTCTATGATATCACTAGCAAGGTACCCTGGATCTATCTGAAAGATTTTGCACATTTCTTTATTTAAAAATAATTTAATGTTAAGTTCTCGTTTTATTACTATTAATAAAATGATTTATAAATCAATCTATTGGGTTCAGGATTCATTTGAAAGAGCTAAAAAGTGGGTGCAACAGCTCCAAAGACAAGGTAAGCAAAATTGGTACACTTTGACGACTGGCTTGCGTTTTGAATCTAAAAAGACGAAAATGAAACAGTTCCGATGTGGAAAATGAACATAAATCCCTCCATTCTACTTTATGTGGCAAAATTGGAAATACTAGGGTCGAGAGGTACTTAATTTTCGACGAGTTTGAACATAAAGTATATTTTTAACTTCTTGAAAACAAAATTTACATATTTAAAAACTTCACAAAAAGTACTATAAGTTGTAATACTTAATTATTTGAGATATTTGTAAATAAAAAAAAATTAAGAAAAGCATGGTCAAAGAACGAAGAATCTCTTTGATTCCTCAAATAGTAACATAGTCACATATAATTAATTGAAATAATATTATCGGTGCCGGATTCAGGAATTTCAGTAAGAGAAAGAAAACATGTTAAGAAGTTAAGGGGATTTTAACACATATATAAATATATATATCTATCTATATTAAAAACACGAAACCCCTTAGCGAAATATCGTTTTCTTTTTTATCCTTTAAAAATAAAATTCACACTATATAAACCAGTCATTTAATTATTTTTCTCGTATTTAGGACTTGAAAATTCGTTGAAATATGGTAGGAGCGGTCTAATGGTGTGTTTGTGGTACTAGGAAATCCAAATTTGGTGACTGTTTTAGTGGCCAATAAGGCTGACTTGGATTCAGAAAGAATGGTGGACAATGAGGTATTTCAATCTTTTCTAATAATGAATGAGGTTTAGGCATATATTCAATAAATATTAATGAAGATGAAGTATCCATACTATATCCAGCTGATATTATTATGCAGGAAGGAGACCAATATGCTAAAGAGAATGGCTTGCTATTCTTTGAAACTTCAGCAAAAACTGCTCAGAATATAAACGAACTCTTCCATGTAATAGGTAATTGTTAAACATGATCACTTTCGCTTTGATATGATTTTAAAAATTTCAAGCCAAAACAAATGCATTATATTATGCATGCAGCACAGAGATTAGCTACTGCTGCCCCAGCTCACCTAGGTGGAATGAAACTAGCCAACAGAACAGGGGAAGGAGTGAGGAGACTATTCTGTTGCTCTGCATGAGATCAATGATCATTACATTCCAGTCAGTTCTTTCTTGGTAAATAATACGTACTATATAATGGTGATTGTGCAGTGATGCATCATTGTTGATCGTTTAGGTGCTCTTTGCTTTGTCCTACAGGAGATACATGATATATAATGAGGCCCTTCATGACTGAAACAGGGTACAAGTCTAAGTGTGAGTAATGGTTATGGTCTCTGTGGTATAGTACTAAGGTTATTGTTTTACTACACTTGTATCGGATATCTAAACCTAATTTGCGTTGTTAATATAATTTAGTTAATTTCATGTGAACATGGCATTTGGATGATTATGTCGACTCAAACGGAAATTATTTAAGTGAATATTTGTCCGGCTGTTAGGAATATATATTCCTAGTTATGTTATGGTAAATATAAGTTGGAAAAAAATAGTTTTTTCGCTCGTAGTTCGAACATGTTAATTGGAAGAAATTTGATTCACCCCTCTGCCCCCTAAAAGCAAGGTCTACCATGTTTTAATCACCTGAACTTGAGGAACCCTTAATTTGAGGTTTAATAAATGTAAAAATTAAACATATTAATTATTCATTTGTTACCTAGTAGTTATCCAATTTTTAAGTGGATAATATGATTTTTATCTATATTAGACTTATTTTGAAAAAGTTCTTCATCCAACCCATTTTGTAATGAATTATAAGGGTGGATAACTATTTTCTTTTAACCATTTTGCCACCACTAGTTTTAACTGACATAGACTACAAGGAACTCATGTGTTACAAGTAAGCATGATTTAAAACTGATATTGGTTAAAAGGAGCCCAAATATGTATTTAAAAAGAGTTTTTATTTCTATAAAATTTGCATAGCAGAAGTTTTGAATATTTGTGATTGTAATTTATCTCCAAATGTAGCATCACGTTTAAACTTTTTGGATAAACCTTCAGTATCGTCAAAGTAGTTGCGGCTTGATTTGAACCCCCCCTGATTCTGTCTTTGATCTTGCTTCGAACCAGTGGCTCTGATACCACTTTGTTAGATCAAAATAACAAAGTGCATGCGGAAGTTAACAATGAAAAACTTGATGGACGATAAATTAGTGTATAAAAGAAAAATATACTAAACTAGGCATAATAATTTATTATGGTTTGATCGATATATCACTATTATAAAAAGAGAACAAATTTTTGAAAGGATAATCTCCCCTAAATATGATTCTCATAAGAATTACATTGTGGATGCTATTGTTGTTCTTGTTGTGAGAAGAAAACATCAATTTATAGAAGTACAATACTTCTTCTCTAAAAAAAAGATAATGTATATAAAGAAAATTTATTCATTTTAGAAGTCATTTTCCCTTCCTTCAAGAAAGAGAGTCCTAATAAATTAGAAACTAAGGATAAAATCCTAATATTGTGAACCGTAATTCTTATAATTAATAATCCCTCCAATTCAATTTGTAACGAATTGGCCAATCGTTTCGTGAATTGTAGCCCCATTTTTTTCTATTTTCTCTTCATTATGTGTTCCTCAGTTGTAACTCATCGTATCGTGTTGGTTGGTTTGGGTTCGAAATAGTTTCGGTGTGGAATGGGACACTTAGTCTCAAATTTAGAAGTTTAAGTTGGAAAAATCAATTGAATGCTGACTTATGTGTGAACGATCTCGAATGTGACTTCTAATGGTTTGGCAAACTCTGTTAGGCGATTTTGGACTTGGGAGCGCGTCCAAAATGTGATTTTGAGGCCCCTCTAGAATTAGGATTGAATTGGCAAAACTGAAAATTTGGCAATTCTCGATCGGTAGTGAAAATTTTGATATCGGGGTAGAAATAAAATTTTGGAAGTTGGAGTAGGTCTGTAGTGTTATTTTTGATATGTGTGCAAAATTTTAGGTCATTCGGACGAGGTTTGGTAGGTTTATCGCTTGCGAAATTCGGAAGCTTAGAAGTTCTTAGGCTTGAATCCAATGGTAATTCGGTGTTTTGATGTTGTTTTGAGTGTTCCGAAGGTTCGACTAAGTTTGTATGTTGCTATATGACTTGTTGGTATTTTTGGTTGAGGTCCCGAGTGACTCAGGATGAATTCGAATGGTTATCGGAGGAATTGGAAATGGAATTGTGCACGTGAAGCTGTTGCTTCTGATGTTTCCGCACCTGCGGATTGAGGATGATAGGTACGAGGTTGCAGATGCGGCAGGGAAGCCGCATATACGGAATTGGAGGGATAAAAGAAGAGCCGCAGATGCGGTGAGTTTGATGCATCCGCGGGCCCGCAGGTGCGGTACCTGGGCCTAGATGCAGTCTTGGAACTTTAAGTGGAAATCACAAATACAGTTGTTTAGACCGTAGAAGCGGTCCCGCATATACGGGTAAATGGTCGTAGGTGCAGAAATGCCTGGTCAGAAGTTATAAATTGAACCATTCACGAAATTCGAGTTATTTTCCACCATTCTTGTTCGGACTTGGAGCTTTTTGGAAGGTTTTGAAGAGGGAATCAAGGGGGTTTACATTGAGGCAAGTTACTTAAGCTCAATACTCGTGATTATGGTAATCTTCAGTTTTTTAAGCATGTGATTAGTAGAAATTAGGGATGAAATTGAGGGGTTAGGGCTTGGAAATTGGAGAGTTTAATTTGGGGATTTGAGGGACCATTTTTTCGAATTTGGATGAATTCGGTATGGATAGACTCGTGAGTGAAAGGGGTTTCTGGTTTCGTGATTTTTGTCGGATTTCGAGACGTGGGCTCGAGAGCCGGATTTGGGTGAATTTCGATATTTTGTCTAAATAGTTAGTTTTTTGTATGAAATTGGTTCCTTCGCCTATATTGATTGCACTGTATTGTTTTGGTTAGATACAGGACATCTGGAGGCCGACTCCAGCGGCAAGGGCGTTACAGAGTAGGGATTTGACCGGTTTGAGGTAAGCAATGATTGTAAATCTAGTCCTGAGGGTAAGAAACCCCGGATTGCGCATCATTTTACTGCTTTGAAGTGACACATATGCTAGGTGACGCGCGTGTGGGCATGCACCATTGGGGATATTCTCGTAGCAACTATTAAGTTGCATATTTGACTGAAACTATATGATAATTATGTGATTTAGGAAGAATTTATATAATTGGGCTCACAATACCATATTTGGGCCTTGTGCCAAAGCTGTTTGGACTCTTAGCGGCCTTTTCTTCTTATCCTCTCACTATTTTGATTTAAGATCCATACTCAGTCATAATGTGTTTACTGATTTCATAACTCAGTCTTTATTACATCATTTTGATGCATATAAAATATTATTTTAGGCTGAGCACCCTAATTTTTACCGATAGCCAGAGTGGCTTGAGAGGTTCATGACTGAGTGAGGCCGAGAGCCTGTTCTTGTGAGAATATTATGAGATTGGGTTGTGTGCCGCATCATGTTACTGATTTATGATTATGACAGGTCGATTGCCTGATAGATTTATGCCACGAGGTAGCTAGTTATAGCGCCTGGGCTGTAGGAGTCCCTCCGGATTTTGTACACCCTCAATAAGCGTGGATACCCTGAGTGGGTGTTATGTGATATACCCGAGGGGCTATGTACGAGTGATTGTGAGGTTCCTCTGAGAGGCTGATTCTGAGTGATGTTATGCCCGAGGAGCGTTTTATAATTTATGTTGCTCGAGGGGCTGTATAAGAGCGATGTTTGCCCGAGGGGCGGTATATAACTTTCATCACTTTTACTCTCTTTTGCATTGAGCCCCTATTAAACTGTTGAAAAATATCTTTGAATGAATTTTTTTACCGAAAATAGGATTTTTAAATGAGAAGATTTGACTCACATACTGATTTGAAAGCATATTGTATTTACTAAGATTTAGTGATGTGGATTTTATGTGTTTCCTACTACCCAGTCTTTATTTGCCTTTATAACTTACTGAGTTGGTGTACTCACATTATCTCTGTACTTTGTGTGCAGATCCAGGGGTTGCTAGACGTGCTAGCGATTGTTGATTTTCATCTGTCACGGATCCATGGAGTTAGCATGGTAGTTGCATGGTGATCACAGCCCTGCTCTTCTCCCTCCTATCTTCCTTTAGATGTCATTAGTTGTTTTCTAGACTGTATTACTCTTACTTTTGTTGGATAGTTTCTAGTAGATGCTCATGACTAGTGACACCCCTAGGTTGATATTTTCTTTCTATACTTTATTATTCAGATTAACCTTATGAGGTTTTATTAATTAAATATCTTGATGAAATCTTTATTTTGAAATATTAGGTTGTTTTTGATAAAAAAAAAGTCGTCTTGCCTAGTTCCACATTAGGCTCCATCACGATATGGTAGATTTGGGTCGTGACAAGTTGGTATTAGATCCTAGGTTACATAGGTCTCACAAGTGATGAGCGAGATTAGTAGAGTCTTGTGGATCAGTACGGAGACGTGCATACTTATCTTCGAGAGGTTGCAGAACCTTCAGGAAAACGTCACATTCTTGAATTCTTGTCGTGCGAACCTGTTGATTCTGCTAACTAAACTTTTGTTATTCTATTCTCTCACATATGGTGAGGACACGTGCTACCAGACATGACAGACAACCACCAATACCACCAGTTGGGGTCGCAAGAGGCTAAGGCCATGGTAAGGGCATGAGTGTAGCCCACACAGTAGCTAGGGCAGCACCTGCAGATCCACCAGCCGCCCCAGTTCATAACCAAGCCCCTTTTGTGGATGCTCCAGCAAGACCAGCTCAGTCACTAGCAGTGCCTATTGTTACCCCGGGTCTTCAGGAGAGCTTAGCTCAAATCTTGACCGTGTTCACCAATTTTGCTCAGGAGGTCGCTATTTCTACTACATCAGCTACTTCTCAGGCCGGGGAGGCACTCAGACTCCCCCCTACACTGAGTAGGTTGTTCAAGGACTACATACACTGGAGGCACCACCAGCCTAACCGGTTGCACCTGCTCAAGATTATGTGAAACCAGTCATGCCAGATGACGAGCAGCGTAGATTAGAGAGGTTTGGTAGACTTGAGCCCCTGACTTTTAGTGGTATAGAGGGCGAGGATGCCCAGGGTATTTTGGACAAGTGTTAGAAGATTCTTCATACGACGGGTATTCTTAAGACCAGTGGGATCTCATTCACCACTTTTCGATTTTCTAGAGCTGCATTTACTTGGTGGGAGGCTTATGAGAGGCGTAGACCTGTTGGTGCAGTGCCCCTCACCTGGAAACAGTTGTCTGTTCTCTTTTTGGAGAAATATGTGTTGCATTCCCGCAGAGAGGAGCTACGCATGCAGTTTGAGCAGTTGTGTCGGGATGATATGACTGTGACACAGTATGAGATGAGGTTGTATGAGTTAGAATGTCATGCTATGTGGTTGGTTCCCACGGACAGGGAGAGGATTAGGAGGTTCATGGATGGCCTTTTATATCAGTTGGAGATTTTTATGACTAGAGAGAGGATATCTTGTGCTTCTTTTGAGGAGGTTTTTGACATTTCTTGAGACATATAGTCAATTCATCATCACGAGCGAGTGGAGAGGAAGGCCAATAGGCCTCGTGGATCCGGTAGTTTTGGGGGTGCTCCTCATGGGGGTCAATTTTAGCACGGTAGAGGTCGTCCATTCAGAAATGCTCAGTCAGCTTGCCCAGTACACCGTGGGGCATCATTGGCTTCTCATAGTTCTTATCAGGGCCATTCATCACTTAGTGCCTTACAGCCTAGAGTTCGTCACATGCTCCATAAATTTAGGGCTTCTCCATGCCAGGTTCTTCTATTAGTCATCCCATTGCTAGGGATTCCCTTCAATCCCCACCACCAGCACTAGGGGGTTGTTGTGAGTACAGGGAGTCTGGGCATATGTGGAGGCAGTTTCCTCGTCATTATGGGGGTTTGCCTCAGCAGAGGAGTCAGCCATCGACTTCAGCATCAGTTACTTCACCACCCGCCCAGTCAGCTAGGGGTCACCCTAGAGGGAGAGGTCGATTAGGTGGTGGTTAGGCCCATGCACTCCCAGCCAGACCAGATGCTATTGATTTAGATGTTGTGATCACATGTATTGTCTTAGTCTACCACACGGATGCCTCTGTATTTATTGATCCTGGTTCCACTTTTTTATATGTATCATCATATTTTTTTCATTATGTGGATATGCCTCGCGAGTCCTTGTTTCATCTATTTGTGCATCTACTCCGGTGGGCGATACTATTGTTGTGAATCATGTATATCAGTCATGTATGGTGGCTACTGGGGGTTTGGAGACCTTAGTGGAGTTTTTATTACTTAGTGTGGTTAATTTTGATGTGATATTAGGCATAGATTGGTCATCTCCGTGTAGTTCTATTTTGGACTCTCACGCTAAGACGGTTCCATTGGCTATGCCGGGGGTGCCACGGATTCAGTGGCAAGGTTCGACGGATTTTGTTCCCAGTAAAGTGATTTCATTCTTGAAGGTCCAGTACATGGTTGGGAAGGGCTGTCGTTCTTATTTGGCCTTTGTTAGAATGTTAGTGCAGAGACTCCTTCCATTGATTCAGTTCTGGTAGTGAGGGATTTTCCGGATGTTTTTCCTGCAAACTTGCTGGGCATGCCGCCAGACAGGGATATTAATTTGGTGTCGGGCACTCAGCCCATTTCTATTCCACCATATCGTATGGCACCGGCAGAGTTAAAGGAGCTGAAGGATCAGCTTCAAAAACTCTTTGATAATGGTTTTATTCGGCCTAGTGTGTCACCTTGGGTTGCACCTGTCCTATTTATGAAGAAGAAGCATGGCACTATAAGAATGTGAATTGATTACAGGTAGTTGAAAAAAGTCACAATCAAGAACAAGTATCCTTTGCCTTATATCGATGATTTATTTGACCGGCTTTAGGGAGTGAGCGTGTTCTCCAAGATTGATCTCAGGTCAGGGTATCACCAATTGAAGATCATGGACTCGGACATTCTTAAGACGGCTTTCAGGACCTGATATGGTCATTATGAGTTCCTTGTAATGTCTTTTGGGCTAACCAGTGCCCTAGCAGTGTTCATGTATTTGATGAACAGTGTGTTTTGGCTTTATCTCAACTCGTTTGTTATTGTATTCATTAATGATATACTGGTGTACTCGTGTTATGCGATTGTTTGGACCGCAGATGCGGGTAAAGGGCCACAAGTGCGGAAATGCCTGGGCAGAAGGTATAAATTGAACCCTTCACGAAATTTGAGTTATTTTCCACCATTCTTGTTCGGACTTGGAGCTTTTTGGAGGGTTTTGAAGAGGGAATCAAGGGTTTTACATTAAGGTAAGTTACTTGAGCTCAATACTCGTGATTATGGTAATTTTCAGTTGTTTAAGCATGTAATTAGTAGAAATTAAGGATAAAATTGAGGGGTTAGTGCTTGAAAATTGAAATGTTTGATTTGGGGATTTGAGGGATCATTTGTTGTCGGATTTTGATGAATATGGTATCTATAAGGGATTTCTAGTTTTGTGATTCTTGTCAAATTTTGAGACGTGGGTCCGGGGGCCTGGTTTGGGTGAATTTTGGAATGTTGGTCTAAATTGTTAGTTTTTTGTATGGAATTGGTTCCTTGGACTATATTGATTGCATTGTACTAGTTTGGGTTAGATTTGGGACGTTTGGAGTCCGATTCCAGAGGCAAGGGCATCGCAGAGTAGGGATTTGACCGGTCTAAGGTAAGTAATGATTGTAAATCTAGTCCTGGGGTATGAAACCCTAGATTGCTCACCGTTTTACTGCCTTTAGGTGACACACATGCTTGGTGACGAGCGTGTGGGCGTGCACCATTGGTAATTGTGGCTTGGACCGTCCTGTAGCAACTATTGAGTTGCGTATTTGACTAAAATTATATGATATTTATGTGATTTAGAAAGAATTTCTATAAATTGGGTTGAATGCCATATTTGGGCCTTGTGCCAAAGCTGTTTGGACCCTTAGGGACCATTCTTATTGTCCTCACACTGTTTTGGTTTAAGATCAATACTTAGTCATGCTATGTTTATTGATTTCATAACTTAGTCATTATTACATCGTTTTGATGCAAATAAAATGTTATTTTGGGCTGAGCACCTTGATTTTTACTGATAGTCCGAGTGGCTTGAGGGGTTCATGGCTGAGTGAGGCCCGGGGTTTGTTCATGTAAGGATATTATGGGATCGGGCTGTGTCGCAGCATGCTGTTACTTATATATGATTATGAGAGTCCGGAGGCCTGATTTACTTATGCCACGAGGTGGCTTGTTATAGAGTTTGGGCTATATGAGCCCCTCCGGAGTCTCTACACCCTCAGTGAGCACAAGTATCTTGAGTTAGTGTTATGTGATATGCTCGAGGGGCTGTATACGAGTGACTGTGAGGTTCGATCAAGGGGATAATTTTGAGTGATGTTATGCCCAAGCGGCGGTTTATGATTTATGTTGCCCGAGGGGATGTATACGAGCGAGGTTTACCCGAGGGACGATTTATGATTTCATCACTTTTACTCTCTTTTGCATTGAGCCTCTGTTGAAAAATATCTTCAAATGATTTTTTACCGGAAACTGGATTTTTAAACGAGATGATTTGACTCACATATCGATTTGAAAGCTTGTATTTACTGAGATTTCACGATGTGGACTTTATGTGTTTCCTACTGCTTAGTCTTTATTTACCTTTATCACTTACTGAATTAGTGTACTCACATTATTGTTGCACCTTGTGTATAGATCCATGGGTTGCTGGACATGCTAGCGATTGTTGATTTTCATCTGTCATGGATCCGTGGAGTTAGCATGGTAGCTACATGGCGATCGCATATCTTCCTTTATATGTTATCAGTTATTTTCTAGACTATATTAGTATTAGTTTTATTGGATAGTTTCTAGTAGACGCTTATGACTAGTGACACCTCAATGTCGGGCTTTTCTTTCCGCACTTTGTTATTCAGATATATCTTTTGATTTTTTATTAACTAAATAGCTTGAAGAAATCTTTATTTTGAAATATCGGGTTGTTTTGTGATGAAAGAGACGGCTTGCCTAGTTTTACGTTAGACCCCATCACGACATGGTAGATTTGGGTCATAGCATAATTTATGTGAATTTATTTTCTTTTTAGTTCGTACTAAAAAGAACAACCCATTTCCATATTTGAAAAAAATATATGTTTATGCAATATATTTATATCCATACAAAATATATGTGAATAATTTTACACCACAAACTCAACCGTCTTCTCTTTTTTTTTTAGCTCTGTGTCCAATCAAATAGATTGACATTGAAACAAGGGAGTAAGAAATTAGTGGCGGCTCAAACAAAAGTATCAGTTCATGTTAGATAATGAAGCTTCTTTATTTCATGGGGGGTCATACAATGCATCGAAACCAACAGGAGTCGCCCTTTTCTGAGATGACTGTTACACCTCCTTTTTCAACGGGCCCGCGAGGGCGCGTATGGAGTTTTTCCAATTAAAGGACAATCAAAACGGGATTCATTTATTAAGAGATTCAGAGTCGCCACTTGGGAGATTTATGGTGTCCCAAGTCACCAGTTTGAATCCCGAATTAAGGAAAAGCTTGACTCTATTTAATAGTCCGCGAACCAGAAATCCGGATAAGGAATTCTGTTAACCCGGGAGAAGGTGTTAGGCATTTCCGAGTTCCGTGGTTCTATCACGGTCGCTCAACTGTCATATTTGGCTAAAGTACTTGAAATTAAAACATATTATTCTACAGTGCAATTTTAATGTTATTTACCGCTTTTTGTCTTACTACTTAAGAAAATGAACGTTGTTTAAGAACATATTTTCGGATAACGTCACATGAAATGCACCCGGATCCTCGACACATTCTTATTCAATGTTGTTGAATTTGGATTCGAGTTGCATGAAATGCACACCCGTTGTTTTTTAAGAAAGTTTAAAAAAAAAAATTAAAACCCACACCTAAAGTGACTAACGTATTATTACTTTGCGAAGGGTCCTGCAATTAGCTAAACGGCTCGTCCCAAATTCTAATTATTTGAATATATACATTTACGAGGCCCAATACATGAATTGATTTGCTATGTATCAAATTAAATCCAAACAAACTTAGCTGTCGTTTTTTCGTATGTAGCCATATTCTTATACTGTACATTCATTTTTCTATTCTTAATATAAACAATTATAACTAAGTGTGACTCTACTGTATAAGCATAAACTGAAAATAGCCGAGCTGGAATCAATTACTAGAATAGTGTATCAAAATAAATATTTTTATACAGATTAACGAAAATCACAGTCCTATTACCCAAATATAATTGATCTATTGCTTTATAAATTCAGGCAGTCCAATTCTTAACCATAACTGTTAAGCAATTCTAATATTCATAACAAACTTCTTATGTATTCAAAATTCATAACATCCACCTATCTTAAGCTTTAAATCTCAATAATAAAAAATATCAAATTACAGTCCCCGATACATGCTTCACTAATGAACTACTGATTTCTTATGTATTTAAAACCAATGAACTACAACTAATAGATTTTAAAAAAAAAACTACAGTTTCAACTTCAACAGTTAGCAATCTAGTTACTTCCTTGATTCATACTTCACAATCCCAATCAATCAAACTACACATACTTATACAGTTAAAACTGAACAACCACATAATACTCATCAAAACTGAATGCTCGACAGATTCCATTTTTCTTTTCAAACAGGAGGTTACATGATGTTGAGATCCAAAATATGTACCTGAGATTGAGAACAAACAATAGAAATGGAAAGGTCAGCACCAGTAGGAAATATGGCAATGCAACAGCAACCCAACAACAACAATTCAAGCCCAAGTCGAAGCCCAGAAGCCAAACAGAAAACCAAAGGTATCGACCCCCAATGGTACCAAAATAAACCAAATGAACTCAAAATGATGTCCAGAACCACTAGAAAACTTTCAGCAAACTAAAACTCAATCAGAAACCAATTCAGTTGGACTCAAAGTCACTCAAAATCAGTCCAGTATACTAGAATCAGGAAAGGAAATCAATGGAACAGAAAAATGAAATAACTGCCACACAGTGAGACTTCTCAATTTTCAGATTTCTTTTTCTTTCAATCTCTCCAGTGTGTTTCCCCCTGTGTATCAGTGTATAACATAGTTTTTTCTTTTCACTCAATGCTCTCAAAGTTCTCCTAATACTCTAAATCTCTCTGTTTGTGTGTCTGTTTTGTCTGAGTGTATCTGTGAGTGTATCCCTCTTCTTATAGCCTTCAAACTCAACACCAGCCTCTTTATTTTATTTGTTTCATATCTATCTAAACCCCTGTTATTCCCCTTTTTAGTTGTCTAAGTATGATTTCAACTATTTAAAACTCTAAAGTGCAGAAAAAATGGTAGAAAATCCTGCTGTCCAGCAAGACCTAACACTCTTCCATGTGCATTGCATATTAAACTAAGACTAATCCCTGGCCTTCACTACTTTGTGTCCCTGATATAACATAATTCAACATGCCCTAATGATTCATCTATGTTCAAAGTGACATTCCACTAATTCTGAAATTCTATAACTAAATTTAATTCATCTTAAGCCTCTAACAGCTATATCCAATCTCACAGCTTACTCAGATTCTAAAATCAAACAAACAAATGATCCCACAAAAATAGAAATCCTCAAATCAATTTTATTCTAATAGCAATGACCCAATGACCCACTGCCCGGGATTTCAAACAATAACTTCGCGAATTTATACGACGACGTTCGTTAAATCGACCACAACATGTATAATCTATAACTAATCGATCAGTCATGTTCAAACATATCTCGGCCAATGTCGGACAAATACGAAGCTAACTATTCGACGATGCTAATCGACGCGAATACATATTCTATAACTAACATATTCACACAAACAAATCAGAAACAACAAATGACCAAATAAAAGGCCGGATGAAGAAGAAGAAAGAAAAGTTAAAATTAAACACAAAAACTAAACAAATGAACAACTACAACTAAACAAAGAGTAAAACAGTAAAAAGAAATCAAATACCTTAAGAGAGGAATCAGAATTCGAACGGATATGGGCCAATTCGGGCTCGAGTTGGCATTTTTGTAGTCGAAAGGACTCTAATTGGAACGTTTTCAAATGAAAACGTCCTAATTAAAGTCTATTAGACTTCCATTGACGAAAACTCCCTAATTTTGAATATTAGGGTTCTTGGGCTCGGATTTGGGGTTCGAGTATTTCCGGTCAGATTCGAGTGAAACTAAGGGTGGAAAGTGTATGAGGGAGGTCACAGGAGTGTTCGGGGTGAGTTTGGAGTGGTTTGGCGTGGTTTTGGTTTTAACTCGAATCTTCGATTGAAGATTCGAGACATTCGGGGATGATTCGAGGTTAACGGACCACGGATTCGTGTAGAGGGGGTTTAGGGGGAGCTATGGTGTTAATTTGGTGGTCATTGGCCTACCGGAACCGCCGTGAGGCAATTTCCGGTAGGCGGTGGGCGGTGGTTCGACGGTGGTATTTCATCGTCTATGAGGGAGACAAAGAAAGGGTTTGGGAGAATGAAAGCGGGTATGGGGTATTGGGGTTCTTTGGTATAGTTAAAATGCAAGATTTAATTTCGGCCGTTGGATCAAACTTAATCAACAGCCTAGATTATTCTCTTAGGTGTCAAACGCCGTCGTTTGATCAAGTGGGGGCCTGGGTATATTTGGGGAATTAATTGATTAATCTGGGCCGTTGGATAATAAAATCCAACGGTCCAGATCAACGGGTCATTTGGGATTGGGCAGATCGGGTCAGTTGGATGGGTAACGGGTATTGGGTTATTTGTTTGGGCCTTGTTATATTTGAATTGGATTTGGCCCAATCTAATTTCCCTCTCCTATTTTCTTTCTCTTTATTTCCTATTTATTAATTCTTAATTTATAAAAAAAAAAAAACCAAAACTCTAAAATACATTACAAAAATCAAATTAGTTTATAAGAATACTAATTAAGTTCTTATTATAGTTAAATTAAACTAAAATCACACAAATGGGACATTAAATGCTAAAAAATACATAAATACATATTTTTTGTGATTTTTCTATTTTTGTCAAATAAACTTGATTACTTTCAATTTGTAAATTAAAACCTAAGAATGCAAACGCAATATATTTTGTATTTTTCTTAATTTAAACAATCAAACATGCATACATAAAGAATACAAATAATAAGAAAATTAACACAAAAATCCACAGATATTACAACGATACAAAAACAATTTTATTTTGAATTTTTGGGAGTAAATCTTACGTAGGGCAAAAATCACGTGCTCACAGCTGCCCCTCTTTGCGCGGAAACATGAAGAGTTTCCGTGCAAAGATAAGTGAGCGGATACGAGCGATTTTTTTTTTTTTTGCCCTTTCAAGCACTCCGTATGAAGCATTTTTTTTTTTGCGCGGAAACATAAAGAGTTTTTCGTGCAAAGATAAGTGAGCGAATACGAGCGATTTTTGCCCATTCGAGTACTCCGTGTGAAGCATTTTTTGGAAAAGCTTGACCGAACCTTTGCTTCAGAAGGTCTCCTACATATCCCTGGCTAAAAGGGAATCAGGTCAATGTAGTTCGGGAAGTTTTGGTAGCTGGGACTACCATGACTGCTGTGATCTTGCTGTTACTGCTGTTGTTGCTGTTGCTGCTGTTGCCACTGCTTAACCGATCTCCTTATGACACCTTGCTAAACAAAAATAAGAAGCTAGACTAAGTTACAGTATTGCAAATTCTTATCTATCTTTTCAACTTGATCTTGTCATGTTCCTTGCCATCCTGCTGGCTCTGATGTTTCTTCGCATGCTTTTTCTCTTCTGACAATTGTTATTTCGGCCTATCTTGATTGCCGAACTCCGACCATTGGTCCCTTCCTTGTGATCTTCGAACTGTTCTACTTCGAAGTCTGAATCTATCTTTCTGATCCTTGTTGCTTTCCTTCCGATTATGATCTTGGATTTATGCTGGGAATTTCCGTTACATTCTGTCACTTTTCGATTCTTCACCATCCTTATCAACTCTTGGAAATTGAGACGCCGTTCTGCTTTTCCGGCGGGCTTCTGACTTTATCGACAAAATCTTAATCCAAAAATCGCCATTCCATTCTTCAGGCGGGCACCTGATTTCAACGACAACTTCAAAAATAAATCGCCACTCCATTCTTCAGGCGGGCTCCCTGACTTCAACTTACAACTTCAAAACTAAATCGCCACTCCATTCTTCAGGCGGGCTTCTTGACTTCAACTTACAACTTCAAAACTAAATCGCCGCTCCATTCTTCAGGCGGGCTTCCTGACTTCAACTATAACTTCAAGATTAAATCGCCACTCCATTCTTCAGGCGGGCTTCCTGACTTCAACTATAACTTCAAGATTAAATTGCCACTCCCTTCTTCAGGCGGGCTCCCTGACTTCAATTACAACTTCAAAATAAAATCGCCACTCCATTCTTCAGGCGGGCTCCCTGACTTCAATTACAACTTCAAAATAAAATCGCCACTCCATTCTTCAGGCAGGCTCCCTGACTTCAATTACAACTTCAAAATAAATCGCCACTCCATTCTTCAGGCGGGCTCCCTAACTTCAATTACAACTTCAAAATAAATCGCCACTTCATTCTTCAGGCGGGCTTCCTGACTTCCACTATAACTTCAAAACTAAATCGCCACTCCATTCTTCAGGCGGGCTCCCTGACTTCCACTATAACTTCAAAACTAAATCGCCACTCCATTCTTCAGGCGGGCTCCCTGACTTCAATTACAACTTCAAAACCAAATCGCCACTCCATTCTTCAGGCGGGCTCTCTGACTTCAATTATAACTCACTAACTCCATCCTATCCATATCGCCTTCCTTTGCTTCATGTACCATTTTCTTCTTCCCGCATCGTCTCTTGGGCCACCTTTTCTTCTGAATTACCTTGTGTTGGAATAGCTTTCTTCCTGGATCGTGTTATTTTCCTTTGACTGCTGGGGATATCCTTGGGACCATTTACTTACATGCTGGAGATAATGCTACTGGGGAAATATTCTTTACTTCCTCTTTTCCTACTTCCTTTAACCTTTATTCTATCCCGAGCTCGCTGGGGGTTGAATTTTCATTGACTGAAAATTACCCTGGCAGGGACTCTCTTTTCCTTTTTCCTCTTTCCCAACCTCCTTCGGGACTTGCGCTTTGCTTTCTTGAAAACTTATGGTATATAATGTTGCTGGGGAAATCTCGAAGATCAGTGTTTCATTTCTCCAAGAACTGCTGGGGATAATACTAGGCTTAAAGATCACTTCCTCGTGTTGTCTGGCCTCTTTCAAAACTATTCTGCTTGAAACTGGTATTTTCCCAAAATCTTGCGTTGCTTTCTATCCTTATCCACCGGGTATTTGCTTTCAAGAAAATTTTCGCAATGGGAGAAAATTTTCTGCCCCAGTTTGATAACCTTCTACGTGGCATGCTTTTCTGCCGACGAACCCTCTTTTCCCGCTTTAAATCAAAGAAAAATTGTTAGTTTCAAAACACCGTGAGTGGTCATGCCGCTCTTGCTGGGGCAATTTTCCTTTTCTCTTTTAGTTGCTTTGCTTTCCTCGAACTTGGGGACGACGTTGATACTTGCTGGTGGATGGCGCTCTTTCTACAGGATCTCTTATCTCTCGTTCTATTCCAAACTTCAGTGTGGTCTGACACTCTTGGTCGGTGATATGTTGTGAGAAACTATCTTCCGGGTGTGTAATATGTGTCCATCCTACTCCGTAATTCCCGTGAACCTTCCAATCAACCTATCGTTCCAATCTTAATATCGGAATGGCTTTTGCCTTATTGCATTGTTCCATGCCTATTCATCTTCATTGTACCGCTTTGGGAGACTTGGTAGTAAGCTTTGAAAAGTCAATTTTCGACATAAATATAAAAATCTTTAAAAGAGAAAAAAAATAAAAATGCAATAAAGAGTGTGGACTGCAAAAAACATAAGAAGGAAAACTTTTCTGAACTTTAAGTTGGGAAAAACTTATCTGAATGTATAACTGATCCAATGGTTACGCCGTGCCTTCGAGATTAATCTACCCAGTCTATTTGTGTAAATCACTTTCTGACGGCTGTGTTTTGCTAGAGGCAAACGAATGTCCCAACCTTGTCTCATGCAGACACTTTGTAACCATCTCGCCTTGTCACCTCACAGTGCCCTTTCAAAGGGTTTTCACTAATGAGATTCTCTCATTTCTCTCGACCTCCCGTCGCCTTAGGGTGCCTGTAAAGGTTTTCACCGTAAGACTCTCTCATTTTATTTCTCTTAGCAGGCTGGGGTATTACCCACGAGATTCCCTTTAAAGTATTATCCCTTTTTCGGCTTGTGCATCCTGAATTCAATCGAGGATCGGAGTGCCGCTCTTGGCTTTCATTCGCATGACTTGGCATTTCTCAAATATTGATCGAGAGGTTTTTTTCGGTCATTAATGTGGTTTTTTGTGCGTGAGGCTAAAGAAAAAAAGGTTTCACCTCAACGGTTAGCTCATTACAACTTTCGGAATTCACATCATCTTTTCAAATGAAACCATGACTTCTGCCCCAGTTTTGTTGCTTGGGGAATCTTTGATTTTTATTTTATTATGACCGAGCCGTGTGGCGCCTACGTATCCTTCTTGAGGAATCAGGTCGAACGTAGTTCACTTTTTCTTGTGTCCTTTCTTTGTTTCTTTACCTATTTGGTTACGCATTTTCCTTGATGATTCCGAAAGAGGGTAAATGAAAGAATAATTAAGGCTCAAAGGGGAAAACAAGGGTTAAAGTGTTTGGGTAGCAGAAAAATTGCCTCTGTCATTTCATTCTCTGAAAAATGCCAAATACAAACAAACGAAACCAAACGATGACAAATGCATTAAAGAATTACACATAATATCTCTTGACTGCGTCAGAATTGATAGCCATATCGGTGCACCTTCCCTCAATATCAGTTAGACATAGAGCGCCGTTGGATAACACTCAAGTCACAACAAATGGTCCCTGCCAATTTGGAGCGAACTTGCCTTTCGCTTCGGCCTGATGTGGTAGAACTCTCTTTAGCACATGCTGTCCCACTTCAAATTTCCTGGGACGTACCTTCTTGTTATATGCTCTCGCCATTCTCTTTTGATACAATTGGCCATGACATACCTGCTGTTAATCTCTTTTCATCGATCAAGCTCAATTGCTCCAATCGGGTTTTGACCCACTCATCATCGTCAATTTCAGCTTTAGCGACAATTCGGAGGGATGGGATTTTAACCTCTGCTGGTATTACTGCTTCAGTCCCGTACACCAACAAGTAAGGAGTGGCACCTACCGAAGTCCGGACGGTAGTGCGATAACCCAACAGTGCGAATGGTAACTTTTCATGCCATTGCCTAGACCCTTCTACCATCTTCCTCAATATCTTCTTTATATTCTTGTTTGCTGCCTCAACCGCACCATTTGCTTTGGGACAATATGGTGTGGAATTTCGGTGTGTAATCTTAAACTGTTGACATACCTCTTTCATCAATCCGCTGTTAAGATTGGCACCGTTATCTGTGATGATTATCTTTGGAATTCCAAACCTACAGATGATGTGGGAATGTACGAAGTCCACCACCGCCTTCTTGGTCACTAATTTGAAGGTTTTGGTCTCCACCCACTTGGTAAAATAATCGATCGTTACCAAAATGAACCTATGACCATTGGAAGCCGCAGGTTCTATAGGTCCAATAACATCCATACCCCATGCAACAAACGGCCATGGTGCCGACATTGTATGCAATTCAGTCGGTGGAGAATGAATCAAATCTCCGTGTATCTGACACTGATGGCATCTTCGCACGAAACTTATACAATCACGCTCCATAGTGAGCCAATAATATCCCGCTCGAAGAATCTTCTTTGCCAATACATATCCGCTCATGTGTGGCCCACAAACTCCGGAGTGTATATCTGTCATCACTGTTGTGGCTTGAGTTGCATCTATACATCTCAACAATCCCAAATCTGGGGTTCTTTTGTACACATCACCCCTCCACTAAGGAAAAATCCGTTCGCCAACCGCCGAATAGCTCTCTTTTGATATCCAGTTGCCTGCTCTGGGTATATTCCTAACCCGAGGTATTCCTTGACATCATGAAACCATGGCTCACCATCCATCTCTTCTTCTATCATATTGCAATAAGCATGTTGATTCCGGATTTGAATATGTAACGGATCAACATGAATCTTGTCCGGGTGATGTAACATCGATGCCAACGTAGCCAAAGCATCGGCAACCTCATTATGCATCCTTGGGATATGCCTGAATTCTACTGATCGGAAACGCTTGGTCAGATCATGCAAACATTGACGATACGGGATAAGCTTCAAATCTCTGGTTTCCCATTCTCCCTGAATCTGATGTACTAGAAGGTCCGAGTCTCCCAAGACCAAGACGTCCTGTACATCCATGTCCACCGCTAATCGTAACCCTAAGATGCATGCCTCGTACTCAGCCATATTGTTGGTACAATGAAAACGCAGTTGAGCAGTAACAGGATAATGATGTCCCGTTTCAGAGATAAGCACAACCCCTATTCCGACTCCTTTTGCGTTCGCCGCTCCGTCGAAGAAAAGCTTCCACCCCGGATCCTCGGTTAACTCCAACCCATCAATTTGCAGTACTTCTTCGTCTGGAAAATACGTCCTCAAAGGTTCGTATCCGTCATCAACAGGATTCTCAGCTAAGTGATCGGCTAGGGCTTGAGCTTTCATAGCCGTCCTTGTCACATATATGATGTCGAACTCGGTAAGTAATATTTGCCATTTTGCTAACCTCCCTGTAGGCATAGGTTTCTGGAAAATATACTTCAACGGATCCAAACGCGAAATGAGGTAAGTGGTGTAAGAAGACAAATAATGTTTCAACTTTTGGGCTACCCAAGTCAAAGCGCAACATGTCTTTTCCAAATGAGTGTACTTAACCTCGTGGACCGTGAATTTCTTATTGAGATAGTAAATGGCCCGTTCCTTCCTGCCAGTAAGATCATGCTGCCCCAGCACGCAGCCGAACGAATTCTCCAAGACTGTTAGATAAAGAATCAGGGGTCTACCCGGTTCGGGCGGAACCGGTACGGGTGGGTTTGACAGATACCCTTTGATTTGGTCAAACGCTTCCTGACATTCTGTCGTCCATTCTATCGCAGCGTCTTTCTTCAACAAACGGAATATGGGTTCACAGGTCGCTGTAAGTTGAGCAATAAACCTACCGATGTAATTTAACCTTCCCAACAAACTCATTACCTCTGTTTTATTCTTTGGCGGGGGTAACTCCTGGATGGACTTGATTTTGGATGGGTCCAACTCAATGCCCCGTCGGCTGACGATGAATCCTAGCAACTTTCCTGACGGAACTCCGAATGCGCATTTGGCCGGATTGAGCTTGATATCATATTTACGAAGTCTTTGGAAAAACTTCCTGAGATCGGCAATGTGGTCTTCTTGACGTCAAGATTTTATGATCACATCATCCACGTACACTTCAATTTCTTTGTGTATCATGTCATGGAATACCGTAGTCATTGCCCTCATGTATGTTGCCCCTGCGTTCTTCAGACCGAACGGCATCACCCGGTAGCAATAAGTCCCCCACGGTGTGATAAAAGCCGTCTTTTCTGCATCCACTTCATCCATCAAGATCTGATGATATCCCGCGTAGCAGTCCACAAAGGATCCGATTTCACGTCCGGCGCAATTATCAATCAGGATATGGATATTGAGAAGTGGGAAATTATCCTTAGGGCTCGCCTTATTGAGATTGCGGTAGTCCATGCATACTCTGATCTTTCTGTCTTTCTTTGGCACCGGTACTACGTTAGCCAACCATTTAGGGTATCGAGTGACACGAATGACTTTCGCCTGCAACTGCTTGGTCACTTCCTCCTTGATCTTTACACTCATCTCCGTCTTAAATTTCTGCAGTTTTTGTTTGACGGGCGGGCATGCCGGGTCAGTAGGTAATTTATGAACCACTAGGTCAGTGCTGAGTCCTGGCATGTCATCGTACGACCATGCGAAAATGTCTTTAAACTCCATGAGTGTTTTGATCAATTCTTCTCTCAGGTTAGGTTCAATATGGACACTTATTCTGGTTTCTTTGACGTCATCTGTGTCCCCCAGATTAACGGCCTCAGTATCATTTAAATTCGGTTTGGGTTTTTCCTCGAAGTGACTTAATTCTTCACCGATTTCTTCTACGGCTTCATCATCGCTGTATTCCGATTCACTCTCGTCACCTCTTATTTCATGCGTTATTATTTCCAAACCAGATTGACCTTCTAGACTGGGTTGATTAATCTTTAAGCACGCCATATCATTAAGATCAATTGAAAGAAAGCTGCTCAGAAAAGTAAAAAGAAGGAAAATAAACAAAATTAGACATGAAGGGAACAAAATTTCATTAATGGGAACAATACAAGGAAAAACAAGCTTGCAAACTCAAATCAAAATGAACTGAAACAAACGGATTTTACTTCGGGGACAATCCCAACACAAAATTTCGAAAGAAAACAATCCAAAACAAACTACCAAGACTCCTTCCGGACAGGGAGAAGAGTAGCCTTCCAATTATTCAACTTTGCTTTCGATCCCACAAACTGTATATCGACATGGCTGGATCCTTCGCCATCCTCTAGCATGCATACATATGCGAATAGGTCCTCGAACTTTCTCAAGAACTCTTCGTCTGGCCTGATCATAGGACTGGGAACCTTTGACGTTGGATGTCTTCTTGTCCCAGACCTGACAAAAGATCGCGAAAGGCGCGGAACAGGCTTCGGGAGCACCCATGTCTTCTGCTTATTCCTCTTGGCTCGCTGGATGTCCTCTGGTGTTGGCTTGAATCCCAAGCCGAAGGTTCCCACATTTTCAACCACAGATACCGGTTGTATGATTCCTTGCAGAGATGCACCTAAACCTTTACCGGGTACGAAACCATTTTTCAATATTTCTTGAGCCACCACGACGTCTGCAGTAATTATTCTGTCATTAAGAATGCATTCCCCTTCTGGAACTCGGTTGACGGATACTGCATCACAGACCTGGTATACCCATGGCCCAACATCCTCTTCTGTGTCGACAAAGGGGACGATGGTGCCTGGTTGTAGATCATTCTCTCCATGGACTACGATCTCTTGTCGATCCCATTCAAACTTGACTAGTTGGTGTAGGTTGGACGGAACTGCTTTTGCGGCATGGATCCACGGTCGCCCTATCAGAAGGTTATATGACACTACCATGTCCAGCACCTGGAATTCCATGGTGAACTCCATTGGTCCGATTGTCAAGATTAACACTATGTCCCCGACCGACGCCTTATCTCCTCCATCAAACCCTCGGACACGTATGTTGATCTTGCGTATCCTGCCGATATCTACTTTAAACTTGTTTAGTGTAGAGAGAGGACAAATGTTTGCGCTGGACCCATTGTCGACTAGGACTTTGGTAACCACTGACTCCTCACACTTTACTGTAAGATATAAAGCCTTGTTGTGCTCGGTGCCTTCCTCAGGCAACTCATCATCGGTGAAGGTGATCCGGTTTGCTTCGAAGATCCTATTGGTGATCTTTTCCAAATGATTCACAGAGATTTTATCAGGCACATGGGCCTCATTCAAAACTTTCATCAAAGCTTGTCGATGTTCTTCAGAATGTATCAGCAAGGACAGCAATGAGATTTGCGCCGGAGTCTTCTTCAGTTGTTCTAGGACAGAATAATCATGCATCTTCATCTTTTTCAGGAATTCCTCTGCCTCTTCGTCAGTTATCGGCTTTTTTAGTGTTGCCGGAGTAGTCTTCCTTAATTCCGCAGGGGCAAAACATCTCCCTGAGCGGGTCAGACCTTGCGCTTCGCAAACTTCCTCTTTAACTTCTTTCCCTTTGTAAGTTGTCGTGATCCGATCATAATTCCATGGAATAGCTTTGCTATCAGCTATTGGCAACTGTATTGCTGGCTTGATGATGAAAGGAACCACTCGAACACCTGCTACAGTCAAGACGGGTTTAGTTGCTGCCCCTGGTACAACTATTTTTACTCCCTATAGCCTCATAGGCACTTTGTTCACACTTCCCTTTTCTGCTTCCAACCCCCTTTGTACGTCCTCCTTGCAGATGAGTGACTCATCAAGGCTTGGCCCCTTTTTCATTCCTACCCCACTAGACTTGATCATTATTACAGTCTGGGAGGTTTTCTCCTTTCCCTCTTCTACCTGTACCAACTCGACCATGTTGGTCTCATGATGAGTTGGAACTGGATTTTGGTTGATGTTGGGCTCCGCTGGAGTCTGGACCTCAATTCGGCGAGTGTCGATGAGTTCCTGGATAGCTGTTTTCAACCTCCAACACTTTTCCGTGTCGTGCCCCGGACATCCTGAGCAGTATGCACAATTTATTGAATGATCCAGATTCTTTGGAAGAGGGTTTGGTAGCTTAGCCTCAACCGGATTTAGCAGCCCTACTTGCTTCAAACGGTGGAAAAAACTGGTGTAAGACTCTCCCAAGGGAGTGGAGGTCTTCGTCCTTGGTGCTCTGTCGTTCTTGAAGGCTTGATTCGGACGAAAGCCCGCACCCATGGGATTTCTATAGGCTCTCGGGGGTGGGTAATTATTCTGTGGATTTGGCGCACGCCATGGTGCCTGGACGGGAGGTGGGGCATATGATTGGGCATGATGGACGGTGAAGTGAGCATCTGGTGTTGGGTAATAGTGTTGTGGAGGGCTGTATGGATTGTGAGAGTAATTTTGTTGGTGGGGCTGTGGCGAATTATACTGGGGTGCGGGGCCTCTGTTCCTGAACCATGCTCTAGAATCAACTGCCGCGACCTCTTCTTTCCTCTTTTTCCAAGCACCCCTCCGGTGCCACTTTGAATAGCTTGAGTGGTGGCTTTCAACGCTGCATAACTCATGATCTTGTTAGCTTTCAAGCCTTCCTCGATCATAGCCCCCATCTTTATCACCTCGGTGAATGACTTACCCACGGACGTCACCAGATGTCCGAAATAGGTTGGCTCCAGTGTCTGTAGGAAGTAATCCACCATTTCATTCTCTCTCATCGGCGGATCTACCCTCGCTGCATGTTCCCTCCAGCGGAAACCAAATTCTCTAAAACTTTCGGCGGGTTTCTTCTCTAACATTAGCAATGATAAGCGATCGGGGATTATTTCAAGATTATACTGGAACTGGCCGATGAATGCTTGAGCCAAGTCATCCCATGTAAATCATCTGCTGGGATCCTGCCTAGTGTACCCCTCTAGTGCAGACCCCCCCAAACTCTGACCGAAGTAAGCTATCAGAATCTCGTCTCGTCCTCCGGCTCCTCGCATTTTACTACAAAAACCTCGAAGATGGGCTACTGGGTCACCATGCCCCTCGTATAGGTCAAACTTGGGCATTTTGAACCCGGCTGGCAACTGGACATCTGGGAATGGACACAGATCTTTGTAAGCGACACTGACCTGGTTGCCCAAACCATGCATATTCCTGAAGGACTGCTCCGGGCTTTTAACCTTTCGAATAACTTCCTCATGCTCCGAACTTTTGACGTGCTTTTCTCGTTCTGCCGTGTTATCCCAGTGAGGGGTGTGTGAATGCGGTTCAGGAGCCTTAAAGGTAGGCTCAGGAGAATAACAATGATTGTCGTGTATTTGGAAAAGTGGTTCACTGGATGATTTTTGTAAAGGAGCAGGTGGAGGTGCCACAAAAACAGGGGTAAACGGGGGAGGAGGATTTTGCCTGGCTGGTGAAACCGGGGGGATATATGGGTTTTCCCTTGATAATAAGGATAGATTGGTGCACTTGTCGAGGGATCCATGGGCGGACGCTCTGGTGCTGGTGTAAGAGTAGGAAGGTTTGGTGATGATTGTCCCCTAGCCCAGGCTAGGTGCATCTCTGTCATTTGCTGTCTTAACCGGTCCACTTCTTCTTTCATGATTTGTATCTCTGTTTTCTCCACATCGATACTTTTGCCGGAACTAGACATGCTTGTTGGAATTGGACCTTTTGATCTGGTATGGTAAGGGTGATCGTCCAGTATACTCTATCAAGTCAACTGCTAACTTTTCTGGAATGCAACAAACTTATTAGCTCACTGATTTTAACGGGCATGTTATCGCACGTTTGGATGCAATGCACCTAATCAATTAACCATTTCTACATGTATTCCTCGCATGCGTCATTCCAGCTTTTCTTTTTCTTATCCTTGGAAACTTTATTGTTATTAACCTCCCCATCTTTCTTTTCTTTTTTTTTTTAGTGGTGGTCGAATCTTATGTGGATTGCCTACGTATCACATCCCCGCGTGAATCAGACCGAGCGTAGTTCTAATAACAAGATTGTGGCGAAATTCGGTAATTTTTATATCAAAAACCCTTACAGTTACAAAACATGTCGTACAATAATCAACAAAACAAGAGAAATGCTTGACTCGAAAAAATAAAATGCCAACCAGCTTGACTCAATATTTCAAAATACGTCTTTTAATCAACAGTCTAATGCTCTTAAATTCCTGGGGGCCCGCGAGGCATCGTTCGGCCTTGCCGCGGGCCTTGGTGTGAGGTCCCTGTGTAGTTCCCTTAACTCTCTCATGATCTGATGAACGTAGTCCATAACTGAAGCAAAAAGGGCGGTGCGGGGCATTTGTTCACAAGCTAAGCATTTCATGGTGACATAATGCCCGATTTCTCCAATTCCGTCCTTGATCATGTCCCTTTATCTGAGTAGCTGTTCTATCTCTGCTGGTTCTTCGCCCCCAATCTTCGAGCATTGTTGGTGACTTGGTCTAAGAGCCTATCCACTTGTTCTTGCAGTCGGGCCATCAAATTGTGGCAACGGTCGATGTCTGCTCTGGCATTCCGGGCTTGCTTGAAAACCCGCTCCCTAAGAATAACATTTGCTTCCCTTAGATTAGTGATGATCTCAACGTACTCTTCTTTCACCCGTTGTAGGTGAAGTGCCTGTTGATGTGTCTCCTTTCTCCAGCTGGCATGGATCCTCATTGTTTGGGTCTTTGACTCTTCCAATTCTCTTTGGACATCGGCAACTTGGTTTTTTAAACCCTTTATCAATTTTTCGTCTGATCGACTCCTCAACTGTCTGTCAGCATCCCTTTTCATTTGCTGGATTTGAGCTCTCAAAAAGTCATTTTCTTGTGCCAACTTCTTTTTATCTCCTTCGTCGGCGGCAACTTGCATATCCTTTTCAAATTGGAGATCTTGGACCCGTTGCTCTATCTTGCCAATCCTTGTTCTGTAAACCTCTTCCTTGGCTAACCAGTCCCATTGTTCTTGTGATGCTTCAGCAAATTTCCTGAGGTGAGGTCTTTTGGCTGGTCTTTCACCAGATGTTTCTCCTTTGTACCAAGTAAGATATCCGGGTACAACCTCTCCCCTAGCTCGATCCTGCACACAAGTGTTTGCCTCCAGATATTGGCATTTGCTCCAGATCTGGCGGACCCTTGCTTCTGGGAATTGACCGTCGGGACCAATTTCGATAACCTGGGTACTCAGGTCTTCGTCTTTGGGTACTATCTGGCACCTCCCAAGCTGTCTTAAAACCCGATGGGGCGCATAAGGTTGAATGCTCTTAAGTCTCATTAAGAGAAAGTGGGACCTAGCCGCTGGCATGTACACGATTCTGTCTATCTGTAACCAACCCAACGTCCATTGTATTTGACTTGCGCTGAGAGCCTGAAAATACGCCCTCCACGCCAAGGTTCTTTCAGGCAGGACGGTCCTATCAATCCTTGTATAGAATTCGCTTATGCAAGTTTTATCAACCAACCAATATCTCAAGAATTGGGTGCGGCGACACAAGTGCTCGATCATCCACATTTGTAGCAGTAAATTACATCCTTCAAAAAAATCTCCTTCGGCTTTGCAGGCTGTGAGAGCTCGATATATGTCTGCTAGTATCATGGGAGCAAGAGTACTTTCGCTTTGGTCAAGCAAAGTACTGACAATTCCGGCTATCTTTATATCAATATTCCCGTATTTTCTCGGGAATACCACAAGTCATAAGAAGGCTATCATGAAGGCAATTCGTCTGTGCTCCTCCCATTTCTGGCGATTACCCTTGCTGCATAACTTATTTCTCTGGCTTGTCAAAACCTCCTACATGACCGTACCTTTGATAGATGAAGCTTAAAGTACAAAACCCTTGTGCCAGATCTGGGTTACGTACCGTTCTGGCTATCTTCAGTGAGTCCAAAAATCGGTGTATGGCGACAACCCTGGGAGCGATTAGGTATTGGTGCCCCAATGGTATATCAGTGTTTCCAATATATCCGGTCATCTCCTCCAAAGTTGGGGTAAGCTCGAAATCCGAGAAGTGAAAAACATTGTGCGCAGAGTCCCAGTATGTGACTAATGCTCTTATGATATCCCCTCGAGGTTTTATTTCGAGCAGACCTGTGAGACCTTTCAAATATTTCTTAACTTCATCCTGCCCTTCTTTGCCTAGATCATCCCACCATAGTCGTATTTGTACCGGGATTTTAGTCATGAGTGAAAAGGTTTCATTTCGAATCGTGCTCATCCTGCACATTTATTTAAAGAAGAAGATCATTTTGGCTGGCAATGATTGGACTATTTTTCAAAATTTTAAGATTTTGGTATTTTTTGGAAAAAAAAGGGCAAGTTGGACCCGACGGGGGTTGCCTACGTATCTCACATCCGGTGAGAATCAAACCCGCGTAGTTCGGTCCGTCAAAACAAACTATATTTTTTTCTTTTATTGGCTGACAAAGAAAACACATTTCGTTAAGAAAACCATTTCGTTGGCAAAGTCAACCTTCCGTCGTCTTTTATTAGCAAACTAAATTTATTGATTTGTTGGTAAAACAACATTTTTGTATTTCTGAAAAATATCTATTTCCCCATACTATTTTTTTTTCCTTTTTTTTTCTTTTCTTCAGTATTTAAAAGCCGGTCAGCATGCAAGTCCAAATAAATGCTTAAAACATGGTGTAGCAGGATGGTCTTTTCATACCAGGTTGCATGTCCTAGACGGACCCAACCCCTGTGTTGAGTCCCCTAAGTCAAATGCAACGTGATGCAAATAAGTGTTTCCTACTAGGGATCCGGTATGCAGTTATGTTATTCTAAGCTCAGAACCTCGGTATGTGATCTAGACTGTGTACCCAAGCGGACAACTCGGGCTGAGGAAGGAGCTCCTTTCCGGGAACCAAAAGGCCAGCCGGCTTAGAAACTTTCCGAGCCTCTTTATTATTTCGGGGTATGACACTAACAGAATAGGGAGTCTCAATCAGTGAGCACATCCCCGGGGGTGAGAAGAGAAGGGATTTTCGGCATAGTTTATATACAGTTCAGATAGTATCAAAGCGGTAAACATATAGCAGTTTGTATATATAGTGCGACTAGTATCAAAGCGGTAGACATGTAGCACATTAATTAAACATATAATAAAATCAGATATAGACAAAAACAACAATTTAACTGAGCTCGAATTCTTAAACCCTGAACCGAAGTTCTGGGTGATGTCCGCAGCAGAGTCGCCAGAGCTGTCACACCTCCTTTTTCCACGGGCCCGCGAGGGCGCGTATGGAGTTTTTCCAATTAAAGGACAATCAAAACGGGATTCATTTATTAAGAGATTCAGAGTCGCCACTTGGGAGATTTATGGTGTCCCATGTCACCGGTTGAATCCTGAATTAAGGAAAGGTTTGACTCTATTTAAAAGTCTGCGTACCAGAAATCCGGATAAGGAATTTCGTTAACCCGGGAGAAGGTGTTAGGCATTCCCGAGTTCCGTGGTTCTAGCACGGTCGCTCAACTGTCGTATTTGGCTAAAGTACTTGATTTTAAAACATATTATTCTACAGTGCAATTTTAATGTTATTTACCGCTTTTTGTCTTACTACTTAAGAAAATGAACGTTGTTTAAGAACATATTTTCGGATCACGTCACATGAAATGCACCCGGATCCTCGACACATTCTTATTCAACGTTGTTGAATTTGGATTCGAGTTGCATGAAATGCACACCCGTTTTTTTTTTAAGAAAGTTTAAAAAAAAAAATTAAAACCCACACCTAAAGTGACTAACGTATTATTACTTTGCGAAGGGTCCTGCAATTAGCTAAACGGCTCGTCCCAAATTCTAATTATTTGAATATATACATTTACGAGGCCCAATACATGAATTGATTTGCTATGTATCAAATTAAATCCAAACAAACTTAGCTGTCTTTTTTTCGTATGTAGCCATATTCTTATACTGTACATTCATTTTTCTATTCTTGATATAAACAATTATAACTAAGTGTGACTCTACTGTATAAGCATAAACTGAAAATAGCCGAGCTGGAATCAATTACTAGAATAGTGTATCAAAATAAATATTTTTATACAGATTAACGAAAATCACAGTCCTATTACCCAAATATAATTGATCTATTGCTTTATAAATTCAGGCAGTCCAATTCTTAACCATAACTGTTAAGCAATTCTAATATTCATAACAAACTTCTTATATATTCAAAATTCATAACATCCACCTATCTTAAGCTTTAAATCTCAATAATAAAAAATATCAAATTACAGTCCCCGGTACATGCTTCACTAATGAACTACTGGTTTCTTATGTATTTAAAACCAATGAACTACAACTAATAGATTTTAAAAAAAAAAAAAACTACAGTTTCAACTTCAACAGTTAGCAATCTAGTTACTTCCTTGATTCATACTTCACAATCCCAATCAATCAAACTACACATACTTATACAGTTAAAACTGAACAACCACATAATACTCATCAAAATTGAATGCTCGGCAGATTCCATTTTTCTTTTCAAACAGGAGGTTACATGATGTTGAGATCCAAAATATGTACCTAAGATTGAGAACAAACAATAGAAATGGAAAGGTCAGCACCAGTAGGAAATATGGCAATGCAACAGCAACCCAACAACAACAATTCAAGCCCAAGTCGAAGCCCAGAAGCCAAACAGAAAACCAAAGGTATCGACCCCCAATGGTACCAAAATAAACCAAATGAACTCAAAATGATGTCCAGAACCACTAGAAAACTTTCAGCAAACTAAAACTCAATCAGAAACCAATTCAGCTGGACTCAAAGTCACTCAAAATCAGTCCAGTATACTAGAATTAGGAAAGGAAATCAATGGAACAGAAAAATGAAATAACTGCCACACAGTGAGACTTCTCAATTTTCAGATTTCTTTTTCTTTCAATCTCTCCAGTGTGTTTCCCCCTGTGTATCAGTGTATAACATAGTTTTTTCTTTTCACTCAATGCTCTCAAAGTTCTCCTAATACTCTAAATCTCTCTGTTTGTGTGTCTGTTTTGTCTGAGTGTATCTGTGAGTGTATCCCTCTTCTTATAGCCTTCAAACTCAACACCAGCCTCTTTTTTTCATTTGTTTCAGATCTATCTAAACCCCTGTTATTCCCCTTTTTAGTTGTCTAAGTATGATTTCAACTATTTAAAACTCTAAAGTGCAGAAAAAATGGTAGAAAATCCTGCTGTCCAGCAAGTCCTAACACTCTTCCATGTGCATTGCATATTAAACTAAGACTAATCCCTGGCCTTCACTACTTCGTGTCCCTGATATAACATAATTCAACATGCCCTAATGATTCATCTATGTTCAAAGTGACATTCCACTAATTTTGAAATTCTATAACTAAATTTAATTCATCTTAAGCCTCTAACAGCTATATCCAATCTCACAACTTACTCAGATTCTAAAATCAAACAAACAAATGATCCCACAAAAATAGAAATCCTCAAATCAATTTTATTCTAATAGCAATGACCCAATGACCCACTGCCCGAGATTTCAAACAATAACTTCGCGAATTTATACGACGACGTTCGTTAAATCGACCACAACATGTATAATCTATAACTAATCGACCAGTCATGTTCAAACATATCTCGGCCAATGCCGGACAAATACGAAGCTAACTATTCGACGACGCTAATCGACGCGAATACATATTCTATAACTAACATATTCACACAAATAAATCAGAAACAACAAATGACCAAATAAAAGGCCGGATGAAGAAGAAGAAAGAAAAGTTAAAATTAAACACAAAAATTAAACAAATGAACAACTACAACTAAACAAAGAGTAAAACAGTAAAAAGAAATCAAATACCTTAAGAGAGGAATCAGAATTCGAACGGATATGGGCCAATTCGGGCTCGAGTTGGCATTTCTGTAGTCGAAGGGACTCTAATTGGAACGTTTTCAAATGAAAACGTCCCAATTAAAGTCTATTAGACTTCCATTGACGAAAACTCCCTAATTTTGAATATTAGGGTTCTTGGGCTCGGATTTGTGGTTCGAGTATTTCCGGTCAGATTCGAGTGAAACTAAGGGTGGTAAGTGTATGAGGGAGGTCACAGGAGTGTTCGGGGTGAGTTTGGAGTGGTTTGGCGTGGTTTTGGTTTTAACTCGAATCTTCGATTGAATATTCGAGACATTCGGGGATGATTCGAGGTTAACAGACCACGGATTCGTGTAGAGGGGGTTTAGGGGGAGCTATTGTGTTAATTTGGTGGTTATTGGCCTACCGGAACCGCCGTGAGGCGATTTCCGGTAGGCGGTGGGCGGTGGTTCGACGGTGGTATTTCATCGTCTCTGAGGGAGACGAAGAAAGGGTTTGGGAGAATGAAAGCGGGTATGGGGTATTGGGGTTCTTTGGTATAGTTAAAATGCAAGATTTAATTTCGGTCGTTGGATCAAACTTGATCAACGGCCTAGATTATTCTCTTAGGTGTCAAACGCCGTCATTTGATCAAGTGGGGGCCTGGGTATATTTGGGGAATTAATTGATTAATCTGGGCCGTTGGATAATAAAATCCAACGGTCCAGATCAACGGGTCATTTGGGATTGGGCAGATCGGGTCAGTTGGATAGGTAACGGGTATTGGGTTATTTGTTTGGGCCTTGTTATATTTGAATTGGATTTGGCCCAATCTAATTTCCCTCTCCTATTTTCTTTCTCTTTATTTCCTATTTATTAATTCTTAATTTATAAAAAAAAAAAAACTCTAAAATACATTACAAAAATCAAATTAGTTTATAAGAATACTAATTAAGTTCTTATTATAGTTAAATTAAACTAAAATCACACAAATGGGACATTAAATGCTAAAAAATACAAAAATACATATTTTTTGTGATTTTTCTATTTTTGTCAAATAAACTTGATTACTTTCAATTTGTAAATTAAAAACTAAGAATGCAAACGCAATATATTTTGTATTTTTCTTAATTTAAACAATCAAACATGCATACATAAAGAATACAAATAATAAGAAAATTAACACAAAAATCCACAGATATTACAACGATACAAAAACAATTTTATTTTGAATTTTTGGGAGTAAATCTTACGTAGAGCAAAAATCACGTGCTCACAAGGACATCAAACCCCACAAGGTTCCTCTCTTAAACCATCTCTAACCCTCCCTCATTTCTTCATATTGGGGGCAACTTTTGTTACAGTGGAGCTCCAAGGCTCCCCCCATTTTTGCTTCAGAATGGAGGATGAATAGTGTTACTCTAAATATGGAGGTACACTATTCATCTCCTCATTACTATTCATGATTATTTTACTATTATTTAACTCTTTTAATCTATCTCTTTATAAATACTTAATTATGTTTATGTAATATCTTTATAATATTAATTTTACATCTTAACTTTGGCGTATAATTTTGATAAATTAATTTTCATGCATTTATTATTTTTATGTAAAACTACAAGTTAATTTTATTATAAGTTATAGTTGTACAAAAACTATATAATCATCTTAAAAAAAATAACGACATGTATTATAATGCACAACATGATTAGTGTGATCCTAATGCACCAATTCAAGATGATTGGGAATGTTCACCTCCAACCAGTAGAAATGGTACTATATAAAAATCATTGATTTGAGCAATTTTTAGCTCGACACAAAAAAATTAAGGACAAAGATGCTCATTTTGCACTTCGTATTGCATTAATAGATCATTTATAAGAGCATACTAGAGGTAAAAGTTGAATTATGTAATATTTAATATGAATTTGACCATAATATAATATGTATTGAATTATCTTGTATCTCAATGATTTCGCTTTTATTTGAATTATTTGTTAATTAATTAATTAATATATATATATATATATATAATATATGTTCTTACAAATTATATTATTTACAAGTTTATGGTATAAAATAATTTTATATTAAAATATATCTGATGAATATGTAAGAAAGAAAAAAAGATAGATTGAATTAATAGAACTAAGAAAATAAAAGATAATAATATAATATTGAAGAGAAAGAAGAATATAAAATGGAAAATTTTTTTTTGGCGTAAAAAATGGAGTAATGATTATAGTAACTTACTGCATTTTGGAGGAGAAATTGAAAGTAAGCGTTGGAGATGGCCTTAAGCTTTAGTTTTCTCGTCCCAACTTCGTCGTAATCAAAGGTTTCGAGTTTGAGCCCCTGGGTATAGAGTCGCATTTGTTAGGGAGCGGTTTATCCCTTAATGTGAACTTCCAGACGCCAATCTGAATTAGTCGGGTTCCAATATGAGTACTGAATACCGGGTGAGAAATCAAAAAACTTTATATCTGAAATCAGCACAAAGAGGTCCCTTCTCATGAAAAACGGAGATATTTGTTGCCTCTTCTTTTGGTCCACCACATCTTTCACATGCACCTTTTCAATCCCAACACCCCATATGCATTAAGAAAAGGGAAAACAGATATGCTTGTTTCCTTCGCTCAGATAAAGCGGGAGACAATGTACAAGCAGGCTTATCTAAAACAAGAAATTAAAATTCATTCTTTGTTAGAAAGAAAGCAGAAAGGAACACTTAGGCATGAACTTGGTTTAAGCGCCCCCATTAACACGCCTCAAACTTTGTAAGTTTCCAATGAGTCTAATATTAGTCTTTGTCAGCACACTTTTGCATCCCTGCTGTTACAATATTGACAACTAATACTACCCAAAACTAATTAACCACACACTAGTGCAGCTCACAAGACGGCAAAATAATATTAGAACAAAGGCCTAATGAATGACCGCATTCTATAACATGAACTACGTAAACTAGTTTTTGAAATTCACCATGAAGGAGAAGTGCAAGGAGATCCTGAGGATAACGATGTGTTGTTACTGTTGGAAGTTCCAGAAGTGCCAAGTGACCTGGCATCTCTTAGTGAAACTGAACATGCAACAGCTGGAAGTTTCTTCATTGGAGTTAATGGGAGTGAAGAGGGACTAGATAATAATGATTGGACACTACCATTGTCGTCTTCTCCAGAAGAATGAATTGTTTCGAGACGTGAAGGTGATGAACCAGGCGTTTCAAATACGGTATCATCTCTGCTAGGCCTGCAGGTTTCGTTATCGTAAATGGGATTGGATATGTATATTAATTGCTTCTTTGTAGCACCACTGTCAACTCCTTCAATGTCACTCCTAGTGCTGCACTGGAGTGGAAATTGATGGACTAGTTTAGGATATAAATTTGAAATGAAGGGATGGGAATGTGGTGAAGAAAAAATAAGCCCAACTTGATGATGAATGGAGGAGACTTGTGGAGAGCTTTGCATTTCAAGGTCGAACTTGTTGTTGCGAGTAACTGCAGGGATGAGAACGTCTCTAGGAGCATGAAGAACCCCTTGCGCATAGAAGTCGCTGAGAGTTGAGGCAGTTGATTGGTTTTGTTGTTGCCGGGGTGGTTCCTTGGAGCTTTGGGCTGCAGTAGCGGAGGTGGTGGAATTCAGAGGTGTCTTTTGGAGGTGTCGTCCTTGATGAATTAAGAGTGAGCAGTAGAGCTCAGCAAGTAGAACTAAGAATAGGACTAAAACTATTGCGAGGCTCACCACCGTTACTAATGTTGCTGCCATTACAACTTCTGGTTTACCCTTCATTCTCTCTCTCTTTATATATATATAATCAAACAACAAAACCAGAACCAAGCAATGACAAGCAAACGGATCAGAAAACCAAGCAAAAACACAAACCTAACACTAGGTAGTGCAAATAGAAAACCGAAGCGCAGGCAAGAAAAAGTAATAAGTTTAGAAATAAGAAATACACGAAAGACGATGTATTAAAGCAACTATAACAAAGACAAAGCCAGACTACCTAACCCTCTACCCTAATTCCCCCCCCCCCGCATAAGTGCGCACGCGCTTAAATGGGTGTTGAGAAACAAGAGAATCTTTAAAATAAAAGTGACTTTGGAAGCGTGAGGAAATTTTGGCGGGAAAATAACATAGTAGTAGCAGAAAAGCTTTCGTAAGTACATGCCCAAGCTTGTGCTCTGAGCAAACGAGGGCTTTCTGACAGCAAGTCAATTTGGCCAACTTTTAGAAAAACAAAACATTTGTCTGTGCTCTTTACTTTCGAGTTGAAACAGGTCTCCTCGCTGACAAAAGAAACCACGTCTAAGCTGCCACTAAACAAATAATACCAGTCAAAATGCTTCCTTCAATAGTATTTTCAATCTCTAACGCAAAAGACAACTTTATCTTAACGTCCACGAAAGCGACACTTCAGTAGAGCACGCATATGTAGGAACAGTAACTCAAAGAATCTCATAGCCTCAAAGATCAAGGTTAAATATGAATCATGAATGGTTACAGTTTTACAATCAACTTGTACACAAATGGGATTTAGAGCAAGGAACAGCTAAAGCCGTACATGTGCCTGGACATCATTTATGTCATGAAACATGTTATATGATGCAGCTCTAGGCCTCCTACCTGTAGTATTTGGAAACCTCTGCCTATGAGAACATCAAGATGAATATTTTGGGTAAAGGTTGTCAAGTAATACAGGTTCCAGTCAGTAAACAGCCAAGGACAAGATCAACCTGTGTAAATGGATGTGAAGAGGTAAACAAAAATGAGTACCATTCCCCAAGTAACCTATTATTAAAATTATCGGCCTCTTAAAGCAGCAAATCGGGCAGTCAAATCATCATAATCTGGTAGTTTTGGATGCACGTGACATGCCTGGTTGTCTGGCTGAAATGAATTGGCACGAGCAAATACCTTTGTTGCCTCTGATGGAGCAGTTTGCTCATGTGGGAGGGAAATAGATCTTTTGGGGAAAGGAAGCATATCCGATCCCATTTCATGGTGATCTCTGTTGGTTTGACCATTTGAGGATTCACCTGTATCAGGAGTTGTCAGAAGTGAATGATGAGCTTGAGGCTTTTTCCTCAGAGTTCCCACATCACATTTTGATGGTTTTTTACTGTAATGCAGCAACAGGTTATCTATCATTCTTTCCTCATCATCTTTCTGATGGCTTTCATCCTCAAACAAAATCTGCAAGCCTTTCCTCGAATGTTCCCTTCTCCGGCTACTTGAACTCTTCTTGACCACTCTGATATCTTCAGATTTCCCCTCTTCGCCACGATTTGACACTGATTTATGGTGCTTTCTCCTAACAGATCTTGGTTTTGGCAAGGTCAAACCATCCTTATGAGAGAATTCTTTCTCATGACAGTGACTATTTAGTACAGGGGGTTTAATAGTTTCAGCCTCATGATCAGGAAATTCTGATTCTTTATTGGTCTTGTTTGTATCAAGTTTATTGCGTGGAGAGGTACTTCTGAAATGCCCATCAAATTCAGAAGCAGACTGCTTAGAACCATGACGAGCTCTTTCTTTGCTATCACTTGGTTTTACATAGGGAGGAGGAACGGCTTTCTCTTTGGACTTAATATATGGTGGAGGGAGAGCAAGGTTGGCATAGGATGTCAACCTATTTCCATTTTCCTGCTGAACCATTCCTGTTGAGATAACAGTATTCTTTTCAATGGCTGTATTCCAAGCAGAAGAGGCATCGTCAGTTTTGAAAGGGAGTCCCCTACTCTCTGATCTTTCCATGAGAATCTGACCATGAGTTTCATTGTATCTAGTGAATTTATTATCAAAACTTTCTAGCCTCTCCCCATGTGATGAACTGCCTGATTTCGCTTTCTTTATTGAATTATCATCTTTCTCTAGGACTGCTTTGTTTCTTGTCCTTGTCTGTTCCACCTCTTTATCAAACAACATATCATGTTTTCGCCCCTTGGTATAACTAGCTTCCTGCTTTATAAGCGATTTATTTCCATGCATACTTGATTCTTTCGTTTCAGAGGAATTATCATCTTTCTCTAGGACTGCTTTGTTTCTTGTCCTTGTCTGTTCCACCTCTTTATCAAACAACATATCATGTTTTCGCCCCTTGGAATAACTTGATTCTTTCGTTTCAGAGGAATAATCATCTTTCTCTAGGACTGCTTTGTTTCTTGTCCTTGTCTGTTCCACCTCTTTATCAAACAACATATCACATTTTCGCCCCTTGGAATAACTACCTTCCTGCTTATAAAGCAGTTTATTTCCATGCATACTTGATTCTTTCGTTTCAGAGGAATGAAGATCCTGCTGCTCTTTCTTTAAGACAATACCATCTCTGCCATTCTGTATATTATGTTGATCATTAAAGCCCTTGTGCCTTTCACCAATTGCAACATCGAGTTTATCAGTTTTTGAACCACCACCCTTGCCATTTGGTAGGATGTGGTTGCCAGTAGAAGAATGTGAAGACCCACTCCTGTTTGGTTTGGCCTACAATAATCAAGGAAAAGGCAATGGTGAAATTTCACTTGTATCTATATTTGGGGAAAGTTATGTTTCATTTCCCCAGATAGTTGTTGAAAGAAGTAGCAAATTAGAATACTTAAGGATGAACATTCATTTTGGAGGCAAACACTAACAACAATTTTACACCTTTTAGCAGCCAATGGTAATCTCAGTTTTGAACAAAAAAGATGTACCTGTGCAAGAACCATCCTTTGTTGAAATCCCATGGAATCCCACCTTATAGAAAATTCTAAAGCTATATCTTGCAACAGCTGAATTCTCTTCTCCATTGCAGGGGGTCTTGAAGATAATTTCTCGACAAACTAATTGCACTGAAGGAAGTCAGATATAAAAGACAGATAACAAGATGTGCAGGACAGTAAAATAAACAAATCACCTTCTGGTTAACAAAACATTCTAAGTAGTTCCCATATCTCTCCTGAAATAAATCCCTTAGCTCTCTCAATTCTGGCAAATCGGAGAATCTTGCTGCAGCAAACATCAATGATGCCACAGCTTCTCTGCAGTCCTCAGGACAGTCCCTGGATATAGACAGTATGTGTCAATTACTTACTATAATATTTGGGGAACAATGGTTTTGTTAAGTGTCCTGCATAGGTCAAGGGAAGGATTGTTGTCTCCTTACATGATCTGGGGTTTTCTCACCTCATGAGCTACCTTTTGCGATTGAGTTAGGCCCAATGTTGTCAAAGGCAAAAAAAATCTAAAAAGTGCTCGGGGTCTATTTGGTATTAAGCGCAAAGCGCAGTTAAAGTGTGAGCTTTAGTTAAAAAAGGCGCAATGAACAAAAAATAAAAATATATTTATAATGCGAGAAAAAATTGACAACTTCATTAATAATGATTTCCTTATTACTTAATATATCTTTTTTTCAAATATTTTGTTGCTTAGTACCCGCTATATTCAAGATAGAACTTATGGGCAATGAGGTGCACGCCTTAGTGCCTTATCTACACTAAAGTGCAAACTAAGTGAGACGAAACATCTGCCTTGAGCTTCAAGGCTTAAATGCGGCTCAAATGGACTTTTGACAAAACTGGACTTAGGCCCAAGGTCTATTTTCTTAATATGGAACCAGAACCAGATATTCCTCCTATTCTTGGTAATCCAAAATTGGGTTCCCATTTAGATTGTCCAAGCACCAAATGTCCAGCTTAGCATGGGGGTGTTGTTAAGTGTCCCATAATGGTTGAGGGGGTTGTCGTCTCTTTTTGAGTTGATAACAAACCCAAGGCCCATTTTCTCAAACAAGTTTCACCTCTTTGGCCAGTTGCAATGTCCAATAGTCATAATCAGTGTGTTAAAAAAAAGAAGTGAAACGATTGTAATTCACTGCAAGACCTTTCTAAAGGGACAAGAACTCACTGTAAGACCTTCTAAAAAAGGCAGTATTTAAGGATACATTTTACGGTTAACCTTTCAAGCCTTACACAAGCTAGATTTAGCACAGAATGGAAGTTTCAGTACAATCCCATGAAAAATGAGGATGTATGGAGAAACTTTGGTTTGTCTAGTCAACAAGGCATTTCACTGGGAGCACCTTGGTTGGAGATCAGACTATACTACTTAAATGACTAGAAAAAAGTGAAATGGTAAGAAACCGATGAACTCAACCACACTCTACTTGACATTTTACTTACTAAAGTTCATTGAAGGTAAGAAGTGCGGAACTTCCTGAGAATTTCCATCAGTCGATTGATGGATCTTTCAGAGTCTATGCCATGTCACCTTCCTCCCAACATAAGATGCTGATAAGTTATGGTTCAGTTTGCAATAAGATGGCACTTCCAAACAACTGGTTGAGCTTGAATAAAATGCATGGAACAGTGGGTGATCCGTACATTGTGTAGTTCCTTTTTAGCCAGTTAATTTTCCATGAAATATTGTTTATGACTTTGAGTAAGAACAAACTACCAAATATGAATATTTAAAATTAACAAATTGAACTCACATTCTTCATAAGGTTTCAAGAAACTACCAAGTCCTTTTGCATTGTGTTGCATCATGACTCATGTAAAGGCTCATGTGCGACTTGCTTAATTGAAGCCTTAAGGTAGCTCGTTTTCCAATTTAGTTAGATCTCTCGTGGTATCCCATTTAAAAGAATAACTCATATCTGTTACAAACCAGATGTTCCCAACTAGAACCTTTTTCCTTAACCAAACTTTTTCAATAAATGTGTAATCCACTATAGAGATTAAAATTGCATAGAATGAAAGTAATGATATACCTTAATTTCTGCATGTAGGAGAGCTGCTTTACAATATATTCACAAGATTGTTCCACAAAGTCGTAGCAGGATAAGAGGCTCTGCCCTAGCAAAATTTCTTCAGTCTGCCTCACCTCGTCAGAAATCATTAAACCACATTAGATTCTAATTTTTCAGGATATAAAAGAGTGTTTAAAGAAAAGAAAGAATGCAATAAGCCTTGACTTTTCATTTGCCTTTACCAAATCCAATTCCATACTTCTTCTGGCATTAACTAATATTTTTGTTCGGATGATTCTAAAAGGAAATTCCTAATGCTATGAAGTCCAATCAATTAAACTGCATGCATCCAGAATTCCATTTTCATCATGATCTTAGTGGGCGTTTGGACATAAAAATTGTAAAATTCTGAAAAAAAAAAGTGAATTTTGAAAATGATATTTGAAATTTGGATATAAATATAATATTCTGTTGTTTTTGAATTTTGTGAGTAATGTGAGTGAAAATTTTGAAAAAGCTGCTTTTTGGAATTTTTCAAATTTCCGAAAAAATCCAAAATTCAATCTTCAAAAAAAAAAAGAAAAAAAAAAGAAAAAAAAAATTGAAACTTTTCTGGCCAAGCAGTGATTACCAAAAACAAGTAACAAAAAAATCGAAAAAAATGAAAAATTTCTCATGGCCAAACGGTCCCTTAGACTTTCACTTTTTCTCAAAGCATAAGAACGGATCCAAACACAATTGTTTTCAGTAAAAAATTCAGTCAAATAACGAACTAAACAAATAGATAGAACGCAGTAAATTCAAATCGGAATTAAATTATTGTAGAAAAAGAACTTAAAGCACGAAAAAAAAGAAATAAATCACCCTTCCAAAAGCATTAATATCGAGGCCATTATCAAGCAATTTGGCAAGATCTTCCTTCAAAAACCTTTGTTTCGCCTCTGCTCTCCGTCTCACCACCTCGATTCGCGTCCTCGTTGCCTTTATCAGCGATTTGCTTCATTCAATTCAAAACTAAACTCAAAACACAAATCGGAATATCCATATAGAAAAGGAAAAAAAAAAAAAGTCTAACCATTTGGAGCTGAATCCACGGTTTAGTATACCATCAAGCATCTCTGATCTCAGTAGTCCTTCACTTCCAAATAAATCCCTCTTCACTTTTCAGCTTCAAGTAATCGTGTGTATATATTTGTAAAATCATGTAAACAGATCTATATATACACAAAGTGAGCTTCAAACACGAGATTAGTAAAAGTATGGTTGTTTGTATGTATAAAACTGTGTGTGTATGTGCAGAGAGCAGTGATAAGTGTAGCAAACACTTTTGATTTGGGAGTTTTTTAGGGGACTTTCTGGAATTTTTCTTTTAATACAGAAATAATGACAAAGGGTGTCTAACGGATTTCAAAGCTGTCCTTTTCTCGACTTTTTATTACTCCTTTTTCTGTTTTGTTTTCTTACCGTTTTAATTTTCGTCATGTTTTGTTAAGACGTTATTGCCCGTCATCATCACCCAAAAATATTTAGGTAATAACAAAATGGACAAGATTTCAAGAAATATATTAGAAGACTTGGTTACTAACCATAAGAGCTTGTTGAAAATCCTGAAAGGTGACGATTTTCATCCAAATTGGTTTTGATGCTTGCTTCATGTGACTTTTTAGGAGGCAATGGTAGGAGGTATTAGGAAAAATAATGCAAACATTAATTATTTGTATTATTAATACCTTATTTGATAATTTTTTTTTAATTTGTGTATAACTAATGCTTGTATTATAGAAATATCGAGGCGGACGTGTCGATCGCATAAGAATATGATACATGATATTGTCGAAGCGAACTACCTAATCCTATAAGAGTGTATTACAATATCCTGCCGAGGCGAATGGCCCGATCCCATAAGAGTGTTTGATAGAAATGTCGAGGCGAACAGATCGATCCTATAAGAGCGTGGTACAATAATATTTTGACGAGGTCAATGACCCGATCCCATAAGAGTATGGTACAATAATATCCTGCCGAGGTGAACGACTCAATCCCATAAGTGTGTTACAATATGTAACAAATAGCCAAACTCTTTATTATACCAATATGAACTAGAACTCAATTACAAATTCGGATAACAAGGCAACATTTAAACACCTGAAATACAATAAGAAACACATTATAGAAGTAGCTAAGGATAAAGATAAGAAGGGGGATGAGAACTTAGACTCAGAGAAAGCTGATGAGAAGAAGTAGGCACTTTTCTTCATAATACGCATAATCATGTTTTATTTCGCTGCTAGTCCTTTTAACCATTTGTTAAATGGGCCTGGATCCCAAATAAAACTCTCAAATATTTTACTCAGCCCAATAATTCCAACTGACTCAGCCTCATTCACCATTTCTAACCCATAGGCCCTTATGGAATAAGCATGGTTCACAATAATATTCTCGCCCTCAAAAAGAACATTGTCCTTAAGGTTTAAGTCAATTATATGAACACCATCAAGTAGGTTTTGCTCATGAACGAAATTCCCAAAATCAGAAAAATTCTTGTCCCACTCTTACCAAACAAGAGTATATGTGCCAAGTATAGAACATACCTGTCACACCTCCCTTTTTACTACCCCAACATGCGTGAGATGTATAAATACACTTGTAGGGTATACCCCGACGCTCAATTACCCGAAACGGATAAAATAACGTAAGGGAAGGAGTTTTTCCAATTTAAGGACAACCGGTTCGGGATTTTATTAGAGATTAATCGGAGTCGCCACTTGGGAATGACAATGGTGTCCCAAGTCACCGGTTAATCCCGAATCCGAGGAATTTTGACTCTTATAAATGTCTGCGAAGCAGAGGTCCGGATAAGGAACTCCGTTAACCCGGGAGAAGGTGTTAGGCACTCCCGGATTCCGTGGTTTTAGCACGGTCGCTCCACTGTCGTTCTTGACTTTCGTTTGACTCAATTATAGGTTTTAACAACATAATGTGCTTTTACGTTAAATATCATTTTTTAGGAATTTGCGGTATCGCGAAAACACGCCTCGAGTCATACCGCAACCAGTACGCCTATGACTTTTGGTGTATTTCGGCTTTACCGAGATTTGGATTTGAGTCGCACCAAGTGCACACTCGTTCATAGGAAGGTATATTAAAATCGTGCCCTAAAGTAACATCTATCGGCTTTTAAATCTTTTGGGAGAAGCTGTGGAATTGGCTATTAGCTTTCCCGGATCTATTTGTGTTTATATCATTACTAAATGGGGGCCCCGGTGTTATTCGGGCGAGGCTCGTCCCAATTTTTATTAAAGGATACTAATATTTAACTATGTTTTCTATATTTGTTTTTTCCTTAATCGTATCTTAACAATAAGAATCCCAGGCCCGTGTAGTTTATTGTTATTGGGCCTGGACTTTCCGTGGACATAACTTCGAGATCCAGGATGCCTTGGTTTTAAACTCGCTGGCCTCATTAACTTCACATTGTAGTTCAAAGATAGTTTGCATATTGAGCCAAAAACTGATAAATGTATATGAAATAACAATAAGTGCAAAGAACCATAAAACGCGGATCAACAAGATTTAAGAATCGAAATCAGATTGATTTTATTCATTGAAAGAGTAGAACTATTGTACAGGAAATTCTATGGTTACAGCTAACTAGGAGAACTAAATTAACAGACTACTTTTATCCATACTTCTGTTGATCTAATTACTAGCCCTGTTACCAGATTATTACACTAAGGAAATTTGCACAATGTTTATCACTAGAGTTATGCTAATTTGCTCTTATTGCATTATCCAGTTGCAGATGAATTATTATACTCCCTAATCATTATTATCTTTTGACCACTCACATCCAGACTCAGGCCTTTAATAATTAATGAAACTACATGAGCAGAATTTAAACAAACCAGTTATTTAGTTGCAATAGTCTCGAGCATCTACATCTAAGTAATTCAACACGCTTATACTACTGGTTTTACCACGACTTTAGCTCAACACAGTGTACTTAACCTCATCGTGAATGGCTCACTGTTTGATCTAATGTTTCCGATTTTAAAGTTCCTCTACACTTGAATGACTCCTAATGTATGAGTATGATTTATGAATCTACTGTTGGTGAGTGATTACCAGTTCTGAAACCATTATTAGTTAACTTATGTTTTAATGTTTTACCTAATTAATACTAAGTGATGTACCATTACTATTACTATACTACTATCACTATACTATTACATTGTTTCCGTTTTTCTTTGATCTCTGTTACGGCATACTGTAAATTTAAAATAAATTACAAACAGATAATAGAGTAACTTAAATCTTCATTGCATTCGATTAAACCTCTACAGCTCATACTGGATAGGAGAATACCTGGATCAAAATGGAAAGAAGACCAATGAGTCTAAGGGATGAAGAAGCAAGCAATCAGCAATGGTTCACACAAGGCAATGCAACAGTGAGATGAATAAAGCACAGCACCAGCAATATCAGAGAAAATCCAAGTAGATAGCCCAGAGAATTCCGATAGAAAACCCAGAAAAACCTATTGTTTGTATTGCTAATTCTGTCTCTCAAAATTATGTATAAAAACAGCCTTGTTGTATTTTCAGATTACTCAAAATTCCAGAACCCAAATGTATTTCTTATCTCACTCAGATTGGAACCCCAAATATTAGCTCAGATTGTTCTACAGTGGAATCCCCATTTCAGTTCTTTTGAAGGTGTATTTATAGTTATCCTAAGGCTGAAACTTGGGGAGAAAGTTATGGGATTTTCCCCCACTTCTCCCCCTCCTAAGTTTATTAAATATACACTTAAGTCCCCATTTCAGTTAGCAAAACCCTTCCAGCATGTGCTGGAAGGTTCTAAAGATTCTCTTTTATGGCCTTTTACTAGTATGACCTTAGGGGTTTGAGATTTTTACAGATTTCCCATTTTTAGGAGACCATTATACCCCTAAATCTCTGCAAAATTGCAGAAATCAGGAGCATAAATGTCTCCATTACCCTTTTAAGTTCTAACTATTCACTATTTCACCTTTTTAATTCCCAATTATGCCCCTAAGGGCACTGCTGATTTACTAGCCTACCTAGGGCAGATTTTCAGCTTGTTTTGCACCTATTTAATTAATAGCCAGCCCTGGCATTAGTATTTAAGGGCTGGCCAGTTTTATTTTTAAGAACTATTTCAAATTTAACCATTTTTAAATTAATTCCAATCAATTAAGACCCATTTATTCCTAATTAAAGCTAATTGTAGGCATAGCCTGTTTTATTGTTATGTTTAAACTATTTAAAAGTTAGCCAGACTCAAGTTGAGACTTAGCTTGGGCTATCAAAGCCATATACTGAACAGCTGGGCCCAAAACCTTTACAGGTTTGACCACTTTGATGTTCAGGGCTCAATATAGAGCCTGGGCAAGTCTGCATTTGCAGACTTAGCCACTTTGCACAACCAGCCACTTTTAAAGTGAGCTGTGTGTTATGGCCTTATAGAATAGGTCAACCCTTTGCAAGGTTGACCATTCTTAGGCCAATTATTTAACTTATAGTCTATTTGTTCATTTTCAGTTCTAACCTATTTAAAAACTAGCGAATTTTATGAGGCCTAGCACTAACAGCTATAACCAATTCTCCTAAGGTTAGTGAATGTTAATCATCTAATCATACCAACAAGAACTACTGAAAACTTAGTTATTCCAACATATTTTTGTACACAGAGCCACATAAACCAAACAAATGCATCAATCATCCAGAACTCAGAAAGGGAAATTTGATATGGTTGAATTCTGGTTAATTAATTAATTCCATCCAATTCATGTAACAAAGTGTCAAACTTATGTCAATCTAGCCTAAGTTACCACTAGTTCAGGTCAAATGACAATTGAAAAATTCCCAAAATCCTTAAGATTAATGATCATAGACATGCACAGAACTAAACTATCACAAACAGTCAGCAATAGATGAAGCATGTAGAACAGGAAGACATGGAGAATATAATGCAAGAAGGGCCCTGAATCTACCATGCCACAGAACAGGAGAAAGATATTTGAAATGCACGTAAAGAACAGTCCTAAAATATATCATGCTAAGTAACAGAAAAATAAGCAATTACTGAAAAATGCAAATAAAAGAACATGAAAATGTTATTAGAGCAAGAACTCTCGAGTGAATATGAGAATCAAATTGCTAAGCCTAGAATCAGAACTAAATCATGTAGAGAGGAGAAAAGCAATAAAGACATTGAGAGCTAAGAGAAGAAGCCCTAATCGAGGATCAAACAGCTAAGCTAAACATGAAGAAAAACATAATACATATCTAAGTTAAACAGAGGGGATATTGAAGGCTAACAAATAAGAAAACCCTAGAAAAGGGTGAAGAAGAAACAGGGACGAGCACTCAAGATATTGCTAAAACAGCCTAAAAGATGAAGAAAAGTGAAAGTTAATTAAACTATTGCTAAAGTCAGACATGCGAAGATCAGAAAAGGAAAACAATCAGGTTATGGAAAGCTAACAAATCATGACTCATAATAGAAGAAGTGAAATGAACAAGTTAAAAACTTAATACTAACAAAAGATGAGGATGCACAGGGGACAAAGAAATAAACAAAACATCAAGATGACAGATACAAAACAGAAGAAAGCATGAACATACGAAAGAAGGCAAGCAAAGCAAAAAACCTAAAACTAACATGAAGAGCAGACGAAAAATAAAAAGACTAAACCTAAGGGAAAAGGGAACTTAGCTTTGCGGGGTCTGTCCCCCAAGCTTTCCTAAACCTCTTTTCTTTTCCTTTTTTATTCTCTCAGACTCTCCTAGACTCTCAGGCCTTCTTCTTGTTTCTTTTTTTTTCTTTATTCTTTTCCAGACTTCTTTTTTTTCGATTTTCCCTCTGGTCTTTTTTTAGGCTCAAAAGGGGGAGCCTTTTGTGGTTTTGAGTTGTAAGGGGTGTTCAGGGATGTGAAAGATGAGGCCTTTGGGTGGTTTTGATTTTGGGGTCACCGGAGTTAGGTTTCCGGTGACCTTATTTTGGATATTCGAAGAAATCCAGGAAGATTCGAGGATGGAGAGTAGTATAGTTGGGTAGATCAAAGAAAAAGGGTTCGAATGGTATTGGTTTCAGGCGGTGGTTCATTGTTTGGCGGTCACCGGCGAGGATTCCGGTGACCGGAGTTTTCGGATAAGGGTTGGTTTCTTAGGGTTTCTGGGTGTTTTGAGGTGGAAAAGAAAGAAAAGAAGGCAAGGGAGTGAAGGGAATGGCCGGCGACCACCGTGAAGAGTGGTGCCGCCATGGCAGGTTAAGGTCTGAAGATGATGAAGTAAGCGAAGAGGGAGAGAGGAGAAGGCGGCTAGGGTTAAGGATTGGAAAAATGGCCGGCCCCCTCAGACAAAAGCCTTATATAGGCGAGGGGGTTGAGGTAATCTCGACCGTTGATATGATGGAGATCAACGGCTGTTAGGCGCGTTACAAAAACGACGCCGTTTGGATGCTTATGAGACCAAGGCAACGCCCGTTAGATCACATTGAATGAACGGCTGAGATTAAATCTCAGCATTAATTAATTCTCTTATAATTCAAACATTATTCTCAGCCGTTGATTTAAGGAGACGAACGGCTGAGATCATCTCTGCTTACAGCCTTTGGACCGGGTCTGTTTGGGCTTAAGGATTGGGCCAACGGTTTGGACCACAATTGGCCCAAATTCATTTACACAGCATATATATTTTTTATATTTTCTGATTTTAATGATTTTTTATGTATTTTCTTTTATTCTTTTTTTTCTTTTTCTTTTATGAAAAAATATAAATCCTAATTTTCCTACTTACTCTAATTTTCTAGTATTTTTTGGTAATTTTCTGCTATTTCTCCCTAATTTTTACTACTTAAGCTATTTTTAATTTTCTAAGAATTAAACTAACAAACTAATTTCTTAGCCTATTTTTTTTTTTGATTTTCTTCTAATTTCTACTTATTCAAACTCAAAAGTATAGCTAATTCCAAACAAATCAAGTAATTGCATTCAAAAACATATTTATTTTAATTTTGGAATTATTTGCCCGATGCAAAAATCATGTGGTCACAGCTGCCCCTCTTTGCTCGGGAACACGAAGAGTTTCAGTGCAAAGACAAGTGAGCGGTAATGAGAAATTTTTGCACATCGGCACATTCCGTGAAAGCATTTTTGAAAACCTTTTGACCGCACCCTGCTTTAGAGGTTGCCTACATATCCTGGGCTAAACAGGAATCAGGTCAGTGTAGTTCGGGAAGGTCTGGCAGTTTTAAAAACTACCAGACTCACTGTTGCATTGACACTGTTGAGACCTGCTGACTTACTCCTTATTACACCGGGGGGAAAAGTGTAAAATGAAGAAGCTATTCTAAGCTATGATCCTACAATTACAATTGTTCCTAATCTAGCTTTTGCTCTTCTTCCCTTTCCGGCGATGCAGAATCTTCCTTTTTTGTTGATTTTCCTTGATGCTGACTCTCTTTTTGTTGATTTTCTTGTTTTTCTTGTTGACTCTCTTTTTTGTTGATTTTCTTGTTTTTCTTGACCTTGAACTGAACCTGCTTAAAACAAAACAACAAACTACCTTTTTTTTTTTCTGCCCCAGTGTGGGCTTTTAACTGTATAAACCATGATATGCAAAAATATTCCCGTATTAGAAGGTGGGCGCCTAATAGAAATTTAAACGTGCAATGCGGATGCAGAAAATATTCCCGTATTTGAAGGTGGGCACCTAACAGAATTTAAACGTGCAATGCGATGCAGTAAAATATTCTCGTATTCGAAGGTGGGCACCTAACAGAAAATTTAAACGTGCAATGCGAATGCGAAAAGTATTCCCGTATTTGAAGGTGGGCGCCTAACGTGAATTTAAACGTGCAATGCGATGCGAAAATATTCCCGTATTTGAAGGCGGGCGCCTAACGTAAATTTGAACGTGCAATGCGATGCGTGAAAATATTCCCGTATTTGAAGGCGGGCGCCAACGTAAATTTAAACGTGCAATGCGATGCGTAAAATATTCCCTTATTTGAAGGCGGGCGCCTAACGAATTTAAACGTGCAATGCGAATGCGAAAATATTCCCGTATTTGAAGGTGGGCGCCTAACGTAAATTAAACGTGCAATGCGAATGCAGAAAATATTCCCGTATTTGAAGGTGGGCGCCCAACAGAAATTAAACGTGCAATGCGAATGCATAAAATATTCCCGTATTTGAAGGTGGGCGCCTAACATAAATTTAAACGTGCAATGCGAATGCAGAAAATATTCCCGTATTTGAAGGTGGCGCCTAACAGAAATTAAATGTGCAATGCGAATGCAGAAAATATTCCCGTATTGGAAGGTGGGCGCCTAACAGAATTTAAACGTGCAATGCGATGCAGAAAAGTATTCCCGTATTTGAAGGTGGGCGCCTAACAGAAATTTAAACGTGCAATACGGATGCAGAAAATATTCCCGTATTTGAAGGTGGGCGCCTAACAGAAATTTAAACGTGCAATGCGATGTTGATTTTCTTGTTTTCTCTTGTTGACTCTCTTTTTGTTGATTTTCTTGTTTTTCTTGATCCCGAGCTGAACCTGCTCAAAACAAAACAACAAACTACCTCTTTTTTTTCTTTTTCTGCCCTAGTGTGGGCTTTTAAATATATAAACCATGACGATGCAGAAAAATATTCCCGTATTTGAAGGTGGGCGCCTAACAGAAATTTAAACGTGCAATGCGATGCGGAAAAGTATTCCCGAATTTGAAGGTGGGCGCCTAACAGAAATTGAAACGTGCAATGCAAAGTGCAGAAAATATTCCCGTATTTGAAGGTGGGCGCCTAACAGAAATTTAAACGTGCAATGCGATGCAGAAAATATTCCCGTATTTGAAGGTGGGCGCCTAACATAAATTAAACGTGCAATGCGATGCAGAAAATATTCCCGTATTTGAAGGTGGGCGCCTAACAGAATTTAAATGTGCAATGCGAAATGCAGAAAATATTCCCGTATTAGAAGGTGGGCGCCTAACAGAAATGAAACGTGCAATGCGATGCAGAAAATATTCCCGTATTTGAAGGTGGGCGCCTAACAGAAATTAAACGTGCAATGCGAATGCAGAAAATATTCCCGTATTTGAAGGTGGGCGCCTAACAGAAATTTAAACGTGCAATGCAAATGCAGAAAATATTCCCGTATTTGAAGGTGGGCGCCTAACAGAAATTTAAACGTGCAATGCGGATGCGGAAAATATTCCCGTATTTGAAGGTGGGCGCCTAACAGAAAATTTAAACGTGCAATGCGAATGCAGAAAATTATTCCCGTTTTTGAAGGTGGGCGCCTAACAGAAATTAAACGTGCAATGCGATGCGGAAAATATTCCCGTATTTGAAGGTGGGCGCCTAACAGAATTTAAACGTGCAATGCGAAATGCAGAAAATATTCCCGTATTTGAAGGTGGGCGCCTAACAGAAATTTAAACGTGCAATGCGAATGCGGAAAATATTTCCGTATTTGAAGGTGGGCGCCTAACAGAAATTTAAACGTGCAATGCGAGTGCAGAAAATATTCCCGTATTAGAAGGTGGGCGCCTAACAGAAATTAAACGTGCAATGCGGATGCAGAAAATATTCCCGTATTTGAATGTGGGCGCCTAACAGAAATTTAAACGTGCAATGCGATGCAGAAAAGTATTCCCGTATTTGAATGTGGGCGCCTAACAGATATTTAAACGTGCAATGCGGTGCAGAAAATATTCCCGTATTAGAAGGTGGGCGCCTAACAGAAATTTAAACGTGCAATGCGAATGTAGAAAATTTTTCCCTCAGCCTGAGGACTAGGGGGTGGATTTTAAAAGATGTTACCTCCTCTTTTTGGTATTTTCTCTTACCAATTTATCTCTTGCCTGTGAATTTCTCCACTTATTCGGCGGACTTTCTCTTTTTGGTATTTTAAATTTTCCACATTGGTCACATTCACTTTAAGGTGATTAGTGACAATTTGTTCCTGCATGAAACAAAATTTATTAGATATAAACTGCTGGCAACTGGCATCTGCCGTCCCCGCTTCTTATTGCTTCCTTTGTTTTTGCTTTTCTGATGTTGCATGACTTTCGACTTCTTGTCCCTTGCAGACTCTTTTTGTATTTTCTCATTTTTTCCATTTTTGTTTTGTTTTCTTTTTCTTTGGCCATGTTTGCCAAGCTTCTTTATTCCTTCCCCCAATCTTCTATCCTTTCTGATCCAGTGTTGTTTCAACTTCCGTTATCAGGAGCTGGTAGTTAGCTCTCAAAAGGGTAAACAATGAAATGCAGAAAATGAAAGAAAGGTAAGGGTATTTTGGAGAGATGATAGAACTTATCTGGGTATTTGCTGGCTGGTTCCGCTGACCATGCCATGTATTTAAACTCTGACCGAGTTCGTTCCAATCATTATTCTGACTCTGGATTGCCTTTGACCCCAAACCGATACTCTTTTTTGTTGCCTTTTCTCTTTTCTGACGGTCGTCTTACGGTGCCTCGAAAGGTTTTCACCAAAAGACTCTCTCATTTTATTTCTCTCAATCTCACAATCGCCTCACGGTGCCGGTTAAGGTTTTCACCGATGAGACTCTCTCATTTTTTTTATTTTTTCTCATTTTTTCTCTTTTGTATTTTGTTTTCTTACCACGGGTATTGTCCGGTGTTTCGCTCTTCCTTCGTTGTATTTGTTATCATTTCCAAATTGATCAGAAGGTCTTTCTTTGGACTGTAACGTGGCTTTTTGGACGGGTTAAGAAAGAAAGATATAAAGGCTCAAAATTTCAACGAGGGTTAAAAATATTTACAACTCTCGGAATTATTAAACCTAACTTCTGCCCCAGTTTCAATATGTGGGGAATTTTTGGATTTTTCTTTATTGTGACTGAACCTCAAAGAGGCTGCCTACGTACCCTTTCGGGATCAAGTCAGACGTAGTTCATCCAACTTCATAAGTTAGATGGATTTCTTTTTGACTTTTTCCCGATTTTTGTCTTTTTCTCTTTTTTTTATTTTTTTTTTCATTTTTCATTTCATTTTTTTTTTCATTTTTTTTTCATTTTTCCATCGTTTCATTTTTCATTCTGGCAATTTCGATTTTATTGCACTAGAGCGATTCCGAGAGAAGGATATGAAAGAATTCATTCATTAAGGCTCAAAGGGGTTAACAATGGATAAAGTGTTTGGATAGAGAATAAAATGCCTTCGTCATTTCAATTCCAAAATCACAACAAAATACAAAACACATAATTGAAAAGGAATCATACATAGTATCTTTTGACCGCATCCGAATTGATAGCAGTCTCTACGCACTTTCCTTTAACATCTGTTAAATATAATGCTCCATTGGACAACACCCGTGATACCACAAATGGTCCTTGCCAATTCGGCGCAAACTTGCCTTTTGCCTCTACCCAATGTGGTAAGATACGCCTCAATACCAGTTGTCCGACTTCAAACGTTCGAGGTCGTACCTTCTTATTATATGCTCTGGCCATTCTCCGCTGATACAACTGTCCATGGCAGACCGCGGCCAATCTCTTCTCATCAATCAAATTCAACTGTTCTAACCGGGCCTTTACCCATTCATCGTCATCTATCTCGGATTCGGCTATAATTCGCAATGACGGTATTTCTATTTCTGCGGGTATAACGGCCTCTGTTCCATACACCAGGGTATAAGGTGTGGTTCCGATAGAAGTACGCACCGTCGTGCGGTAGCCCATGAGAGCAAAAGGTAGCTTTTCATGCCATTGCCTAGATCCTTCCACCATTTTTCGGAGAATCTTTTTGATGTTCTTATTCGCCGCCTCTACTGCACCATTCTCCTTTGGCCTGTAAGGTGTGGAATTGCGGTGCGTGATCTTAAACCTTTCACAAACTTCTGCCATGAGATGACTGTTTAAGTTGGCTCCATTGTCCGTGATAATCACTTTGGGGATTCCAAATCGGCATATAATATTTTCATGCACAAAATCCACCACCGCTTTCTTCGTCACTGCCTTAAATGTCTTAGCTTCAACCCACTTGGTGAAATAATCAATTGCAACCAGAATGAACCTGTGCCCATTAGAAGCGGCTGGATCTATTGGGCCGATGACATCTATGCCCCAAGCAACAAAGGGCCAAGGTGCTGACATTGTGTGCAACTCATAAGGCGGGGAGTGGATCAGATCCCCATGTACCTGGCATTGGTGGCACTTCTTCACATACCTGATACAATCACGCTCCATAGTGAGCCAGTAGTACCCAGCTCTCAAAATCTTCTTGGCTAAAACATACCCGCTCATGTGGGGTCCGCATACTCCGGCATGTACTTCAATCATGATTTCATCTGCTTGTCGTGCATCCACATATCGCAATAAGCCCAGATCCGGTGTTCTTTTGTATACCACTCCTCCACCGAGGAAAAATCCATTGGCTAGACGCCTGATGGCCCTCTTTTGGTCTCTAGTGGCCTGCTCAGGGTATTTGCTAGCTTTCAAGTATTCCCTAATATCATGATACCACGGCTCTCCATCTGACTCTTCTTCCACAACGAAGCAATAAGCATTCTGATCTCGGACTTGGATCTGGAGTGGATCTATATATGTCTTGTCCGGATGATACAACATAGAGGACAACGTGGCCAAAGCATCTGCAATCTCATTGTGCATTCTCGGGATGTGCTTGAATTCTATAGACCGAAATCTTTGAGACAACTCGTGCAAACAATACCGATATGGTATCAATTTCAAATCTCGTGTCTCCCATTCCCCCTGAATTTGGTGTACCAAGAGATCCGAGTCACCCATGACCAAAATCTCTTGAATACCCATGTCAATTGCCATCCTTAATCCCAAGATGCACGCCTCATATTCGGCCATATTGTTGGTACAGAAAAATCGAAGCTGAGCTGTGACGGGATAGTGTTGACCCGTACTTGAAATAAGTACCGCTCCGATACCAACGCCCCTACTGTTGACGGCTCCGTCAAAGTACATTTTCCATCCTGGTTTCTCCTCTTGCTCTATCTCCTCGACAGTCATTGCCTCTTCATCCGGGAAGTACGTCTTCAATGGTTCATACTCGTCATCCACCGGATTCTCCGCTAAATGGTCCGCAATAGCTTGGGCCTTCATTGCCGTACGGGTCACATAAATAATGTCAAATTCTGTGAGCAGAATCTGCCATTTGGCCAATCTTCCCGTAGGCATGGGCTTCTGAAATATGTACTTGAGAGGATCCAGTCGTGATATCAAATATGTGGTATATGCTGACAAATAATGCTTTAACTTCTGAGCTACCCAAATCAACGCACAACAAGTCCTTTCAAGTTGGGTATACTTTACCTCATAGGATGTAAACTTCTTGCTGAGGTAATATATGGCTTGTTCTTTCTTGCCTGTCTCGTCATGTTGACCCAGTACACAACCGAAAGAGTTATCTAGCACCGTCAAATACAAAATCAGAGGACACCCTGGTTCCGGAGGAACTAACACCGGAGGATTGGCCAAATATTCCTTGATCTTGTCAAAGGCTTCCTGACACTCGTCGGTCCATTTCACTGCTGCATCTTTCTTCAACAGTTTGAAGATCGGCTCGCATGTTGATGTCAATTGAGCAATGAACCGACTAATGTAATTCAACCTTCCCAGCAAACTCATGACCTCCTTTTTGTTCTTCGGCGGAGGTAGACTTTGAATAGCCTTGATCTTTGACGGATCTAGTTCAATACCTCGCCGACTCACAACAAACCCCAGTAGTTTCCCTGAAGGTACTCCAAAGGCGCATTTCGCCGGATTGAGCTTCAAATTGTACCTTCGAAGTCTTTGGAAGAACTTCCTCAGATCTCTCACATGATCAAGTTGTTTTCTAGACTTTATGATGACATCGTCCACATATACTTCAATTTCTTGATGCATCATATCATGGAACATTGTGGTCATTGCCCTCATGTAAGTTGCCCCGACATTCTTCAATCCAAACGGCATTACTTTGTAACAGTATGTTCCCCAAGGTGTAATGAAGGCAGTTTTCTCAGCATCTTCTTCGTCCATCAGGATCTGGTGATAACCTGCATAACAGTCCACAAACGAACCGATTTCATGTTTGGCGCAATTATCGATCAGTATGTGAATGTTTGGCAATGGGAAGTCATCCTTCGGACTGGCTTTGTTGAGGTCTCTATAGTCTACACACACTCTGGTTTTGCCATCTTTCTTCGGGACCGGCACAACATTTGCCAACCAAGTGGGGTATTTGGTAACTCTTATGACATTTGCCTCAAACTGCTTATTCACCTCTTCTTTTATCTTCACGCTAATGTCCGTTTTGAATTTCCTCAGCTTTTGTTTTACCAGCCGGCATTCAGAGTATATAGGCAACTTGTGTACTACCAAATCTGTGCTAAGCCCGGGCATGTCATCATAGGACCAAGCAAAAATGTCCTTGAATTCATGCAACAACCTTATCAATTCATCCCGGAGGGGTGTCTCCAAATGTACACTAATCTTTGTTTCTCGGACATCATCTTCGCTCCCCAAATTTACAGATTCCGTATCACTCAGATTCGGTTTGGGTTTTTCCTCGTATTGTTTCATGTCCTTACTTATTTCCTCCAGGGCTTCCTCATCCTCACATTCTATTTCACTATCTTCCTCGATTTCTTGTATAGTAAGATGATTGTCAGAACTGGGTCTAGAATCCTTCACGCATGACATGGCATTGGAATCAACACATGCAAAACCTGTACAAAAGGAAAAATAAAGAAAAATAAGGCAAAAGGAAAGAAAAAGGAAAAACTGCATTTCATTAATAAAAGAAACGAACGATGTTCGGGATACATGGTGATTTTTTTTTCATGAGGGAATGGGGAAATTATAACAACTTTTGGGGGAAACAATGATGAAATTTTGAGCTAACTACCAAGACTCCTTCCGGACAAGGAAAGGAGTAGCCTCCCAATTGTTCAATGTAACTCCAGGCCCCACAAATTGCACGTCCATGTTGCTCGTGCCTTCCCCTGCTTCAATCGTATTCGCCTCCCAAAACAATTTCTTAAAACCAAGCATTTCTTCATCAAGCTGGGTCTCAATGCACTTTGCTGCAGCACATGGTTGATATTTTGTACTAGGCCTGATGAAGGTGTCAGATAATTTGGGTATGGGTTTGGGTAAGGTCCAGCTTTTCTTGGCTCTAGAGGCTCTTTGGATATCGGCAAAGGTGGGTTTAAACCCTAAGCCGAATATGCCTTTGTTCTCCGGAAGTTGAACTGGTTGAATGACTCCCTGCAGTGTTTTGCCTAATCCCCTCCCCGGTGCAAATCCGTTTCTCAGCATTTCTCTGGCCACCATCACAGCAGTTGGTGCCATCATAGGGGTTGGTAACTTTTCACCTTCAGCAACTCTATTCACCACAACAGCATCCGTCACTTGGTAGACCCAAGGACCTCTATCACCATTAGTATCATCAAAAGGAGCTACCACATTACAAGCATTTTCCTCCCCGTGTACAATAATCTCTTGTTGTTCCCATTCAAACTTGACCATCTGGTGTAGAGAAGATGGTACTGCCTTAGCTGCATGAATCCAGGGTCGACCTAACAGCAAGTTATACGATACGGCAATATCGAGCACCTGGAACTCCATCGTAAAATCAACGGGACCGATGGTCACTTCCAAAATAATATCTCCTAACGTGTTCTTACCTCCGCCGTCAAACCCTCTCACATTGATACTGTTTCTCCGGATTCTGTCCGGGCTAATGTTCAGCTTCCCTAAAGTTGACAGCGGGCAGATGTTCGCACTCGATCCATTGTCAATCAATACCCTGGTCACGACTGACTCTTCACTCTTTACTGTAAGGTACAATGCTTTATTGTGTTCAGTTCCCTCCATCGGCAGCTCCTTATCAGAGAAGGTGATTCTATTGGACTCGAAAATTTTGCTGGTAATCTTCTCCAAGTGACACACTGAAATCTTCTCCGGAACATGAGCCTCATTTAGAATCTTCATAAGAGCCTTCCGGTGCTCTTCTGAATGTATCAACAAAGATAGCAGAGAAATTTGGGCCGGGGTCTTTCTTAATTGCTCAACCACCGAGTACTCTTGTGACTTCATTTTCTTAAGAAACTCTTCTGCTTCCTCTTCCGACACTGGCTTTTTCAATTGACTTTCTTTCACCGCTTTCATCTTTCTCAGCTCCTCTAGAGCAAAACACCTTCCAGGATCGTGTGAGTCCATGAGTTTCATTAATTTCACCAGAAATCTCTTTTCCTTTGTAAACTACCGCTACCTTGTTATAGTTCCAAGGTACAGTCTTGGTACTTACCACTGGCATTTGCACTACTGGTTTTATGATCACTGGCTCTGCACTTGCACCCTTCACAGTCACAATTGTCTTTGCACCTGGACCTACCACTTTTAGACTTCCCATTGTCACACCTCCCTTTTTTACTACCCCACATACTTAAGGTGTATAAATACACTTGTAGGGTATACCCCGACGCTCAATTACCCGAGACGGATAAAATAACGTAAGGGAAGGAGTTTTTTCCAATTTAAGGACAATCGGTTCGGGATTTATTAGAGATTAATCAGAGTCGCCACTTGGGAATGACAATGGTGTCCCAAGTCACCGGTTAATCCCGAATCCGAGGAATTTTGACTCTTTGAAATGTCTGCGAAGCAGAGGTCCGGATAAGGAACTCTGTTAACCCGGGAGAAGGTGTTAGGCACTCCCGGATTCCGTGGTTTTAGCACGGTCGCTCCACTGTCGTTCTTGACTTTTGTTTGACTCAATTATAAATTTTAACAACATAATGTGCTTTTACGTTAAATATCATTTTTTAGGAATTTGCGGTATCGCGAAAACACGCCTCGAGTCATACCGCAACCAGTACGCCTATGACTTTTGGTGTATTTCAGCTTTACCGAGATTTGGATTTGAGTCGCACCAAGTGCACACTCGTTCATAGGAAGGTATATTAAAATCGTGCCTAAAGATAGTCTATATCGGCTTTTAACTTTGGGAGAGGCTATGGAATTCACTATTAGCCTCTCCGAGTCTAATTTTATATAACAATTAATTGAGGGCCCCGCAATTGTATATTTTGTGCGGCGAGGCTCGTCTCATTTTATTTAAGGTCAATCCTAAAGCCATTATAAATGTTTTTATTATTATTTATTTTTTTTTATTTTTATTTTTTTTGTCTCTAAAAAGAAGAGTCCTAATTGATTTACTAGTCCAATGTATCGTTAAGCTGAAAAATTGGATTTGAAATGATTTGCACAAAGGATTGCTCCCTTGCTGGTGACAGTCGCATGAGGTGTGGCCTTTATATGGGCCCAATTGTCCACGGCTAAACTACACATAAGCGTAGGCCCAATCCAAATCAAATGTAATTCATCAAAAACACTCTGAAATTCATTAAATCCTATAGTTACCGTGTTTAGGAAATTATTCTTATAGCTACCGTATCAGAACATGATCAATTGACCACTGTTAGTTATTCCTATAGTTACCGTATTTAAACAAATGATTGGCAGAACACTATCAATTCTAGAATTCACAAGAACTTCATTGCATTCATTGGGATTAGCAAAGTTTCCTTGAAATTTAAATTAATGATTCTTACTACTCGATTCTTTGTATTAAAGTAACCAACTAAAACTCATAACTATCTACATAAACGTTCATTAATGTTCTAGTCAAGCAAAATTACGCTAATCAGTCCGTCAGTTCAACACAATACAATATTTTGCACAAATTGTAAAACTCTAACTAGCTGAACATGTATTATTAACTATTACACAATAACATTGATTACCAAACAAATAAAAGCTAGATTATCAAAAAGCCTCATGTTATCTCTTTATATATCAGATCTGCATTTCATACATCAATGGGAGCTGAAAAAATACCTGGAGATCACAGTGAAGAATGAAGAAGTCAGTTTCAGCAACAAACAAATAACAGCAACAGATGAGATTCGACATTGAGAAAAACCCAGGAATACATCTTGGCAATACAACATCCAGCTATGACCCACAGTTATTCAATTGAGACCAAAACCATTTGAAATCAAACCAATAGGCCTTTGAAACCGCAACAACCAAAATCTGATCTAATAAAATGTAGACTAGTAACTAACAGTCGAAATTCATCTACAACTTCAATGGAACAGTAACTTTTATTTGATTTTTGAAAGTTTTTCTATTGTTTTTGGTTTTTTTTTTAATGGAGTTAAAGGCAAAATAGAAGAAAAATCAATCTGAAATGTTAATTTCAGATCTGGAATTTAACCAATATTTTTTTTGGGATTTTTTCTAGGGTTCATATAGCTTAAATATACTAAGGAAGACTCTAAAATCAGATTGAACCCCCCTTATTGAAGCTGAAATTACCTATTTATAGGCCTAAAAGAGAAAAAATCTGAAAATTACTATTTCACTAAAACCCCTTCAATTTTTAGCTTGTTGCACAAGTTAGTGCAATTATTCTAGTGAAAACTACACTAAGACCCCTTCTAGAATAGTCTACCATGTTCCATTTCCCTTAGAATTCCTATTGTGCCCTCACTTGTTAAGGACAACTACTAATTCTACCTTTTTTTATCCCCAAGCTGCCCTTAATGCTCTATATTTATAACAACTTTACCATTTCTTATTCCAATTGTATCCCTTCTACTTTTACCTTATTACAACTATACCAATTCCTTTTCCCAATTTACCCTTACCTCTTAAGGTTAATTACTTTCACTAAATTCTGTAATTTACTCATATTTTAACACATTTTCAGATTTGTATTTAGCAAATAGCCACCATTGAGTGACTATTGCTCAACTAGCCAATTGGCACTTTCAACTATTTTAAATCCAACTTAAATCGCTAATTAAAAACACATTTCAACTATAGCCAACCTTAGGCAATCTTACAAATATGGCCACTTATGACTAATTATCCAATTAACAAGACTCGGGAGAACAATTGATAGATGATGAGTCTTATTAATCGAGACAACTAACCGCAATTGATTCTATTTAATAAAACCACCTTAGGTTGCTACGAATCAAGTGATTTCAACTATCGACCCAACTTGAATTTAAACTAATCTAAAGTCGAATTCACTAATTGAACCTAAATCACTAATCTAACAGCTATAACCAATCAAACCCTAAGTGCTAATCAATAATGCATTCACTAACATAGTTCCACTAATCACAATTAAATTACCAAAATGAATCCAAGAATCACCAACTAATTAACTTGAATTTTAACAAGATCGAAACAAGTTCGGATATTTCATATTATCAATGGGTCATGAAAGCCAACAAATTAACAAACAATTAGACAAAAGGCTATTTTCCCTAAATCTAAAATCTGAAAATTAATCAGAAACTAACAATTTTAACTAAATCTAAAAAAACCGAAAAGAAAAACAGCAATTGACAAAAACCTAACAAAAATCTAATATCAGAACAACTGCCAAAAAAAACAGAGATTTCAACATTATCATAATGGCCAAAAACAGAAATTAGCAAACAAACATAATTCCTAATTAATTTAATTGAAGAGGAGAGTCATTATTTTAACGGAAATCTTAAAAGAGAATCTGGAAATCTAGAAATTACTAATGGAATTAGAAATTAACAAAATCTAACAATACTAGTCAAGGCTAACAGAAATTCTTAAAACTATCAAAATTTAGAAATTATCTACTAAAGAGAAGAATCAATCTAAAAAAAAAATCTGGAAATTTAAACACTGTTGAAACAAACTAATAACATTAGAAATCAACCATTTAACGGAAATTATCCTAAAACGAAATAGGCAACGATAATCAAAAACTCAGGAATAGCTATTCGGAATTTTAACACTACTTATTGAACATATTAATATTATTAGAAAACAAGAAAACATATTTCAGAAAAATTAAAACATGCATAAGAAGAACACTTAGCTTTTTTGCCGTATTTCTTTTCTGTTTTTCTCTTTTTTTTTTCTTTTTGTTTATCTTCGATTCTTGCATCTCTTGATTATTACTTGATTATTTTGAGTCTTGATAATCCGGCCACTGCTCTTGAATCTTTCTTGAATGTCCGGCGGCTCTTGACTCGAAATTCTTGTGTCACGGCATAAGGGGTGTAAGAAGGGAGGTGGGGGTTGATTTGGGGGTGGTTTTGAGTGGCGGCGCCGCCATGGGAGGGGGTGGCGGCGCGATTAGGGTTTAACATTTGGGGAGATTGATTGGGTTTTAAAGGGAGATGAGGGTAGGAATGAGATGAGGGGAGTGAGGGGAGTCGTTTGGTAAAAGTTTTGACCGGAAAGGATGCCGGCCGCCGCCTCATGCGGCGGAACCCTAGGCGGCGCGGCAGTGACAGTGAAGGAGAAGGAGAGACGGCTGGAAGAAGAAAGAGACGGAAGTGTTTTTTTTTTGTGTTTTAAGGTTAATGTCTTAATGTGTTATGTTTTTAAGGTTGTTTGTACTTAAATTGTAAGAATAAACTGGGGCCATTAGATTAGAATCTCGGACGGTTGAGATTAAAAGGGGGGGGGAAACCGGTCTGGGCTTGGTGTTTGGGCTGGGCGGCTGGGGCTGGGTAGTTACCGTGTGGGCTAGGGCATTGGGCTGGGTACCCGATTTGGGCTTAGGGTGTTTTGAGCCCAATTTTTCCCTCCCTTATTTTCTCTTATTCCTTTGTATTTTGTATTTTCTGATTTTGTATTTTTTGTATTTTGTTATATTTTGTATTTATTCTACTTTTGTAATTATTTAGAATTTATTAAAAACTATTAAGCTAATTACTCTTTTTGGCATTTCCAATTTAAAAGCTAACTAATTTTTTTTTGATTTTTCTTTAAAAGTTAAAAAAAAAATGAATTAACTTCCTAAGAATGCAAATTTTTGTATTTTCATTTATCACACGCAAATAACACGCAAACAACTAATCACAAAATTCACACAAAATTATAAAAATAGTGAAAAATCATTTATTTTGAATTTTATAGGAATAACTCATGTGTAGGGTAAAAATCACGTGCTCACAACTGCCCCTCTTTGCTCGGGGACACGAAGAGTTTCCGTGCAAAGATAAGTGAGCAACTATGAACGATTTTTACCCATTCGAGTATTCCATTGTGAAGCATTTTGAAAATCTTTGACCGCGCCCTGCTTCAGAGGTTGCCTACATATCCTGGGCTAAACAGAAATCAGGTCAGTGTAGTTCGGGAAGGTCTGGTCTGGTAGCTGGGACTACCAAGGACTGTGATCTCACTGCTGTTGCTGTTGTTACTGCTGTCATTGCTGACTGACTCCTTATTACACCGGGGGGGAAATGTAAAATGAAGAAGCTATTCTAAGCTAAGATCCTACAATTACAATTGTTTCCTAATCCAGCTTTTGCTCTTCTTCCCTTTCCGGTGATGCAGAATCTTCCTTTTTTGTTGATTTTCCTTGATGCTGACTCTTTTTTTTTGTTGGTTTTTCTTTTCTTGTTGACTCTCTTTTTGTTGATTTTCTTGTTTTTCTTGTTGACTCTCTTTTTGTTGATTTTCTTGTTTTTCTTGATGACTCTCTTTTTTGTTGATTTTCTTGTTTTTCTTGACTTCGAACTGAACCTGCTTAAAACAAAACAACAAACTACCTCTCTTTTTTTTTTTTTTTTTTTTTTTCAGTGTGGGCTTTTTAACTGTATAAACCATGATATGCAAAAATATTCCCGTATTAGAAGGTGGGCGCCTAACGGAAATTAAACGTGCAATGCGATGCAGAAAATATTCCCGTATTTGAAGGTGGGCGCCTAACAGAAATTTAAACGTGCAATGCGATGCAGAAAATATTCCCGTACTTGAAGGTGGGCGCCTAACAGAAATTTAAACGTGCAATGCGATGCGTGAAAATATTCCCGTATTTGAAGGTGGGCGCCTAACGAATTTAAACGTGCAATGCGAATGCAGAAAATATTCCCGTATTTGAAGGTGGGCGCCTAACGTAAATTTAAACGTGCAATGCGGATGCGAAAAAATATTCCCGTATTTGAAGGTGGGCGCCTAACGTAAATTTAAACGTGCAATGCGAATGGTGAAAATATTCCCGTATTTGAAGGTGGGCGCCTAACGTAAATTTAAACGTGCAATGCAAATGCGAGAAAATATTCCCGTATTTGAAGGTGGGCGCCTAACGGAAATTTAAACGTGCAATGCGAATGCGAAAATATTCCCGTATTTGAAGGTGGGCGCCTAACGAAATTTAAACGTGCAATGCGGATGCAGAAAATATTCCCGTATTTGAAGGTGGGCGCCTAACGGAAATTTAAACGTGCAATGCGGATGCGGAAAATATTCCCGTATTTGAAGGTGGGCGCCTAACATAAATTTAAACGTGCAATGCGAATGCGAAAAATATTCCCGTATTTGAAGGTGGGCGCCTAACAGAATTTAAACGTGCAATGCGAATGCAGAAAATATTCCCGTATTTGAAGGTGGGCGCCTAACGAAATTTAAACGTGCAATGCGGATGCAGAAAATATTCCCTCAGCCTGAGGACTGGGGAGTGGATTTTAAAAGATGCTATCTCCTCTTTTTGTATTTTCTTTTACCAACTTATCTCTTGCCCGTGAATTTCTCCACTTATTCGGCAGACTTTCTCTTTTTGGTATTTTAAATTTTCCACATTGGTCACATTCACTTTAAAGTGATTAGTGACAATTTGTTCTTGCATGAAACAAAATTTATTAGATATAAACTGCTGGCAACTGGCATCTGCCGTCCCCGCTTCTTATTGCTTCCTTTGTTTTTGCTTTTCTGATGTTGCATGACTTCTAACTGCTTGTCCCATGCAAACTCTTTTTGTATTTTCTCATTTTTCCATTTTTGTTTTGTTTTCTCTTCTTTTGGCCATACTTGCCAGGCTTCTTTATTTCCTTCTCAAATCTTCCTTCTTTGATCCAGTGTTGTTTCAACTTCCGTTATCAGGAGCCGGTAGTTAGCTCTCAAAAAGGTAAACAATGAAATGCAGAAAAATGAAAGAAAGGTAAGGGTATTTTGGAGAGATGACAGAACTTATCTGGGTATTTGCTGGCTGGTTCCGCTGACCATGCCATGTATTTAAACTCTGACCCAGTTCGTTCCAATCATTATTCTGACTCTGAATTTCCTTTGACCCCAAACCGATACTCTTTTTTGTTGCCTTTTCTCTTTTCTGATGATCGCCTTACGGTGCCTCGAAAGGTTTTCACCAATAAGACTCTCTCATTTATTCTCTCAACCTCACAATCATCTCACAGTGCCGATTAAGGTTTTCACCGATGAGACTCTCTCATTTTATTTCTCTCAACCTCACAATCGCCTCACAGTGCCGGCTAAGGTTTTCACCGATGAGACTCTCTCATTTTATTTCTCTCAATCTCACAATCGCCTCACGGTGCCGGTTAAGGTTTTCACCGATGAGACTCTCTCATTTTTCATTTTTTTTCTATTTTTTTTCTTTTTGTATTTTGTTTTCTTACCACGGGTATTGTCCGATGTTTCGCTCTTCCTTCGTTGTATTTGTTATCATTTCAAAATTGATCGGAAGGTCTTTCTTTGGACTGTAACGTGGCTTTTGGACGGGTTAAGAAAGAAAGATATAAAGGCTCAAAATTTCAACGAGGGTTAAAAATATTTACAACTCTCGGAATTATTAAACATAACTTCTGCCCAGTTTCAATATGTGGGGAATTTTTGGATTTTTTCTTTATTGTGACTGAACCTCAGAGAGGCTGCCTACGTACCCTTTCGGGATCAAGTCGGACGTAGTTCATCCAACTTCATAAGTTAGATGGATTTCTTTTTGACTTTTTCCCGATTTCTTTGTCTTTTTCTCTTTTTCATTCATTTATTCAATTTTTTTCATTTTTTTTATTTATTTTTTTTTTTCATTTTGTCAATTTCGATCTTATTGCGCTAGAGTGATTCCGAGAGAGGGATATGAAAGAATATATTCATTGAGGCTCAAAGGGGTTATCAATGGATAAAGTGTTTGGATAGAGAATAAAACGCCTTCGTCATTTCAATTCCAAAATCACAACAAAATACAAACATATAATTGAAAAGGAATCATACATAGTATCTTTTGACTGCATCTGAATTGATAGCAGTCTCCACGCACTTTCCCTCAACATCTATCAAATACAATGCCCCATTGGACAACACCCGTGATACTACAAATGGTCCCTGCCAATTTGGCGCAAATTTGCCCTTTGCCTCAGACCAATACAGTAAGATACGCATCGCAACCAAAATGAGCCTATGCCCATTGGAAGCTATTGGCTCTATCGGATCAATAACATCTATGCCCCTGTTTCAAAGCAAAGAAAAATATGTTAGTTTAAATGCGGTGGTTGGTTGTGGCCTTGAACTTTGATGGCGACTGCTTTCCGCCCGAGCGCCTTGCCTGTTCACCGACTATCCATTTTTACTTCTTCTTTGTTCAAAATCCACCTCTCTTTAGGTATGTATATTGTCCCTTTCTTGACGGATACCACAAACAACCTTTGGTATTTCTCTTGTCCGAAGATATACCCCCTCTCTGTTCGAACCCCGTACTTCCATTTGCTATATTTTCCTTGAGTTGGCACCTTGCCGACCCTTATGTCTTGCATGATCACCATTGCACATATTGCTCTTGTGGTCTTAAATCACTGGCCTTGTCATCCCAGACCTACGACAATTGTCGTGTTGGCTAAATCCCATCTTGTGCAATTGGAAAATTTGGTGGCAAATTTTGAAATCGTTTCTATACTTATTATGACCTGACTGACTCGATAAGAAGGAGAGTAAAACAAAGTGTGAAGAATAAAGAGAAAGGAAAATACAATTCCTAACAAGAAACCTACAGACGAATGACCTAACGGGTTTTGAATACCGACTCTAGCGACCTTGACACGCACTTTTGGCCTTCTCCGTATTGCAAAGTTGATGTTCAACTCTTGTTGCAAAGTTCTGCTGTGAAACCGGTCTTCAACACTTCATTTCTTGATCTGATCCTTAGTCGACTTGTAGTGCCCATCGGGTTTTGACCATCAAGCCTCTCTCATTTGCTCTTTCTTTCTCTCGACTCACCGTCGCCTTACGGTGCCCGTGAGGGTTTTCACCGATAAGACTCTCTCATTTTGATTTCTCTCATCGTGGAGTCTCGTGGTGGTTTGAGTTCTTCATTCTCCTTTGTTCGGACTGGAGTGTTGCCTTTGATGTGATTCACCTTTGCTCATTTGACTTGGCATTTCTTGAAGATTGATCGGAAGGTCTTCCTTTGGACCGTAATGCAGGCTTTTGGATGGGGTTTAGAAAAGAAAAAAAAAATATGAAGGCTCAAAATATTTCAATGTGGGTTAAAGATTACAACTTTCGGAATCTTATTTCTTCAACAACCATAACTTCTGCCCCAGTTTCCTTCTTGGGGGATTTTTTTAGATTTTTGGATTTTTCATTTATTGTGACTGAACCTCAGAGAGGCTGCCTACGTACCCTTTCGGGATCAAGTCAGACGTAGTTCAGACTACGTCTGTATTCATTGTTGCATCTCGACTTCTCCCGATTTTTTCTTTTCTTTTCTTTTTCTTTTCTTTCTTATTTTTCTTTTCTTTTTCTCTTCTTCTTTTTTTTCTTTTCTCTTTTTTTCTTTTCTTCTTTCCTTTTGTTTCTCCATTTGGATTTCTCCGCTCAAACCTCAATTTTTGTTGTTGATTCCGAAAGAGGGGTATGAAAGAAAATATAATATGGCTCAAAGGGGATAACAATGGACGAAGTGTTTGGGATAGCCGAATAAAACGCCTTCGTCATTCCAATCTTCAAAACCTACCGAGTACAAACTAACTTTCGACCAATTCACATATTTGCCTTCTGTTTTTGACGATTCTCAATGCCATTGGGCAACAATCTCGATACCACGAATGGTTCCTTTAACCTTGGGGTACTTTTGCCTTTGTCTTTAAACCGATGAAGCATGATGCGTTTCCAAGGCATTTCTTTGTGTTCTGTTTTCCCCTAGTATTCACTTGATTCCGGCTTCACAGTATTTCAATATGTTTTTATTTCTTCCGAGTATCATTACATCTTCAACATTGTTTTGTTAACTTTTAAAAACCAGGCTTAGAATTATGTGCATGTCATGTTGCTAAAGTCAATATGAGAAAAAATGCAAAGTGATCAGAAATGGACTGATTAGGAATGATGGGAAACAAAGAGTTGTACTAAACTGATGGGTTGAAACAACAATAAAACGAACAGACTAGACTAGAATTACAAACCTAGACGGCACTAAACAATTTTTATTACTAAACAAAGCAAAGATAGAAGGGTTTTGACTCTCAAGACAACGTCCGGATTACAACCCCGAAATAACCCGGGTAACAGAAACGACACCAAAATAAAACTACCAAAACTCCAAGAGTTGAGCACCTTCCCAATTGACAAGCATGGCATCTTAGCCACCGTATTCTGCATTAAGATCGCTTTCTATTTCAATATTCTCGGCTTCCAAAGAAAAATCTCTTCACCCTCGTCATCGGGCATCGTCCCCACAAAATGCGCAACGCCACATGCAGGTAGAGGATTCTGTGTAATGTTTGGGGTTTCGAGAGTCTGCACTTCAATTCTCCTCTCATTGATAAGACCTTGAATGGCATTCTTCAATTGCCAACACTTTTCAGTATCGTGACCCAATGTTCCCGAACAGTATTCACATCTGACAGAAGAATCAAGATTTTTCGGGGGTGGGTTTGGAACTTTTGGTGCGACTGGTCTTAACATCCCCAACTCTTTCAACCTATGATAAAGGCTGGTATATGATTCTCCGATAGGGGTGAAAGCCTTTTTTCGCTTCAGCAACCTCTCCTCCCTAAACGCCTTGTTTGGCCTGAAACCTGACCCAGGGGTTTTCCGGTATGTTTGTGGGGGTCGGTAGGCTTTTTGTGGAATTGGGTACATGGAAGGTGAAGTACGATTTTGGGTGCCTCCGGGAGAGTAGTAGGGTTGGGGATGGAAGTATTGTTGGGAAAGCATAGCTGGGGGACGAGTAATTGAGCTACTCGAGTGGCTAGAAAGGCTGCGATAGGCAGGTATATTTGGCATCGGGTTCAGTGTAAGGACCGGGTCCATGAAACTAGGTGGTGGCGGGGGTGGTGCCTTTCCATCGCTCCATGCCCGATACATTTCAACCACATGTTGTCTTAATATTTTGACTTCTTCTACTAACATGTGGTTCCGTTCAACCAGCTGTTGTCGGGATCCGGTACCAACCCACTCAGTCTTGAGATTCTCTGCTATTTCTTGCATGTTTTTCATCCGTTGTTCTAATCTCTTCAATCTTTGGGCCATTTCTTCCTGCACATTCTTTCGGGTAAGCTTCTCAACGTTTGCAGGAAGGTCAAACGAGTACGAGTGGTACTCGGGAGAGTGGTACTGTTCTTGCTGTATAGCAGATTGTGACTCATGAGAAGGCTGTCCTTGGCCATTGGCCCATGCTTGACGCATTTTGGTCATTTGTTGTTTCAATGCTCTGTTTTCCTCAACCACAGTAGACCCTTGTTGAATTTTCTGACCCTGATTCTCTTGAGCACTCGTACCAGCTTCGATGCCGGTTATCATTTTCCTTGGATCTTGCTTTCCAATTTACCACAACCAACCACCTCGACTTTCTGAATTAACAAAACGAAACCACCGGGTTAGCGTTAAGGTATTCCATTTATTGATTTCCTTCTCTTTTTTTTTTTCTAATTTCTTTTTTTTTCTCTTTTTTTTTTGTGGTTTTTTTTTCATTTTTCCTTTTTTTTTTCTTTTTGTAGTTTTCCATTTTTTTTTGCTTTTTGGTTATGGATATGGTCGAATCCTATGTGGATTGCCTACGTATCATGACCCCGCATGAATCAGACCGAGCGTAGTTCTTGCAAATTAATGCAAGAAATAAAGAGATGTTTATTTGATTTTTGTTTTCTTTTTTGAAGAAAAATTGTAAAGGCCGATCCCAACTACAAACTCACACCTTGTGCCGGAGATTTCTATAAGAATATATTTTTTGTGTCAATTATGACTATTTCTACAAAATTGGCCACATAATGGCTTATTCGACAAAATGACTATTTTTTTCAAAATTTATTGAAGAAAGATAAAAACTGAATTTTTTTTTTATCCTGTGGCTCATGGGGCATCGTTCGGCATCACCATAAACCAACACAAGACTATTTTTCATAAATTGGCCATATAATGGCTTATTTAGACAAAGCGGCTATTTTTGCAAAATTTTGTTTAAGAAAATAAACTCAAAAATTTTCTCATCCGGTGGCTTATGGGGCATCGTTCGGCATCACCATAAACCAACACAAGACTATTTTTCATAAATTGGCCATATAATGGCTTATTTGATAAAATGGTTATTTTTGAGAAGTTGAGCGATGACTCAAACTTGATTTTGCGGATACAGCCTTTCGACATTTCCGCGAGGGAATATTTCAAGGTTGTGCCCAAAAATTATTTACAAATGACTCAAAGTGGCTATTCTTGCAAAAACGGCCTTCCGGTGTCCTTTTGCGGGACATTCGGCTTATTTTAAGCAAGAATAGCATCACCCGACCTATTTATAACAAAATCAAAAATTTGATATTTTTTTTTTGGTTATTTTTGCAAACGGGGTGTGAACCCGAACTTGATTTTTGCGGCTATGGCCTTGCAACATTTCCACAAGGAATATTTCAAGGCTGTGCTCGCAAATTATTAAAAATGATTCAAAGTGGCTATTTTTGCAAAAACAGCCTTCCGGCGTCCTTTCGGAACATTCGGCTATTTACAAAAACGGCATCACTTTGATTTTATTGACAAAAACACACACATTTTTTTTGATTTTTTTAAAAGGGGTGGTTGGACCCGATGAGGGTTGCCTACGTATCCCACCTAGTGGCGAGAATCAAACCTGCGTAGTTCGGTCAGATTATTTGACCAATTATTTCAAAAAAATGTTCCACCTATTTTTTTTTCAAATTTTCAAATTTTCCATGTACCTATTTTCTATAAATCATTATTTTCCTCTCTCTTTTTTTTCAACAATTTTTCTATCTTCGAAATTTCCGCCGGTCCGCATAACGATCAAGGACAATAAAATGCAACATATAGCATGCTCGGTCTTTTCAATACCGGGTCACCTGTCCTAGACGGACCCAACCCCTGTGTTGAGTCCCCTAAGTCAAATATGATGCAAATAATCGTCCTAGACCTATGTTCAAAATCTTATGGTTTCATGGATTGCTAGACCGTGTACCCGAGCGGACAACTCGAATCGAGGAGGGGGCTACGTACCGGTGACCCGCGGAGTCAATCGGCTTTGTAACTTATCCGGCCTCTGTTTTCTTAATTTAAGGTGACATTTAACAGAAAGGGGAGTCTCAACCAGTAAGCACATCCCCGGGGGAGAAGAGAGAAGGGTTTTCGGCACAATTTTATATACAGTCCACATAATATCAAAGCGATAAAGCACATAGCATGTTATTCAAATCACATAATGAAGTCAAACAAAAAACGCGAACGGCAGTTCTAAGGAGCTCGAGTTCTTAAACCCTGAAATCGAAATTCAGGGTTGGATCCCCAGTGGAGTCGCCAGAGCTGTCACACCTCCCTTTTTTACTACCCCACATACTTAAGGTGTATAAATACACTTGTAGGGTATACCCCGATGCTCAATTACCCGAGACGGATAAAATAACGTAAGGGAAGGAGTTTTTTCCAATTTAAGGACAATCGGTTCGGGATTTATTAGAGATTAATCAGAGTCGCCACTTGGGAATGACAATGGTGTCCCAAGTCACCGGTTAATCCCGAATCCGAGGAATTTTGACTCTTAAAATGTCTGCGAAGCAGAGGTCCGGATAAGGAACTCTGTTAACCCGGGAGAAGGTGTTAGGCACTCCCGGATTCCGTGGTTTTAGCACGGTCGCTCCACTGTCGTTCTTGACTTTTGTTTGACTCAATTATAAATTTTAACAACATAATGTGCTTTTACGTTAAATATCATTTTTTAGGAATTTGCGGTATCGCGAAAACACGCCTCGAGTCATACCGCAACCAGTACGCCTATGACTTTTGGTGTATTTCAGCTTTAACGAGATTTGGATTTGAGTCGCACCAAGTGCACACTCGTTCATAGGAAGGTATATTAAAATCGTGCCTAAAGATAGTCTATATCGGCTTTTAACTTTGGGAGAGGCTATGGAATTCACTATTAGCCTCTCCGAGTCTAATTTTATATAACAATTAATTGAGGGCCCCGCAATTGTATATTTTGTGCGGCGAGGCTCGTCTCATTTTATTTAAGGTCAATCCTAAAGCCATTATAAATGTTTTTATTATTATTATTATTTTTTTTTATTTTTATTTTTTTTGTCTCTAAAAAGAAGAGTCCTAATTGATTTACTAGTCCAATGTATCGTTAAGCTGAAAAATTGGATTTGAAATGATTTGCACAAAGGATTGCTCCCTTGCTGGTGACAGTCGCATGAGGTGTGGCCTTTATATGGGCCCAATTGTCCACGGCTAAACTACACATAAGCGTAGGCCCAATCCAAATCAAATGTAATTCATCAAAAACACTCTGAAATTCATTAAATCCTATAGTTGCCGTGTTTAGGAAATTATTCTTATAGCTACCGTATCAGAACATGATCAATTGACCACTGTTAGTTATTCCTATAGTTACCGTATTTAAACAAATGATTGGCAGAACACTATCAATTCTAGAATTCACAAGAACTTCATTGCATTCATTGGGATTAGCAAAGTTTCCTTGAAATTTAAATTAATGATTCTTACTACTCGATTCTTTGTATTAAAGTAACCAACTAAAACTCATAACTATCTACATAAACGTTCATTAATGTTCTAGTCAAGCAAAATTACGCTAATCAGTCCGTCAGTTCAACACAATACAATATTTTGCACAAATTGTAAAACTCTAACTAGCTGAACATGTATTATTAACTATTACACAATAACATTGATTACCAAACAAATAAAAGCTAGATTATCAAAAAGCCTCATGTTATCTCTTTATATATCAGATCTGCATTTCATACATCAATGGGAGCTGAAAAAATACCTGGAGATCACAGTGAAGAATGAAGAAGTCAGTTTCAGCAACAAACAAATAACAGCAACAGATGAGATTCGACAGTGAGAAAAACCCAGGAATACATCTTGGCAATACAACATCCAGCTATGACCCACAGTTATTCAATTGAGACCAAAACCATTTGAAATCAAACCAATAGGCCTTTGAAACCGCAACAACCAAAATCTGATCTAATAAAATGTAGACTAGTAACTAACAGTCGAAATTCATCTACAACTTCAATGGAACAGTAACTTTTATTGGATTTTTGAAAGTTTTTCTATTGTTTTTGGGTTTTTTTTTAATGGAGTTAAAGGCAAAATAGAAGAAAAATCAATCTGAAATGTTAATTTCAGATCTGGAATTTAACCAATATTTTTTTTGGGATTTTTTCTAGGGTTCATATAGCTTAAATATACTAAGGAAGACTCTAAAATCAGATTGAACCCCCCTTATTAATGCTGAAAAATGCCTATTTATAGGCCTAAAAGAGAAAAAATCTGAAAATTACTATTTCACTAAAACCCCTTCAATTTTTAGCTTGTTGCACAAGTTAGTGCAATTATTCTAGTGAAAACTACACTAAGACCCCTTCTAGAATAGTCTACCATGTTCCATTTCCTTTAGAATTCCTATTGTGCCCTCACTTGTTAAGGACAACTACTAATTCTACCTTTTTTATCCCCAAGCTGCCCTTAATGCTCTATATTTATAACAACTTTACCATTTCTTATTCCAATTGTATCCCTTCTACTTTTACCTTATTACAACTATACCAATTCCTTTTCCCAATTTACCCTTACCTCTTAAGGTTAATTACTTTCACTAAATTCTGTAATTTACTCATATTTTAACATATTTTCAGATTTGTATTTAGCAAATAGCCACCATTGAGTGACTATTGCTCAACTAGCCAATTGGCACTTTCAACTATTTTAAATCCAACTTAAATCGCTAATTAAAAACACATTTCAACTATAGCCAACCTTAGGCAATCTTACAAACATGGCCACTTATGACTAATTATCCAATTAACAAGACTCGGGAGAACAATTGATAGATGATGAGTCTTATTAATCGAGACAACTAACCGCAATTGATTCTATTTAATAAAACCACCTTAGGTTGCTACGAATCAAGTGATTTCAACTATCGACCCAACTTGAATTTAAACTAATCTAAAGTCGAATTCACTAATTGAACCTAAATCACTAATCTAACAGCTATAACCAATCAAACCCTAAGTGCTAATCAATAATGCATTCACTAACATAGTTCCACTAATCACAATTAAATTACCAAAATGAATCCAAGAATCACCAACTAATTAACTTGAATTTTAACAAGATCGAAACAAGTTTGGATATTTCATATTATCAATGGGTCATGAAAGCCAACAAATTAACAAACAATTAGACAAAAGGCTATTTTCCCTAAATCTAAAATCTGAAAATTAATCAGAAACTAACAATTTTAACTAAATCTAAAAAAACCGAAAAGAAAAACAGCAATTGACAAAAACCTAACAAAAATCTAATATCAGAACAACTGCCAAAAAAAACAGAGATTTCAACATTATCATAATGGCCAAAAACAGAAATTAGCAAACAAATATAATTCCTAATTAATTTAATTGAAGAGGAGAGTCATTATTTTAACGGAAATCTTAAAAGAGAATCTGGAAATCTAGAAATTACTAATGGAATTAGAAATTAACAAAATCTAACAATACTAGTCAAGGCTAACAGAAATTCTTAAAACTATCAAAATTTAGAAATTATCTACTAAAGAGAAGAATCAATCTAAAAAAAAAATCTGGAAATTTAAACACTGTTGAAACAAACTAATAACATTAGAAATCAACCATTTAACGGAAATTATCCTAAAACGAAATAGGCAACGATAATCAAAAACTCAGGAAATAGCTATTCGGAATTTTAACACTACTTATTGAACATATTAATATTATTAGAAAACAAGAAAACATATTTCAGAAAAATTAAAACATGCATAAGAAGAACACTTAGCTTTTTTGCCGTATTTCTTTTCTGTTTTTCTCTTTTTTTTTTCTTTTTGTTTATCTTCGATTCTTGCATCTCTTGATTATTACTTGATTATTTTGAGTCTTGATAATCCGGCCACTGCTCTTGAATCTTTCTTGAATGTCCGGCGGCTCTTGACTCGAAATTCTTGTGTCACGGCATAAGGGGTGTAAGAAGGGAGGTGGGGGTTGATTTGGGGGTGGTTTTGAGTGGCGGCGCCGCCATGGGAGGGGGTGGCGGCGCGATTAGGGTTTAACATTTGGGGAGATTGATTGGGTTTTGAAGGGAGATGAGGGTAGGAATGAGATGAGGGGAGTGAGGGGAGTCGTTTGGTAAAAGTTTTGACCGGAAAGGATGCCGGCCGCCGCCTCATGCGGCGGAACCCTAGGCGGCGCGGCAGTGACAGTGAAGGAGAAGGAGAGACGGCTGGAAGAAGAAAGAGACGGAAGTGTTTTTTTTTTTTTTGTGTTTTAAGGTTAATGTCTTAATGTGTTATGTTTTTAAGGTTGTTTGTACTTAAATTGTAAGAATAAACTGGGGCCATTAGATTAGAATCTCGGACGGTTGAGATTAAAAGGGGGGGGGAAACCGGTCTGGGCTTGGTGTTTGGGCTGGGCGGCTGGGGCTGGGTAGTTACCGTGTGGGCTAGGGCATTGGGCTGGGTACCCGATTTGGGCTTGGGGTGTTTTGAGCCCAATTTTTCCCTCCCTTATTTTCTCTTATTCCTTTGTATTTTGTATTTTCTGATTTTGTATTTTTTGTATTTTGTTGTATTTTGTATTTATTCTACTTTTGTAATTATTTGGAATTTATTAAAAACTATTAAGCTAATTACTCTTTTTGGCATTTCCAATTTAAAAGCTAACTAATTTTTTTTTGATTTTTCTTTAAAAGTTTAAAAAAAAAATGAATTAACTTCCTAAGAATGCAAATTTTTGTATTTTCATTTATCACACGCAAATAACACGCAAACAACTAATCACAAAATTCACACAAAATTATAAAAATAGTGAAAAATCATTTATTTTGAATTTTATAGGAATAACTCATGTGTAGGGTAAAAATCACGTGTTCACACCCATCACTACTGGCTTTGGTTTCTCAACAATCGCTTTCTCCTTCACAACTTCCTTTTCTAACTTGTCACTCGACTTTATCATCATGACGGCCTGAGATGGTTTTTGATTGCCATCACCCTGCACCAGTTCTATCATATTCGTTTCGTGGTGATTTGGCAATGGATTCTGGGTAATGTTTGGGGCCTCGGGAGCCTGCACCTCAATTCTCCTCTCATCTATAAGATCTTGAATGGCATTCTTTAATTGCCAACACTTCTCAGTATCGTGGCCCAATGTTCCCGAACAGTATTCACATCTGACAGAAGAATCAAGACTTTTCGGGGGTGGGTTTGGATTTTTTGGTGCGATTGGTCTCAACATCCCCAATTCTTTCAACCTGCGGTAAAGACTGGTATATGATTCTCCGAGAGGAGTGAATGTCTTTTTTGCTTTGTTTCTCCAATCAGCGTCCGGCTTGGGTCTATTCTGGTTTCGGTAAGGTTTAGGGGTTGGGTATGTGTTCTGGGTGTGGTACACATTGTGTGGAGCTTGAGCTCTCCACACATGGGGTGGTGGTGGTGGGTAAGTTTGGGCTTGAGGGTGGTGGTAATGTGGGACAGTTGGTGAGTATGGTGGTGGTGGTGGGTTATATGGGCTGGGTGTGTTGTAGGGGTTTGGCGGGTAAGATGGTGGTGGGGGATTATATGGGGTTGATGGGCTTGGTGGGTGTTGGCGGTAGGGTCTTGGTGGGTTATAATGTGGGTTGCGACTCCATGGCCTACTTTCAATGGTTGATACTTCTTCTTTCTTCTTCTTTCCCATCACTCCTCCGCTTCCACTCTGTATAGCTTGATTGGTGGCTTTGATAGCCGAAAAACTCATAATCTTGTTTGTCTTCAAACCCTCTTCTACAAAACTTCCCATTTTCACAACTTCGTTGAAACTCTTCCCGATTGCAGACACTAGATGGCCGTAGTACGTTGGCTCCAAAGCTTGCAGAAAACAATCCACCATCTCTCCTTCTTTCATTGGTGGATCCACTCTAGCGGCATGTTCCCTCCACCTAAAACCGTATTCTCTAAAGCTCTCTCCTGGCTTTTTCTCCAGCTTGGTAAGGGATAATCTGTCGGGTATGATCTCCAAATTGTACTGAAAGTGACTAGCGAAAGCTTGCGCTAAGTCATCCCAAACGAACCATCTTGTGTGGTCCTGTCGGGTATACCATTCCAGAGCTGATCCACTTAAACTTTGGCTGAAGTACGCCATCAACAATTCATCTCTACCTCCCGCGCCTCTCATCTTGCTACAGTATCCTCTTAGATGAGCTACCGGATCCCCGTGTCCGTTGTACATGTCGAACTTGGGCAACTTAAATCCTGCAGGAAGCTGCACCTCGGGGAACAGACACAGGTCTTTGTAGGCTACACTTACTTGCCCTCCCAGCCCTTGCATATTGCGGAAAGCATTCTCAAGACTCTTCACCTTCCGAGCCATCTCTTCCTGCCCGGCACTTGCTTCCATCATCGGAGCGTGAGACTCGTGTTGTCTGAAAGTAGGCTCCGGAGGGTAGTAGTGAGGATCCTGGATATGGAATATCGGTTCACTAGAAGATTTGTGGATAACGGCGGGCGGAGGTGCCACATACACAGGAGCGACTTGTGGTATAGGAGGTGGTGCTTGCTTGGTTGGAGGTGGTGGCATTTGGGAGGTGGAAGCATAGTAGTGAGGGTAGTCGGGGTAGGTGGAGGACGAGTTCATGGTTGGTGGCTCGGGGTTAGGATTGGCTGGAGGGACATATGCGGGGTTAGCAGGGTAGGCTGGTAGTGGTTGACCTCTTGACCAAGCCTGGTACATTTCAGCCATCTGCTGTCTTAACTTGTACATTTCTTCTTTCATCCCTGCCACATCCACGATCTCTTCTTCGTGAGCAGGGTCTACAATGGTTGCCTCGATCTCCCGGGACACAGCCTTTGTCATCTTTTTGTACCTGGTGTTGTATGGGTGGGTAGCCAGTATGCCAGTTGCCTAGAAAATCCGGACTCACAAACATCAACACTCGTTAGTTGTTAGCGCATGAATAAGATGTAACGACTTTAAAAACAAACACATTTGCTCGAGTCGTTATGCATCATCCCGGCTGCTGCTCACTTCAATCATCTTTTTCTTTTTCCGCTCTTTTGTTTTCTTTCTTTCTTTTCTTCTTTTCTCTTTTGCTTTTTCTCTTTTCTTGCTTTTCCTTTTTTCTTTCTTTTTCTTTCTTTTTCTTTCTCTCTCTTTTTTTTTTCATTGTCGTTTTCATGATTATGTTCCTATTTATTTGCCTAGCGGATTCAAAGAAATGACATAAAGTAAAAGAATTGGTAACAACACTTTCGTTTTCTCATTGATAATTCAAAACCTTGATTACAAAGTGATGTTTAAGAAAAGAAAAATAAAAGATGATGCATGACCTAAGAGTACATTAATGCACCTAGTGCCCGCGAGGCATCGTTCGGCCTTGCCGCGGGCCTATATGCTAAATCCCCTTTGAAGCTTATCTAGGTCGGCCATGACTTGTTGTACGAAGAACTTCACTGCAGATACAAAAGTCCTTCGAGACATCTCTTCACAAAGTTGAGTCTTCCGGGTGATGTACTGGGCGATGCGAACAATCTTTTCTCTGATGACCCCTTTTTCTTGCAATAACCGACCTATTTGTTGATTGCGAGCGTCCAAGACATGTTGGTTGTCCTTTTGCACCTGTTGTAGCTCCAATTCTAATCTAGCCATGGTCGTGTAGCAATATTCTCTTTCTTCCTCAAGATCTTTAATAATCTTGTTGCTTTTGGCCGTGGCTGAGATTATTTTCTTTCTAAGTTGAGCTACTTCGAAATCATGCTTGTCTTGCAGTTGTTGACCCAATTTGGCTCTCTTCTCAACATCTTTATCCATTTGCTTCCGAGCCATGACTAACTCTTTCTCTGCTTTATCCAAATCGAAGCTATAGTCATTTACCTTTCGCCGGAGAATCTCAATTAACTTTTCATCCCGGGCCGAGAGAATTGGGGTCTCGGATGCAACTTTCATTTGAGCCATTTGAGCTCTCAACATCTCATTTTCTTTCTTCAACTGCTTCTTCTCCACTTCATCGGATGCCGATTGTAAACCGCTTTCAAAATGAAGATTTCTTAGTTTATCCTCCAACAGACTGATCTTGGCCTTATATTCCAGATTTTCCTCGGATTGCTCTATCAGGTCTTGCAAATATGGTCTCTTTGAAAGACGTTCGTGTTCTATCCCTCGTCGGTACCAGGTGGAGTATCCAGGTGATATCTCCCCTCTTGCTCTATTCGGCACACAAGTATCAATCTTCAGATTTTGGCATTCATTCCATATTTGTCGGATTTTTGCTTCCGGGAATTGCCCGTCTGGACCAATCTCCACAGCTTGCACACTGAGATCCCCATCTCTCGGAATAATCTGACACCGACCCAACTGTCGCAGGGCTCTGTATGGTGCATAAGGTTGTATACTCTTCAAACCCATGATCAAAAATGGCGATCCCTCTGTTGGCATGTATATCACCTCGTCAAGAGGTAACCAGTCATACGTCCAATCAATTTGACCGTCGGTTAGTGATCGAAGATACCCAATCCAACCTTGGACTCCCTCTGGCAACCTTACTTCTTTTGTCCTCGCATTGAACTCTTCCAAACATGTCCGATCGGCCGAACCATAGCTCGAGAATGAAGGGTGGTGACACAGATGCTCGATTAGCCAAATTTGCAAGATCAAGTTACACCCTTCGAAGAAGCTAGCCCCTGCTTTGCACACAGTCAGAGCTCGATAGATATCTGCAACAATCATTGGGGCCAAGGTACAATTTTCTTGCACTATCAGTGTGGTAGCTACCCCGGCGACTTTTATATTGATATGGCCATCTTTCCTCGGGAATACAACAACTCCAAGAAATGCCACCAAAAATGCGAACCTCCGGTGTTCTTCCCATTTTGCCCGGTTGGACTTACAGCACAACTTGTTGGTTGGGTCGTTGAAACCCCTAACGTGTCCAAACCTATTGTAGATGAAGCTTAAAGAACAAAATCCGTCGGCCAGATCTTCATTATGAACATTTCGGGCAATTTTTAAAGAGTCAAGGAAACGATGTACTGTCACCATCCTCGGAGATACCGGGTATTTTCCTTTAAGCTCAAAATCTGGGAAATGAAATACGTTGTGTGCCGAATCCCAAAACGAGACCAACGCTCTAACCACATCACCTCGAGGAACTATTTCGAGTAACCCCGTAAGGCCTTTCAAGTACTTTTTGACCCAGTCTTGACCATCGGATCCCATGTCCTGCCACCATAATCTCAGCTCCAAGGGAATTTTATTTAGGGAAAATTGTTCATTCATCATCGTGCTCGTCCTGCACATTTATTAAGGTGAATTTATTTTTAGAAAAAAGGAAAATCTTTTTCAATGCAAGTTTTCAATTTTTTGAAAAGAAAAGAAAATAACTTTCGAAGTGGCCATTTTTGCAAAAACAGCCTTCCGGCGTCCTTTCGGAACATTCGGCCATTTCCAAAAATAGCAATCACCTCGATTGTTTGAAAAGAAAATCTTTTTGGTGTTTTTTTTCTAAAAGTGTGGTTGGACCCGTTTAAGGGTTGCCTACGTATCCCACCTAATGGCGAGAATCAAACCTGCGTAGTTCGGTCAGATTATTTGACCAATTATTTCAAAAATATTCTACCTATTTTTTCAAATTTTCACATTTTCCGGATACCTTTTTTCTACAAATCATTATTTTCCTCTCTCTTTTTTCTTTTCCACAATTTTTCCAATCTCGGGATTTTCGCCGGTCCGCATAACGATCAAGGACAATAAAATGCAACACATAGCATGCTCGGTCTTTTCAATACCGGGTCACCTGTCCTAGACGGACCCGAACGGTTGTTTTAGAGGTGGAGATTGTGACGACCCAAAGGGTCATCACTTATTTTATTAATAATTTCGAGCTTCTGAGGCCTTGAAAACCTCATTATATGTTGCCTCGATTTACGTGCACGATCCGAGCATGTAGCCGGAAAGATTTTGTGATAGAAAATATGAATTCTATGAGAAATTTGGATAAAAATGATATTAATATTGATATGGTTGACTTCGGTCAACATTTTTGGTAAACGGATCCGGACCCGAGATTGGATGGTCCCGAGAGGTCCGTAGGAAAATATGGGACTTGGACATGTGTCCGGAGTCGAATTCCTGAGGCCTAGAGCCCAAGTTATGAATTTTTATGTGAAATTGTTTTTGATGCAATTATTAAAGGAAATAAATTAATAGACCTTGGTATCGGGCTCGTATTTTGGTTCCGACGCCCGGTACAAGTCTTAAATATTATATATGTGATTTCTGTAAAGTTTGGTGACATTTGGATGTCGTTTGAGATGTTTTGGACCTTGAGTTCCAAGTTAAGAAGTTTTGAAAATCAAAAGTATGAAAATCATGAGTTTGAGGCTCGATTTGATTAAAACGAAGTGATATTGGCGATATGATCGCACGAACAAGTCCATAATGTGTTTTTGAGGTTGTGTACATGTTTGGTTTGGAGCCCGGGGGCTCGGGTAAAGATTTGATAGGCCGTTGGATGAAAATCTGAATTTTGCACTGCTGGTTTTTCACCCAGCTGTTGGCTTCGCAAATGCGAAGTATTTTTCGCAATTGCGAAGATGACAGACCAAGGCAAGGTTCGCAAATGCGAACCCTTGATCGCAAATGCGAAGGGCGTCCAGGAAGGCTTGGGTTCGCAATTGCGAACATAACCTCGCAAATGCGAGGCCTTCACTGCCTAGCCATGCTTCGCAAATGCGAAGCATTCTTCGCAAATGCGATGCCTCACTGCTAAGTCGTGCTTCGCAAATGCGAAGCCTTCTTCGCAAATGCGAAGGAGCCTTGTTCGCAAATGCGAACAAATGTTCGCAAATGCGAACTTTCCACCCTTAGCTTATTTTTCAAACTCCAGAAATTGGTCGGGGTTCGCAATTGCGAACCCATGTTCGCAAATGCGAACACAGAGACCTGAAAAACACGAATTTCGGTCATTTCTTCATTTTTCACAAAACCAAAACACCCATTTGCGACTCTTCAAGGATTTCTTCTTCATCAAAACGATTGTAAGTCACTTTTTACTTAATTCTTTCAATTCCTAACATCATTAAACATGTTTTTCATTAGGAATCAAATGTTTTCATGGTAAAATTCTTGTTTTTGTTAGAAAATAGGGTTTTTCATAAATTGGGGAATTGGACCTCGAATTGAGGTCCGATTTTGAAACAAATCATATATATGAACTCGTGGGGGAATGGGTAACCGGATTTTAGTCATAACCCCAAATTCCGACCATGTGGGCCCGGGGTTGAAATTCACTATTCCGGGCAGAATGTTGTAAAAGTTGTATTTGGTCTTAAGAATTAGTTTGTTGAGTAAAATTGATGATATTAAATCAATTGTGTATAGATACGGTTGAATTGGAGCCAAATTGAAAGAAAAGATATTTCCACGGATTTGATTGTTCATAAACATTCGAGGTAAGTGTTTGTTCTATCCTAGCTTGAGGGAATAGGATTATGTGTTATGTGTTATGTGATCGAGTGCGGTGTATGGGCTGTGGTGACGAGCATCCATACACTGGCGTCTAGTATGACCGTGAGTCGTTGGAAAATGATGTTTTGAGATATATTACATGTGAATCGTTATTGTTCTCCCTTGTTGGGACTTGTTGTGAAGATAATTATTGATTGCCCTTGATGGGACGATTTATGAATTGTTGTTTCTTTCTCTGCCCTTAACTGTGATTGTTATTTGGGTGAGGAAGAGTGATAATGCACGAAGGGTGATGCCGTGCCATGTTTATTTATTTATGCACGAAGGTTAATGCCGTGCCATGTTTATTTATTGATTATGCACGAAGGATCATGCCGTGCCCTGTTATTGAACCATGTACGAAGGATCATGCCGTACTATGGATGTGAGGATGAGAGTAAAAGCACGAAGGGTGATGCCGTGTACTTTATTTGTTTGTTTGGTGAGGATGAGAGTAAAAGCACGAAGGGTGATGCCGTGTACTTTAATTGTTTGTTTGGTGAGGATGAGAGTAAAAGCACGAAGGGTGATGCCGTGTACTTTATTTGTTTATTTGGTGAGGATAAGAGTAAAAGCACGAAGGGTGATGCCGTGCAATTGCTTGCTATTTCTTGAAGTGATATAATTCGTGTTTACATTATATTTTGTTTTCTTTGTGAAATTATTAACTGTGGTTAATTGTTGAATTCTTTAAGATATTCCTTATTGTGTTATTACTTGATTATTTCTTGTTATTTTGTGGTACACATATATATATATATATTGAATTGCACAGGTTTATGTGAGTGTCCGGTCCTAGGCTTGTCACTACTTTGTCGGGATAGGCCGGGCACTTACCAAGCACATGGGGTCGGTTGTGCCGATGCTACACTTCGTGCGTTTTTGCACGAGTCCGAGTTACGATCGGAGCAGCAGCAGCAGTAAATAGATTGCGTGGGAGTTGATTACATTTGAGACCGAGGTAGCTTGCAGACGTCCGCAGGCCCGGCGTCTCTTTCTTTATTTATGTTTATAGCTGTAGTCTTATTATTCCGAGACGAACAGAATTATGTTATATTTTCTTCAGACTTTTATGTGTAGTATTCCATAGTAGTTTGTGAGTTGGTGACTCCAAGTCTTGGGTAGAGGATTTCAGTATGATTTTTCCTCGTGATTTATTATTTCCATTTCGATAAAGTATTCCGCATTTATTCAATTAAAATTGTGTTAAAAATAGGATAGTATGAATACAGTGGCTTGCCTAGCTACCACGAGTAGGCGCCATCACGATCCCGATATTGGGGAAAAATCCGGGTCGTGACAAGTTGGTATCAGAGCTCTAGGTTACATAGGTCTCACCACTCACGAACAAGCTTAGTAGAGTTTGAGAGGTAGGTACGGAGACGTCCGTACTTGTCCTCCAGAGTCTATTGAGTTAGGAAAAAGTCTCTCATTTGTTCTTTCTTGTCGTGCGACTTGTTCCTCAATTACTGATTGAATTTCTATTCTGTTCTTTCGCAGATGGTAAGGACACGCACTTCTTCGTCCGCTGACCAGCAGCCTGAGCCCCAGACAGCTCCTGTGAGGGGCAGGGGCCGAGGCCGTACTAGAGGCCGTGGTAGGGGTAGAGCTCAGCCCCAGGCAGCTACCCCAGAGGTAGAGCCTCATATTGAGATTGATGAGGAGGTTCCGGTTCCAGCAGCTCCAGCGGGCCCAGCTCAGGTCCCGGGAGAGGCTTTGATTACCCCGGATCTCCGGGATGCTTTGGTCAGAATAGCGGGATTTATGGATAGCATCGCCAGAGCGGGTCTATTATCAGTTGCCCCAGCTACTTCTCAGGCTGGAGGAGGGGCCCAGACTCCTATTGTTCATACTCCGGAGCCAGTAGCTCCTCAGCCTCAGGCACCAGTAATTCAGCCAGCTGTGGCCACTCAGTCAGGTACCACAGCTCATGCCGGCGATGGAGCGGCCATGACTTCTGATTCGTTATGGAGGCTTGATCGGTTCTCCGAGCTATTTACCACTACATTCAGTGGAGCCGCATCAGAGGATCCTCAGGACTTTTTATTCAGTTGCCATGAGATTCTCAAAACTATGGGGATCGTGGAGACAAACGGAGTTGATTTCTGTACCTTCAGACTTGCAGGATCCGCCAAGACTTGGTGGAGAGATTATTGCCTGACTCGACCAGCAGGGTCCCCAGCTCTATCATGGGACCAGTTTGCGGAACTATTTATGGAGAAGTTTCTCCCTGCTACTCAGCGGGATTTACTTCGGAGGCAGTTTGAGCGCCTCCATCAGGGCACTATGACAGTTACACAGGATGAGACGAGATTTATTGACTTGGCTCGTCATGCAGTGGTGATACTTCCCACGGAGCGGGAGAGGGTCCGCGGTTTATAGATGGGCTTAATCAGCCGATTAGACTCCAGATGGCTATGGGCGTGGGGAGTGACATATCATTTCGGGAGGCAGCCAATGCAGCACGCAGAGTTGAGATGGCTCTTGCTAGGGGAGGCGGTTATTCTTCGGATAAGAGGCCTCGTCATACGTGTAGATTTGGTGGTTCTTCCTCCGGTAGTAGAGAATCCTTTGATAGAGGCCGGTCTTCCGAGCCTTTTCATTCCGCCCTTCAGACTTCACGGTGGTGGATCGGTGATCGTGGTTCTCGGGGTATTATTCGGACCGGTCTCCTATTAGTGCTCGCCTCTTCGGAGCGTTCGTGGAGGCCATTCAGGTCGTCGGGGCCAGCAGCCCTATCGATCCAAGAGTTGCTACGGTTGTGGCGACCCGAGTCATTTTATCGAGAATTGCCCTATAGCGGCGGGCAACTCTCAGCGAGCGAGGTCCTCGTCCTATGATTCGGGCCCCAGCTGACCCTCAGCCTGCCCAGCCGGAGGCGGGGGTAGGGATTATAGAGGTGGAGGTCGAGACCGTAGAGGTGGAGACCGTCCGGCGAGAGGTAGAGGTCGGCCGGTTGATGGTCGTCCTAGAGACGCAGCTCGGAGGGAGGTGCGGATCCCCGATTCTATGCTTTACCGGCCGGGCCGGAGGCGAGAGGCATCAGATGCTGTGATTACAGGTACTATTCTTGTGTGTGGCAGAGGTGCTTCAGTATTATTTGACCCGGGATCTACATATTCCTATGTGTCTTCCTACTTCGCACCGTATTTGGTCGTGCCCGCCTATGCTCTGGATATTCCAGTTTATGTGGCTACGCCAATGGGTGACTCTATTGTAGTCGATCGGGTGCATCGTTCGTGCGTAGTTATATTTGGGGGTCTTGAGACCCGTGTTGATCTGTTGCTCTTGGATATGGTAGATTTTGATGTCATATTGGGGATGGACTGGTTGTCCCCATACCATGCTATTCTTGATTGTCATGCTAAGACCGTCACCTTAGCCTTGCCAGAATCACCCCGATTAGAGTGGAAGGGTACCTCAAGCCACTCCGTTCGCACTGTTATTTCTTATGTTAAGGCTCGACGTATGGTCGAGAAGGGGTGTTTAGCTTATTTGGCTTATGTTCGTGATTCCAGTGCAGAAGTTCCTTCCATTGATTCAGTTCCTATTGCACGGGAGTTTCCTGAGGTTTTTCCTTCAGACCTGCCGGGCATGCCACCCGACAGGGATATTGACTTCTGTATTGATTTGGCACCGGGCACTCAGCCCATCTCTATTCCACCCTATCGTATGGCCCCGCCGGAGTTAAAAGAGTTGAAAGATCAGGATGCAGGACCTTCTTGAGAAGGGTTTTATCAGGCCCAGTGTTTCCCCCTGGGAGCACCTGTATTATTTGTAAAAAAGAAGGATGGCTCGATGCGGATGTGTATTGATTACCGGCAGTTAAACAAAGTGACTATCAAAAATAAATATCCACTGCCGAGGATTGATGATTTGTTTGACCAGCCCCAGGGAGCGAGGGTATTCTCTAAGATAGACTTGAGGTCAGGCTACCATCAGCTGAAGATCAGGGCGGCTGACATTCCTAAGACGACCTTTCGCTCTAGATATGGGCATTATGAGTTCTTGGTCATGTCCTTCGGGTTGACCAATGCCCCGACAGCATTCATGGAGTTGATGAATCGGGTATTCGGGCCTTACTTAGATCTCGTTCGTGATAGTCTTCATAGATGACATCCTGGTGTACTCCCGCAGCCGGGAGGAGCACGAGCAGACCTCGCAGTGGTTCTTCAGACTCTGAAAGATAATCGACTATATGCCAAATTTTCAAAATGTGAGTTCCGGTCGAGTTCGGTAGCATTTCCGGGTCACATTGTATCCGTGGAGGGTATTTAGGTAGACCCAAAGAAGATTGAGGCGGTTCGAATTGGCCTCGACCAGCTTCGGTGATCGAGATACGGAGTTTCTTGGGATTAGCAGGGTTACTACCGTCGTTTTGTAGAGGGGTTTTCTTCATTGCAGCCCCGATGACCGAGTTGACCCAGAGAGGGTGTCCAGTTTCGGTGGTCGGAGGAGTGTGAGGCGAGCTTTCGAAGCTCAAGACGGCCTTGACCACCGCACCGGTGTTGGTACTACCTACGGGTGCAGGGCCTTATAGAGTTTATTGTGACGCATCTCGTACAGGGCTTGGAGCGGTATTGATGCAGGATGGTAAGGTTATCGCTATGCTTCGAGGCAATTAAAAATACATGAGAAGAATTATCCAGTTCATGATCTTGAGTTAGCCGCAGTGGTTCATGCCTTAAAGATCTGGAGGCATTACCTATATGGTGTGACATGTGAGGTGTACACTGATCACAAAAGCCTACAGTACTTGTTCAAACAGAAGGAGTTGAACCTACGACAGCGGAGATGGTTAGAGTTGCTAAAAGACTATGATGTTACTATATTATATCACCCAGGTAAGGCCAATGTGGTGGCCGATGCATTGAGTAGAAAGTATGCCGGCATGGGTAGTCTTGCATATATTCCGGTCAATCAGAGACCATTAGCTCTAGATGTTCAGGCCTTAGCCAACCGGTTCGTGAGATTAGACATTTCTGAGCCTAGCAGAGTGTTAGCCTGCACGGTCGCTCGTTCTTCCTTATTAGAGCGTATCCGTGAGAGGCAATTTGATGATCCTCATTTGCGTGAGTTGAGAGATACAGTACAGCGGGGAGGTGCCACACAGGTAAATCTAGATGATGATGGGGTATTGAAATTGCAAGGTCGAGTTTGTGTGCCCAATGTCGAAGGAATTCGAGAGTTGATCTTAGCAGAGGCCCACAGTTCGCGGTATTCTATTCACCCAGGTGCTGCGAAGATGTACCAGGACTTACGGCAACACTATTGGTGGCTCAGAATGAAGAAAGATATCGTTGCGTATGTCGCTCGGTGTCTAAATTGTCATCAGGTGAAATATGAGCACCAGAGACCTGGTGGTATTCCAGAGGATTGAAATTCCCGAGTGGAAATGGGAGCGGATCACTATGGACTTCGTTACTGGACTTCCTTTGACTCGGAGGAAATTTGATGCTATTTGGGTCATTGTTGATAGACTGACCAAATCAGCACACTTTATTCCAGTATCTGTCTCCTACTCGTCGGAGAGGTTAGCGGAGGTTTACATTAGGGAGATTGTTCGTCTCCATGGGGTGCCGGTATCTATTATCTCCGATCGGGGTACGCAGTTTACCTCGCGGTTCTAGAAATCGGTTCAGCAGGAGTTAGGCACCCAAGTTCGGTTGAGTACAGCATTTCATCCTCGGACGGATGGCCGGTCCGAGAGGACTATTCGGATTCTCGAGGACATGCTTCGAGCCTCGTGTTATTGATTTCGGAGGCTCGTGGGACCGCTTCTACCATTAGCGAGTTCGCCTACAATAACGAGCTACCAATCTAGCATCCGGATGGCTCCGTATGAGGCGTTGTATGGTAGGCGATGTCGATCACCGGTTGGATGGTTTGAACCGGGAGAGGCTCGGTTGTTGGGTACAGACTTAGTTCGGGAGGCCTTAGATAAGGTCAAGACTATTCAGGAGAGATTGCGTTCAGCTCAGTCTAGACAAAAGACTTATGCGGATCGTAAGGTTCGAGATGTAGATTTCATGGTTGGTGAACGAGTATTGCTCCGAGTGTCGCCTATGAAGGGCGTGATGAGGTTTGGGAAGAAGGGAAAGCTCAGCCCTAGGTATATTGGCCCATTTGAGATTCTAGACAGAGTGGGAGGGGTGGCTTACGGATTAGCTTTGCCGCCTAGCTTATCAGCCGTGCATCCAGTTTTTCATGTATCTATGCTTCGGAGATACCACGGCGATCCCACACATGTGTTAGACTTCGGTATTGTCCAATTGGACAATGATCTATCCTACGAGGAGGAGCCGGTGGCTATTCTAGACCGGCAGGTTCGACAACTGAGGTCGAAGAGTTATCCTTCTGTGCGTGTTCAGTGGAGAGGTCAGCCTCCTGAGGCATCGACCTGGGAGTCCGAGTCTGATATGCGGAGCCGTTACCCACACTTGTTTCCTGACTCGGTACTTCTTTCTTTTGTCCGTTCGAGGACGAACGGTTGTTTTAGAGGTGGAGATTGTGACGACCCAAAGGGTCATCACTTATTTTATTAATAATTTCGAGCTTCGAGGCCTTGAAAACCTCATTATATGTTGCCTCGATTTACGTGCACTATCCGAGCATGTAGCCGGAAAGATTTTGTGATAGAAAATATGAATTCTATGAGAAATTTGGATAAAAATGATATTAATATTGATATGGTTGACTTCGGTCAACATTTTTGGTAAACGGATCCGGACCCGAGATTGGATGGTCCCGAGAGGTCCGTAGGAAAATATGGGACTTGGACATGTGTCCGGAGTCGAATTCTGAGGCCTAGAGCCCAAGTTATGAATTTTTATGTGAAATTGTTTTTGATGCAATTATTAAAGGAAATAAATTAATAGACCTTGGTATCGGGCTCGTATTTTGGTTCCGACGCCCGTACAAGTCTTAAATATTATATATGTGATTTCTGTAAAGTTTGGTGACATTTGGATGTCGTTTGAGATGTTTTGGACCTTGAGTTCCAAGTTAAGAAGTTTTGAAAATCAAAAGTATGAAAATCATGAGTTTGAGGCTCGATTTGATTAAAACGAAGTGATATTGGCGATATGATCGCACGAACAAGTCCATAATGTGTTTTTGAGGTTGTGTACATGTTTGGTTTGGAGCCCGGGGGCTCGGGTAAAGATTTGATAGGCCGTTGGATGAAAATCTGAATTTTGAACTGCTGGTTTTTTTCACCCAGTTGTTGGCTTCGCAATTGCGAAGTATTTTTCGCAATTGCGAAGATGACAGACCAAGGCAGGGTTCGCAAATGCGAACCCTTGATCGCAAATGCGAAGGGCGTCCAGGAAGGCTTGGGTTCGCAATTGCGAACATAACCTCGCAAATGCGAGGCCTTCACTGCCTAGCCATGCTTCGCAAATGCGAAGCATTCTTCGCAAATGCGATGCCTCACTGCTAAGTCGTGCTTCGCAAATGCGAAGCCTTCTTCGCAAATGCGAAGGAGCCTTGTTCGCAAATGCGAACAAATGTTCGCAAATGCGAACTTTCCACCCTTAGCTTATTTTTCAAACTCCAGAAATTGGTCGGGGTTCGCAATTGCGAACCCATGTTCGCAAATGCGAACACAGAGACCTGAAAAACACGAATTTCAATCATTTCTTCATTTTTCACAAAACCAAAACACCCATTTGCGACTCTTCAAGGATTTCTTCTTCATCAAAACGATTGTAAGTCACTTTTTACTTAATTCTTTCAATTCCTAACATCATTAAACATGTTTTTCATTAGGAATCAAATGTTTTCATGGTAAAATTCTTGTTTTTGTTAGAAAATAGGGTTTTTCATAAATTGGGGAATTGGACCTCGAATTGAGGTCCGATTTTGAAACAAATCATATATATGAACTCGTGGGGGAATGGGTAACCGGATTTTAGTCATAACCCCGAATTCCGACCATGTGGGCCCGGGGTTGAAATTCACTATTCCGGGCAGAATGTTGTAAAAGTTGTATTTGGTCTTAAGAATTAGTTTGTTGAGTAAAATTGATGATATTAAATCAATTGTGTATAGATACGGTTGAATTGGAGCCAAATTGAAAGAAAAGATATTTCCACGGATTTGATTGTTCATAAACATTCGAGGTAAGTGTTTGTTCTATCCTAGCTTGAGGGAATATGATTATGTGTTATGTGTTATGTGATCGAGTGCGGTGTATGGGCTGTGGTGACGAGCATCCATACACTGGCATCTAGTATGACTGTGAGTCGTTGGAAAATGATGTTTTGAGATATATTACATGTGAATCGTTATTGTTCTCCCTTGTTGGGACTTGTTGTGAAGATAATTATTGATTGCCCTTGATGGGACGATTTATGAATTGTTGTTTCTTTCTCTGCCCTTAACCGTGATTGTTATTTGGGTGAGGAAGAGTGATAATGCACGAAGGGTGATGCCGTGCCATGTTTATTTATTTATGCACGAAGGTTAATGCCGTGCCATGTTTATTTATTGATTATGCACGAAGGATCATGCCGTGCCTGTTATTGAACCATGTACGAAGGATCATGCCGTACTATGGATGTGAGGATGAGAGTAAAAGCACGAAGGGTGATGCCGTGTACTTTATTTGTTTGTTTGGTGAGGATGAGAGTAAAAGCACGAAGGGTGATGCCGTGTACTTTAATTGTTTGTTTGGTGAGGATGAGAGTAAAAGCACGAAGGGTGATGCCGTGTACTTTATTTGTTTATTTGGTGAGGATGAGAGTAAAAGCACGAAGGGTGATGCCGTGCAATTGCTTGCTATTTCTTGAAGTGATATAATTCGTGTTTACATTATATTTTGTTTTCTTTGTGAAATTATTAACCGTGGTTAATTGTTGAATTCTTTAAGATATTCCTTATTGTGTTATTACTTGATTATTTCTTGTTATTTTATGGTACACATATATATATATATATATTGAATTGCACGGGTTTATGTGAGTGTCTGGTCCTAGGCTTGTCACTACTTCGCCGGGATAGGCCAGACACTTACCAGCACATGGGGTCGGTTGTGCTGATGCTACACTTCTGTGCGTTTTTGCACAGGTCCAGGTTACGATCAGGAGCAGCAGCAGCGGTAAATAGATTGCATGGGAGTTGATCACATTTGAGACCGAGGTAGCTTGCAGACGTCCGCAAGCCCGGCGTCTCTTTCTTTATTTATGTTAATAGCTGTAGTCTCATTGTTCCGAGACAAACAGAATTATGTTATATTTCCTTCAGACTTTTATGTGTAGCATTCCATAGTAGTTTGTGAGTTGGTGACTCCAAGTCTTGGGTAGAGAATTTCAGTATGATTTTTACCTTGTGATTTATTATTTCCATTTCGATAAAGTATTCCGCATTTATTCAATTAAAATTGTGTTAAAAATAGGATAGTATGAATACAGTGGCTTGCCTAGCTACCACGAGTAGGCGCCATCACGATCCCGATATTGGGGGAAAATCCGGGTCGTGACAATAATCGTCCTAGACCTATGTTCAAAATCTTATGGTTTCATGGATTGCTAGACCGTGTACCCGAGCGGACAACTCGAATCGAGGAGGGGCTACGTACCGGTGACCCGCGGAGTCAATCGGCTTTGTAACTTATCCGGCCTCTGTTTTCTTAATTTAAGGTGACATTTAACAGAAAGGGGAGTCTCAACCAGTAAGCACATCCCCGGGGGAGAAGAGAGAAGGGTTTTCGGCACAGTTTTATATACAATCCAGATAATATCAAAGCGATAAAGCACATAGCATGTTGTTCAAATCATATAATGAAGTCAAACAAAAACGCGAACGGCAGTTCTAAGGAGCTCGAGTTCTTAAACCCTGAAATCGAAATTCAGGGTTGGATCCCCAGCAGAGTCGCCAGAGCTGTCACACCTCCCTTTTTACTACCCCAACATGCGTGAGATGTATAAATACACTTGTAGGGTATACCCGGACGCTCAATTACCCGAAACGGATAAAATAACGTAAGGGAAGGAGTTTTTCCAATTTAAGGACAACCGGTTCGGGATTTTATTAGAGATTAATCAGAGTCGCCACTTGGGAATGACAATGGTGTCCCAAGTCACCGGTTAATCCCGAATCCGAGGAATTTTGACTCTTGTAAATGTCTGCGAAGCAGAGGTCCGGATAAGGAACTTTGTTAACCCGGGAGAAGGTGTTAGGCATTCCCGGATTCCGTGGTTTTAGCACGGTCGCTCCACTATCGTTCTTGACTTTTGTTTGACTGAATTATAGGTTTTAACAACATAATGTGCTTTTACGTTAAATATCATTTTTTAGGAATTTGCGGTATCGCGAAAACACGCCTCGAGTCATACCGCAACCAGTACGCCTATGACTTTTGGTGTATTTCGGCTTTACCGAGATTTGGATTTGAGTCGCACCAAGTGCACACTCGTTCATAGGAAGGTATATTAAAATCGTGCCCTAAAGTAACATCTATCGGCTTTTAAATCTTTTGGGAGAAGCTATGGAATTGGCTATTAGCTTTCCCGAGTCTATTTGCGTTTATATCATTACTAAATGGGGGGCCCGGTGTTATTCGGGCGAGGCTCGTCCCAATTTTTATTAAAGGATACTAATATTTAACTATGTTTTCTATATTTGTTTTTTCCTTAATCGTATCTTAACAATAAGAATCCTAGGCCCGTGTAGTTTATTGTTATTGGGCCTGGACTTTCCGTGGACATAACTTCGAGATCCAGGATGCCTTGGTTTTAAACTCGCTGGCCTCATTAACTTCACATTGTAGTTCAAAGATAGTTTGCATATTGAGCCAAAAACTGATAAATGTATATGAAATAACAATAAGTGGAAAGAACCATAAAACGCGGATCAACAAGATTTAAGAATCGAAATCAGATTGATTTTATTCATTGAAAGAGTAGAACTATTGTACAGGAAATTCTATGGTTACAGCTAACTAGGAGAACTAAATTAACAGACTACTTTTATCCATACTTCTGTTGATCTAATTACTAGCCCTGTTACCAGATTATTACACTAAGGAAATTTGCACAATGTTTATCACTAGAGTTATGCTAATTTGCTCTTATTGCATTATCCAGTTGCAGATGAATTATTATACTCCCTAATCATTATTATCTTTTGACCACTCACATCCAGACTCAGGCCTTTAATAATTAATGAAACTACATGAGCAGAATTTAAACAAAGCAGTTATTTAGTTGCAATAGTCTCGAGCATCTACATCTAAGTAATTCAACACGCTTATACTACTGGTTTTACCACGACTTTAGCTCAACACAGTGTACTTAACCTCATCGTGAATGGCTCACTGTTTGATCTAATGTTTTTGATTTTAAAGTTCCTCTACACTTGAATGACTCCTAATGTATGAGTATGATTTATGAATCTACTGTTGGTGAGTGATTACCAGTTCTGAAACCATTATTAGTTAACTTATGTTTTAATGTTTTACCTAATTAATATTAAGTGATGTACCATTACTATTACTATACTACTATCACTATACTATTACATTGTTTCCGTTTTTCTTTGATCTCTGTTACGACATACTGCAAATTTAAAATAAATTACAAACAGATAATAGAGTAACTTAAATCTTCATTGCATTCGATTGAACCTCTACAGCTCATACTGGATAGGAGAATACCTGGATCAAAATGGAAAGAAGACCAATGAGTCTAAGGGATGAAGAAGCAAGCAATCAGCAATGGTTCACACAAGGCAATGCAACAGTGAGATGAATAAAGCACAGCACCAGCAATATCAGAGAAAATCCAAGTAGATAGCCCAGAGAATTCCGATAGAAAACCCAGAAAAACCTATTGTTTGTATTGCTAATTCTGTCTCTCAAAATTATGTATAAAAACAGCCTTGTTGTATTTTCAGATTACTCAAAATTCCAGAACCCAAATGTATTTCTTATCTCACTCAGATTGGAACCCCAAATATTAACTCAGATTGTTCTCCAGTGGAATCCCCCTTTTCAGCTCTTTTGAAGGTGTATTTATAGTTAACCTAAGGCTGAAACTTGGGGAGAAAGTTATGGGATTTTATCCCACTTCTCCCCCTCCTAAAATGACCAATTCTACACTTAAGTCCATATTTCAGTTACCAAAAACCCTTCCAGCATGTGCTGGAAGGTTCTAAAGATTCCCTTTTATGGGTTTTTACTAGTGTGTCCCTAAGGGTTTGAGATTTTTACAGATTTCCCATTTTTAGGAGACCATTATACCCCTAAATCTCTGCAAAATTGCAGAAATCAGGAGCATAAATGTCTCCATTACCCTTTTAAGTTCTAACTATTCACTATTTCACCTTTTTAATTCCCAATTATGCCCCTAAGGGCACTGCTGATTTACTAGCCTACCTAGGGCAGATTTTTAGCTTGTTTTGCACCTATTTAATTAATAGCCAGCCCTGGCATTAGTATTTAAGGGCTGGCCAGTTTTATTTTTAAGAACTATTTCAAATTTAACCATTTTTAAATTAATTCCAATCAATTAAGACCCATTTATTCCTAATTAAAGCTAATTGCAGGCATAGCCTGTTTTATTGTTATGTTTAAACTATTTAAAAGTTAGCCAGTCTCAAGTTGAGACTTAGCTTGGGCTATCAAAGCCATATACTGAACAGCTGGGCCCAAAACCTTTACAGGTTTGGCCACTTTGCTGTTCAGGGCTCAATGTAGAGCCTGGGCTAGTCTGCATTTGCAGACATAGCCCCTTTGCACAACCAGCCACTGTTTAACAGTGAGCTGTGTGTTAGGGCCTTATAGAATAGGTCAACCCTTTGCAAGGTTGACCATTCTTAGACCAATTATTTAACTTATAGTCTATTTGTTCATTTTCAGTTCTAACCTATTTAAAAACTAGCGAATTTTATGAGGCCTAGCACTAACAGCTATAACAATTCTCCTAAGGTTAGTGAATGTTAATCATCTAATCATACCAACAAGAACTACTGAAAACTTAGTTATTCCAACATATTTTTGTACACAGAGCCACATAAACCAAACAAATGCATCAATCATCCAGAACTCAGAAAGGGAAATTTGATATGGTTGAATTCTGGTTAATTAATTAATTCCATCCAATTCATGTAACAAAGTGTCAAACTTATGTCAATCTAGCCTAAGTTACCACTAGTTCAGGTCAAATGACAATTGAAAAATTCCCAAAATCCTTAAGATTAATGATCATAGACATGCACAAAACTAAACTATCACAAACAGTCAGCAATAGATGAAGCATGTAGAACAGGAGGACATGGAGAATATAATGCAAGAAGGGCCCTGAATCTACCATGCCACAGAACAGGAGAAAGATATTTGAAATGCACGTAAAGAACAGTCCTAAAATATATCATGCTAAGTAACAGAAAAATAAGCAATTACTGAAAAATGCAAATAAAAGAACATGAAAATGTTATTAGAGCAAGAACTCTCGAGTGAATATGAGAATCAAATTGCTAAGCCTAGAATCAGAACTAAATCATGTAGAGAGGAGAAAAGCAATAAAGACATTGAGAGCTAAGAGAAGAAGCCCTAATCGAGGATCAAACAGCTAAGCTAAACATGAAGAAAAACATAATACATATCTAAGTTAAACAGAGGGGATATTGAAGGCTAACAAATAAGAAAACCCTAGAAAAGGGTGAAGAAGAAACAGGGACGAGCACTCAAGATATTGCTAAAACAGCCTAAAAGATGAAGAAAAGTGAAAGTTAATTAAACTATTGCTAAAGTCAGACATGCGAAGATCAGAAAAGGAAAACAATCAGGTTATGGAAAGCTAACAAATCATGACTCATAATAGAAGAAGTGAAATGAACAAGTTAAAAACTTAATACTAACAAAAGATGAGGATGCACAGGGGACAAAGAAATAAACAAAACATCAAGATGACAGATACAAAACAGAAGAAAGCATGAACATACGAAAGAAGGCAAGCAAAGCAAAAAACCTAAAACTAACATGAAGAGCAGACGAAAAATAAAAAGACTAAACCTAAGGGAAAAGGGAACTTAGCTTTGCGGGGTCTGTCCCCCAAGCTTTCCTAAACCTCTTTTCTTTTCCTTTTTTATTCTCTCAGACTCTCCTAGACTCTCAGGCCTTCTTCTTGTTTCTTTTTTTTTCTTTATTCTTTTCCAGACTTCTTTTTTTTCGATTTTCCCTCTGGTCTTTTTTTAGGCTCAAAAGGGGGAGCCTTTTGTGGTTTTGAGTTGTAAGGGGTGTTCAGGGATGTGAAAGATGAGGCCTTTGGGTGGTTTTGATTTTGGGGTCACCGGAGTTAGGTTTCCGGTGACCTTATTTTGGATATTCGAAGAAATCCAGGAAGATTCGAGGATGGAGAGTAGTATAGTTGGGTAGATCAAAGAAAAAGGGTTCGAATGGTATTGGTTTCAGGCGGTGGTTCATTGTTTGGCGGTCACCGGCGAGGATTCCGGTGACCGGAGTTTTCGGATAAGGGTTGGTTTCTTAGGGTTTCTGGGTGTTTTGAGGTGGAAAAGAAAGAAAAGAAGGCAAGGGAGTGAAGGGAATGGCCGGCGACCACCGTGAAGAGTGGTGGCCGCCATGGCAGGTTAAGGTCTGAAGATGATGAAGTAAGCGAAGAGGGAGAGAGGAGAAGGCGGCTAGGGTTAAGGATTGGAAAAATGGCCGCCCCCCTCAGACAAAAGCCTTATATAGGCGAGGGGGTTGAGGTAATCTCGACCGTTGATATGATGGAGATCAACGGCTGTTAGGCGCGTTACAAAAACGACGCCGTTTGGATGCTTATGAGACCAAGGCAACGCCCGTTAGATCACATTGAATGAACGGCTGAGATTAAATCTCAGCATTAATTAATTCTCTTATAATTCAAACATTATTCTCAGCCGTTGATTTGAGGAGACGAACGGCTGAGATCATCTCTGCTTACAGCCTTTGGACCGGGTCTGTTTGGGCTTAAGGATTGGGCCAACGGTTTGGACCACAATTGGCCCAAATTCATTTACACAGCATATATATTTTTTATATTTTCTGATTTTAATGATTTTTTATGTATTTTCTTTTATTCTTTTTTTTCTTTTTCTTTTATGAAAAAATATAAATCCTAATTTTCCTACTTACTCTAATTTTCTAGTATTTTTTGGTAATTTTTTGCTATTTCTCCCTAATTTTTACTACTTAAGCTCTTTTTAATTTTCTAAGAATTAAACTAACAAACTAATTTCTTAGCCTATTTTTTTTTTTGATTTTCTTCTAATTTCTACTTATTCAAACTCAAAAGTATAGCTAATTCCAAACAAATCAAGTAATTGCATTCAAAAACATATTTATTTTAATTTTGGAATTATTTGCCCGATGCAAAAATCATGTGCTCACAATACCGGCAATAAAAGTGCTTCGACCAGTTTGTTTTCAAAGAATCCATGTCATTATAAAAGATGTGGCACTTCATTGCCAAAATAGTTGCAAAGTACTCTCTTGTAAAGCATACTGTAAAGTCTACTTCACTAATGGAAGATGTGGCTTTCACCGTTGTTGCACCCAAGTCTAAGTATTTTTGTAAGAAAATGCAATTGGTGCCTTCCTGCATATGCAAATGTGACACCATATATGCATTGTAATTGGCAAAAATGTCAACAAAATCTTCCTGGTGTTCAAACATTCACTTAATTACTGTAATATTTGTGCTCCTGCCAATGTTGTCATCAAAACTATCCCACATATATGTGAATAACCCCCAACATGAGATTTCAACACATATTGTTCAATATCAGCACCAGCACCAAGTGCCTCCCTAAATTCCATGATCCCTATCCTAGCAACTTGACCAATGTTGTTGTTCGGGATTGACTTTTCAAGCTCGCAAAAGATGGTAGCACGCTCTCCATAAATTACCGCCAAAGGAATAGTAGAAAAAATATGTAATGGCTTATGTATAGATATTGATTCATTCACATAACAATTTACTTCTCGTATCGACGAATTAGAGTGTAATGAACTGAAGTTTCAGCAAATGTACCTACCATCTTGAGTAGTGCATTCTCATGTGCATTCTCCGTGTCAAACAATTATCGGCTTGCAAGTTGTAAAACTTTGGTTATGACACTAAATGGATAATTTAAATCCAAATCTGTACCAACGCAGCCCCTCTTTTATCACGTGGCAGTAAGAAATTCAGCAGTAAAAGAAAAATCACCATCCAAAATAGAACCAACTATGACAACAGTCCAAATAGTGATGTCGCAAACTAGTATTTGGAGAAGATTCCATACAGCTCTATGTAGAAGTTAAGCATGACTATAAGTGGAAAGCAAACAAGGTATCACTTCTAAGCATTGAACAAGCCCCGGTCCAAGCTGAGGTTAAAGTAGTTTACACTATCCAGCAAGCAATTGGTAACAACAACCATCCACAGCTTTGTGAATACAAACATGACCAGGTCACAAGGAATGGAGAATGTAGAATTAATCTCTAATGAAGCCTTCTTTGTGATTGCAACGACAAACCCTAGAGGTTCGACTCTGATGGTAACAGTTTCATTTATCCACAATACCATTGTGAAAGTTAAAGCATGTAATAACGTACCTAGCTAGAGAGCTACCACTCCAAAAAGACCTTAGCAGATCAACTATGTATTGCTCCTAAATTTGACCAGTAGCATCATCAAAAGAACACATAAACGAATTTGCGATAGACTCTCCCAGTAACTTGCATAGTGCACAAGATTGTATGAGATTACCATTGTGTTCAATATGCATATCAACTCTACTTAAAGAAACCTTAAATACCTTCTCAGTGTCGAACCATTTGTCCATATAGCTACAAGTTGGTAAGCTAGTATCCCTTGCATTATTACTAGAGCAAATGCAGTTACTATATTTATGTGCTATTATGGGGACTTCTAACATTGGCAATTTCGCATAAGCAAGACAAGGACCAGGATCACAGATAATATACGTCGAAGTAGACCTTGCTTTATAAGCTAGACCAAACAGAGCAAACAACAGTCGAGCATCTTTACCAACCCGAATATGTGGTGAATGCTTGGAGTAAATTTTAGCAAATGCCTGGAGCATCACCTGTATTTTATCTTCCCTAACCTGCACTCTCAATTTTCACAACAAGAACCCTGAAAGATTGCACTCCTGCCCAGTATCACACCAACAGTCTAATTAGATTTTGCAATCATGATGGAACCACAACATATTTTAACATGTTCCTTCAAAGTTGGTTCACAGTGAAAGCCTAAGGATAGAAACTTCCTTCAAACTGTCTTCCAAATTCTCCAAGTTCGAGGTGATTACATTTGCCTTTGAAAACTCCTGATTTCGATATAAATCTTTAGGTTCACCATATAAAAGCACACATGAATTATCCTTAAAACCTTGCCCTGTGTTGAACCAATTATCCATACAACTCTAGAACACGATATTCTCTCGTGTTGATTCATAGGCACATCAAAGATATGTGCAAGCACACGCCCTCATATGAAAATAATAATAAGTGTCACATATATGACCATTGTTCAAATGGACACGAACAAGCACAACTAATATGTGACCAAAAGAAAACTTATCACCTGGGACCAAGCTAGCAAGATGATCCATATTCATAGGTGCAAACTGAATGAGTTGTTCGCTGGTATTTCGTTGAGGATTTGTAGCAAACACCTGATCTACCTTGTTGCGTGAATTGTCCTCCACCTTAGTGTAGCCTTATTGGTCTTCCTCTAATTTTTCATCGTCTGAATCAGATTTTATCTTCATCGCATCTAAGTGCTCCGTAGAATCTATAGACAAAATTTCAAATTGTTCAACCGATTTAGGAACAAAATAATCCTGTCCAACAGGAAGAACTAATAGAGCTTATCATTTGAAACTTGAGAATGCATAATAGTTTCATGACTGTCGGGATTTTCATCAAACACCTCGTCTACGACAATGGAATACTTGTCTCCATTAACTACACGAGAATTGGGTTCAGCAATTCTAGGGACTTGAGTAGAGGTGGACTCATAAAAGTTGGCAATACGACTATGATCAGGAGACACATAGGTCGCTGGTGGAACCACTATAGCGCAACTCAAGTAGTTAACACAAGCTCATGAAGTATCTGCCATTCTCGCAACATCACTCAAGGACCATTTCTGAAAATGCAGAAGAAATTTCTCCTTGAAATGGTTCCAATCATAGAATTAGTTGTTGTGAAATAACCAATTGAACCACGCGAGGGCATCACCTTCTAGGTAGAAGGAAGAAAGAGGCATCCAATCCTTCTTGGAGAAGCCAAGGTATGTGAAGTATAACTCGGCTCAAAAAATCCAACTCTCGGGGTTGTCGTCACCATTGAATCTAGGGAGAAACATCGTTGTTGTTGGAGTCCGATGGATGAAAGCACCAATGTAACAAATAGGCAAACTCCTTATTATACCAATATGAACTAGAAATCAATTACAAATTCGGATAACAAGGCAACATTTAAACAACTGAAATACAATAAGAAACATAATGTAGAAGTAGCTAAGGATAAAGATAAGAAGGGAGATGAGAACTTAGACTCAGAGAAAGGGGGGGGGGGATGAGAAGAAGCAAACACTTTTCTTCATAATACACATAATCGCGTTCTATCTCACTGCTCTTCCTTTTAACCATTTGTTAAAAAGGCTTGGATCCCAAATAAAACTCTCAAATATTTTACTCAGCTCAATAATTCCAACTTACTCAGCCTCATTCACCATTTCTAGCCCATAGACCCTTATGGAATAAGCATGGTTCACAACACAATATCATACCGAGGCAAACGACCCAATCCCATAAGAGTGTGTTACAATATCCTGCCGAGGCAAACGACCTGATCATATTAGAATAAGAAGCTTTAACGGGTCCTTAACCTCACTCACAAATAAACGTGTGAGTTATGAAATTTAAGAATTTTTTTGATGAATACGCACAACGCGAGAGAAATTCGTAAGGGAAGCATAATTTTTCCGCGGCTAGTTAAGTAGCTTGTCGAATATTTAAAATAGTGAGTACACTGCTCTGCGCGAGTCTAGTCTCATGTCATAATGCAAAATAAAATAATTAAACAGGCACAAATAATTCAAATAGTATAATTAAATCATGGCGTGAATCCCAGTCTACTCGAACATAATCAGAAACTTTAGCATACACACAGACACTCGTCACCTCGTATGTGCGTAGCTCCCACAACATGTAGCATGTAATAAATGTAACACCTACGGGATAATTTTCCCCTCACAAGGTTAGACAATATACTTACCTCGCTCTGAAATTCTATAACTTGGTTTCAATGCCTCTCTAATGCCTCAAACTGATTCCCAATGATAGGAAAGTAGTCAAACAATGTGAAAATTTATAAATATATACTCCAATACTCATAATTAATCAATTAATAACAATTACCAACTCCTCAAAAAAAGTCAACAAAGTCAATCCCCAGGCCCATACATCCGGGTTCCGAAACTTATCAAAATTAGTTATTGCCCATAACCTATGCCCTGTTAGAACAACAACACCCAAAGAAGTAATCCTCTCTTCTAAGCAAATGAGTGAATTCCTACTCCATGCGCACAAAATCTGTCACGAATAACAACTCAATTCATTCCATGATTTCCATATACCCATAAACTTTAATATAACCTGTATCTAGAAATCTTCCTTACTCAAGTCATCCTCGGTCTCATCCTCTGCAAGTTATAACTGATTCGCAAGTATGCCCCAAACTAATATCAGTACAACACATAGCCATGCAATGTCATATAACTTACAATACCCATACTCTATTACTACCAAAATCCCGCATTGAGATAAAACCAAATCCTCTGCAAGCTCTTGTAACATAACCCATAAAATACTTCAAATCATCTGCTAGGCCCACATTCATCCTCGTGACAATCAGGTCAACTTTCTCCCCCGATCCAAACTCAAATCGCAATACATAAATCCCACTCGTAGAAAAAAATCCTCCATACAACATCATAAAGACCACACATCCGTAGATTATCCCGTATGTGATAATCTACCTACTTAGCCTCAAATTGACATCTCTCTATGCCCTTTCACAACCACAACTACTATGCAATCACTTAATCTTCCTAAGTCTGAACTCATCAACAAGGCATGAGAATCTACTTAGTTTAACACATAACCAACATGAAAGATCCCAAATACGATCATAACTCGAGAGTATGCAACACATCGAGATAGAATTCAAGCTTCTAATAGTACTTCCTACATCCCAAGCAACCTTTCTCGTCATATCAAGCTATCTGAACATATTCCGGAGTCATAACACAATCATCATAGCCATCCAACCACTCGCTAAGCCATCAATCTCACTCTAATGGACACAACCAAACATATGAGTCCAAAGCATATACTCCCACAACTAAAACCACCGAGCCCAAGTTGCAGTCGAAACCCAACCTCGAGTCTTTCGAACTTGCCCAAATCCAAAACACAAAAATGTATATTGCACCTCATCTGTGTAAATCAGTTCGATCCCATAAATAACACTCACAACATGACTTTCAAATCCACCTATGTCATCAATTGTGACGAACCAAATGGTCATCACTTGTTTTCTCAGTTATTTTGAGCTTTTAAGACCTTGAAAACCTCATTTATAATTGCCTCGATTTATATGCGTAGTCCGGGCGTGAAGTTGGAAGATCTTTATGTTGAAATATTTGAATTGTGTAAAGAGTTTGGAGAATTTTGATATTAATATTGATATAGTTGACTTTGGTCAACATTTTTGGTAAACGGATCGGGACCCATGATTTAACGGTCTCGAAAGGTCCGTAGAAAAATATGGGACTTGAACATATTCCCAGAATTGAATTCCGAGGTCCCATGCCCGAGAAATAAATTTTTCCGTTAAATTGTTTTATGAAAATATTTTAGGAAAATGAAACTCAAACATGATCAATAAGTAATGGTATCGGGCTCGTATTTTGGTTCCAATGCCCGGTACATGTCATATATGTTGGTTAAGAACTTCCTGTAAAGTTTGGTTGAAAACGGACGTCGTTTGACGTGTTTCGGCCTTAAATTGGAAAATCTAGAAGTTATGAAATTTTGAAAGATTTCTTGAGTTTTAAGGCTCAATTCATTGATTTTGATGTTATTTTGGCGATTTGATCGCTTGAACAAGTTTGTATGATGTTTTTGAGTCAGTTTACATATTTGGTTTGGATCCTCGAGGGCTCGGGTGAGCTTCGGATAGGTAATGGGATGTTTTGGACTTAGAAAAATGTGGTATTTTTGCTGTCTGCTGGTATCTGGTACGTTACTCTATGCGATCGCATAGAAGCCCCCGCGATCGCATAGAGTAAATTTTTGTTGCCCCATTTTGTTCTATGCGATCGCAATAATAGCCCTGCGATCGCATAGCTTTGTCTGTTTCCTTCTATGTGATCGCATTGCTTTCTCCGCAATCGCATAGAGTAAATATTGAGGCCCAGTATTTCTTCTACGCGATCGCATTGCTTGCCCCACGATCGCATAGAGAAAAGTTCAGCCCCTCCTCATTTTTTTCTATGTGATCGCATCCCAGGCCCTGCGATCGCATAGAGCAATTTTTCTGCCCAGTGATTTAAGTTCTGAAACATAACAGAAACGTGATAAAAATTTCATTTCTCAAACTCTCTCTTCTCCACAGTTTTTTGGGCAATTCTTTATCAAACTTGTTGGGTAAGTGATTCTTGACTCATTTTCTTGATATTCCATCAATATTATTCGAATTCTTAGGCCTAAACATGTGAAAATAGGTACAAAATTAGAGAATTGGGTAGAGTTAGGGTTTTCAAAGAATTTGCGATCTAGACCTCATTTTGGGGTCGAACTTAAGAACAAATTACATATTTGAACTCACGGATGAGTGAGTGAATTTATTTTATTTCGAACCTCGTATTTTAACCACGTGGGCCTGGGGTCGATTTTTTATTATTTCGGGCAGAATGTTGGAAAAATTATATTTGGCCATTTGAATAGTTTGTTGAGTAGTATTGATGATATTAAATCAATTGTGTATAGATACGATTGAATTAGAGCTAAATTCGAAAGGAAAGGGCATTGCTAAAGATTGAGTTGGCCGTAGACTTTCGAGGTAAGTGTTTGATCTATCCTAACTTGAGGGAATAGGAGTTGAGTATAATTGCTAATTGTTATGTGTGGAGTCCGACGTATGGGCATGGTGACGAGTATCTATACGTTGGGGGTCGAGCATGACCGTGTGTCTTAAATGAATTAAAATTCTTAATAACCTTACATGAGTATATGAAAAGAATTATTATTGGTTGAATATCGGTAATATGTATATCGATGATTAAAGATTATTGGTCTAAAACCGGTAATATATATATTGTTGATTAAAGATTATTAGTTTCTTGCCGGTAATATATTGTATGATTATTGTTATTGGCCATAGATGTCGGTGACATATCGGGAGGGTCGGGATGCACGCCGCATCACTAATAAATGATGATTGTTGGCAATGGCCATAGTTGCCGGTAGCCTATTATATACTGTTATTGGCCATAAATGCCAGTGACTTATCGAAAGGGTCGGGGTGCACGCCGCATCACTAATAGATAATGATTATTGATATTGGCTATAGTTGCCGGTAGTGTGTGTATATATATATATATATATATATATATATATATATATATATATATATATATATATATATATATATGATAAATAAATAAAAGATTGATATTGAGATGGGAGTGAGTGGTTGTACTCTTGTGATAAGATAAGTTGAGTTGGAAAGTGAATTAAATACATTTGTTTTTATTTCTGATAATATATATTCTGTGGCTACTCCGAAGCATATTTTCTCTTTTTAAATATTAGATGTTGTTTCTTGCTATTATGTTGTATATGTATTTTTAACTGTACAAGTTTATGTGGGTATCTGGTCCTAGCTTTGTCACTACTTTGTTGGGATAGGCCAGACACTTACCAGCACATGAGGTCGGTCGTGCTGATGCTAGACTCTGTGCTCTTTTTGCGCATATACAGGTTATGGACAGCAGCAATGGCAGTAGTGCGATTGTTAACATTCCGACCACCGAGACTTCGAGGTAGCCTTGCAGGCGTCCGCAGGACCCGTTGTCTCCTCTATCTTTACTTTTCAGTCTGTTATCTCATGTATTCGAGATAAACAATTTTATATTTCTTTCAGACGGTTATGTGTATTATTCTTAGAAGTTCGTGAGTATTGTGACACCGGCTCTTGGGTAGTGTATCATGTTTGGGTTTCTGTATCATATCTAGTAAAATTTATTAAGTCTTCTGCTAAATTTATTTATTCCGCTGTAATCATAGTATTATTTTTAAATGTTTTAAAATGAGAGTCTTAACCAATGAAAATGCAAGTAAGATTTGGCTTGCCTAGCTCCCATTAGTAGGCGCCATCACGACTCCCAATGGTGAGAAATCCGGGTCGTGACATCAATATCTCAAGCCTAAAGGGCTCACAATCTCGTACCACTCAGCCCAAACAATGATATCATGTGTTGTAACAATGAATGATGAACATAGACTGAGATATGATATGCAAATGAAGAATCATGACTGAGTATATAAATAAATTTAGAGCAGACAACTCAAAACAACAAAAATAGCCTCATTAGGTCTCAACCGAATAAGCATATATGCTAAACATGATTTCTAACCAAATAAGCACGCCCACACGCTCGTTACCTAACATGTGCGTCACCTCAATTCATCTCGTATAACATATTCTCAAGGTTGAATACCCTCAAGCTCAAGTATGGATATGTTTTTTACCTCGAACGATCCAAATCCAATACCGAGCAAGCCAAATAATACTCTAGAAATTCTATCCTGCGCGTAAAGACCTTCGAACGGCTCGAAGCTAACCAAAAGCAACTCAAATACATCAAATGATGCCTAAGAAAATAATCTGAAATGATAAAGGTCGAATCTTTACACACTTACGCAAAATCAACCAAAAATTTAAATCGGGCTCGCATCTTGAACGAAAAACTCACAAAATCCAATAACTCATTCAATTATGAGTCCAACAATACTAATTTCACTCAAATACAACTATCAATTGATGTTCAAACCTCAAAATTCACCTTAGGAAAGTTTAGACAAAAACCCCTAGTCTCTCTTTAAACTTCATAATCTAAATGCCAAAAGCGAAGATGGAATCATGGAATAAAATCAATACCGAGTATAAAATAATTACCCCAATCCATGTGGTGAAAATCGTCTAAATCTGAGATCTATAGCTGAAAATATGATAAAATGACCAAGACCTTCAAAACAAAGTACATTATACACTATTCAAGAGGTACCCTTCGTGATCACGGTCACCAATCTCGTGGTCAGCAGTCAAAAATTCTCAATCACACATTTTACCCTTCGCGATCGTGGCCGTCTTCCCGCGATCATGATGAATAAATTTCCATTACCCATCCCAAACTCTTCTCAGATAACCTATAATATATCATCCTTACGTTTTGGACAAAACTCCAAATACCTAATGGTTTAATATATTGGAAACTAGACACAAAAGGCTACAACTTTTATTTTTAGATCATCTCCTTATAGATTGCAAGATATAAGCTCCCAAAATTGGGTCAGTGATAGTATAATTTTCTTCTACACGATCGCAAACGCCTTTTGCGGTCGCAATTCACAGTGCCCCAAATAGCAATTCGCTCTTCGTGAACGTGACCTAAAGTCTGCCATCGCAATGCTCACCCATGTAGCCAAAAATCAGCAACTAAAAATGGCCTGTAAATGGTCTGAAACAACCCCGAAATTCATCCGAGCCCCTCGGGACCCCGTTCGAACATATCAACAAGTCTCAAAATATATTACAGACCTACTAGAGACCTCAAATCACACATATTAACTTCAAAATCACAAATCGACATTCAAGATCAACTTAATGAACTTTGAACTTTCAACTTCCAAAACTCATGCCGGACAATATCAAATTCACTTGGAAATAAACCCAAATTTTGTACACAAGTTCAAAATGACATAACAAAGCTATTCCAATTCTCGGAACCAAAATCGAAACCCGATATCATCAAAGGCAACTTTCAGTCAAACCTATGAACTTTTCAAAGCTTCAAATTGCCAACTTTCGCCAAAAAGTACTGAAACCTTCTAAAAATACCCGAATTGAAATTCGGGCATATTTCTAAGTCCAAAATCACTATCGAGACCTAATAGAACCATCAAAACTCCATTTTGGGGTCAAGTACACAAAATACAAACTTGGTCAACTCTTCTAACTTAAACCATTAAACATGAAATTCATTCTTCCAAACTAATTTTGAATCACCCGAATACCAAAATAGATGATACACACAAGTCATAATACATCATATGAAGCTACTCAAGATTTCAAATAGCTGAACAAAATGCAAATGCTCAAAATAATCGATCGGGTTGTTATATGCTCCGGCCATGATATGTTCTTCTATCGGGAGTAAACTTCTCCGATGACCAAAACCCTTTGCTACCACGACCTTCGATTCTTCCATATGATAGAAATTGACCCCTAGAGGATTGCCGATCCACATCAAAGTCGCTTTAAACTTGTCTTGGTTTTTATCTCGATCTCGTCCCTTAGTTGATACCAAGAACCCGAGCTGATCTTCTTTTATCCTTATTTTTGACTCATAACGGTTATAGACATCCACCTATGTGGTTGATTCAAACTCGAGTAAGTTGTCCTTTAACTTTTGGGAGGCATTAGAGCTCTGCTGATTTAGACACTTTGTGAATACGTCCACCGCGCATGTATCTGGTACCTCCGGTAAATAACATCCTCTTTTTCTTGAACCAGATCACGAATTTTCATAGCAGTTCAGACTCGCCTTGCGCAATCCTGAATATGTTCATATTTTTGGCTTGAACCTTCCTTGCTCCAGCGTGAGCCTTATGAACAAGTTTTCAAGTATCTCAAAATAGTCGATTGAATGTTCGTGTAAGAGAGAATACCATGTCAGGCCCCCCTATGCGAGGGTTTCACCAAACTTCTTCAATAAGACACACATGATCTCATGTTTAGCCAAATGGTTCCCTTTCATAGACGTGGTGTAGGTTGTGATGTCCTCATACGGATCCGAAGTCTCATCGTATTTTGGTATGTCCGGCATCTTAAACCTTTTCAGAATTAACTCTAGTGCTACGCTCTGTTAAAATGGTAATTGCATGTATTTTTTTTGAATATGTGCCTTTTAGTATTGGTGGCGCGCTCGGAATTTGATCCATCCTAGCGTGAAACTCCTTCACACTTTGATCTATTTGCTCGTTCATTTCCCTCATAAAACCTCATGAGCTCAGTTTTGAAGGGATCATTCTGTTGTCATTTCTAGATCCGTTGTCGACCCCTCTGACTTCGTCATAAACGACTTCAACCCTTGGAGTATTGTAATCGACCCTCTGAGCCGTTTGGTTTGCAGGAACACTGGGAGGAATCGGTCCCCTTTCATCCGTGTTGTTGGAGGCGCCTACCAAAGCTTGTTTTAACTCCGTCATCACTCGATCATTCCTTAAGAGGAGTTTCATGACTTCTTTCTGCTTTTCTCTCAAGGTTTTAAGTTTCCACTACATGTTCCTACTCCGCATCATTGGGAATTGGTTCCTGCACGTGCTGAGGATACTGGCCATCTTGAACCAGAGTCATCTCATCCCCCTCGTTGCGAGTCTCGATGATTGAGTCATCATGTTGGGACAATTCTTCGTGCCCCTTAACGTTGTGTGTGGTGTTGACATCATTAGATGTCATATATTTTTTTCACTAAGGAAAGAATCAAAACAAGTTAGCAATACATGTTAGGATCAAAACAATTATGCAACTGTCTAAGCCCCATGGTGGGCACCAAATTATTTACTTGTAAATGATATAGTTAAATTTGTTACATGGTTTATAGACAAGCGAACTGATTTGATCCAAAACGATAAAGAGATTAGGTTAAAATTATGATTAGCAATTGAAATTGAAGAAGATGACAAGCCTGACTCCGAATGCAATGCCCCCGAGGAAAAAAGTGAAAGTAACGATAAGGTACAAATAAACCCGTTTAATTGAGAGCAAAAGTAATAAAATAAAGTCTTTGTGCAGAAATTTTGGTGTCTTTACAATAGTTGTCGAGCCTACTATTTAATAAATTTACTTAAGGAAACAAAATCCTAGGATCAAACTCCTCTTACATGATAATAAAAGAGTCAAGCGTAATGGTAGACCATGATGCAAATATTTCTACAATGGTCCCTCATTTAATTTTGTTATATATTCCATTATGGAATGATATCCGATGACAAACTCTTGATCTTTTCTCGTCGGCTACGCTCTCTTCGGTATTTATCTAATATCGATTACATTTGTTGTATTCGGAATTGGTTATTCCCTGACTTGCCTTTTGCATATGTTGGATTCCACGTGTCATGTTAGCATTCGACTATTTATTAGCATAAACCAATTTTACATAGATAATCTATATATATTTATAAAGGAGGGACCTTAAGGAGTAATGTGACATTTCTTATTGATCAGAAAATACATTTATCTATTATCTCAAATTTTATGGAATTTAAACACACAAAATTCAATTATTAAATCTAAAAGAGATTTCGTTACAATAACTGGAATTAGAAAAGGCGCCTCCCAAAATCCTCAAGAAACGATTCAAATAAAAATATCACGACTTAAACCCAACATTATATTCTCTTCTCCACATCAAATGGAAAATTTTCCCAATTATTATGCAGCATCACTATGAAATTTAGCATTACATACTTTATTCCTCATTTTCTTCCATGCCTGAATTACACCGACAAAGATCTGAAGGTGTGATTGAACATGTTTGATTGATCTTTGACTTTATATGTATTTGTATTACTTTCCTTTTTTCCTTTCTTCATTCGCAGTCCTTTTATTCTCTTTCCAGATCAGAATGGACGTCCGATTCAAAAAGTGCTTAAGTGCAACCAGATCTACTCAAAATGGTGCATTTTCTCTCTATGCCTTTACCCTTCTAACGCTGTAATTGCTGTTTTGTTTGGATTTTCTCTGTGTGATTGTATGATGTCACTCCAGTGTTTTCGTTGTTCTCTTTACTCCTTTTTATTCTTTGTATTTACCGGGAAAATGGGTGTATTAGAGTTAAAGAAGGATCTAAATAAATAAAGGAAGTACTTCTTTGTGATTTTTTCAGAGAGATAACGATAATTTTGGAGAATAAATTAGAGGAGGAAGAATGTGATTCGACTGATGGTAAGATAAAACCGAGTATCTTATTGTTTCATTTTTGTCAGTACTGCTCGGTCTCTCTCTGGGCTAATGTACTGTACTGGCATTGACTTGAATCATATTATTGTTAAATCGTTTTACAAAAAGATACTACTATATTAAATTAGGTTCACACTCACTGAACAGGTGCAATCTTCTTCATATTTCTAGTGTGTCGATTAATTTGATTCAGTTAAAATAACAGAAAAAAGGATGGTCCCTAAAAATGAGCGGAATATGCATCTGCGTGTGCATAGTTACTTTTATAACTTCATCTTATCATGTTACATGACAAGTTTAAGTTTGTTGCTATCATATTAATGTCATATGACATTCATTTTAATAATTGCTGATCTAAGAACCAAGAGGAAAATAGTCCCTTTCGTCATGCACTTGATCAATGAATGATGAAAGTGGTTGTTCAAAGTCTGTTTTGAGATGTTTCTTATTATTTTACAAGTTAATCAGTACATCTATGGAGTATAATCACATTCTCTTCATTGTCTGCTCCAATAGTTCTTGAATTCTAACAGAGATGTTAGTGATGATTTTTTTTTGAAGTAAAATATTTTTTGCTACTTGATGCAGTTTCGATTCTTTATAATGGGCATAGGATAAATGTTGAGTACTCAAAGCATAATGCCTGGATCTCATTTCTGGAGCACAAATTGGTTCTGCTATTTATGACATTTAGTTTCTGCTGATATGTCATAGGATAATTTTGATATTTCCGATTTGGATGAGAGAAAACATAAAACAAAGGTATCGTCTCATCTCAAAAATAGAAGCAGCTTCAGAAAATTTTTTAGAAAGAAGAATTCAATCTATTATAGTAGTCAATAGATATGACCGTTGATGGTGTTTAAGAGCCTTCTAGAAAGCAAAAACTAATTTTAGAGAACGTAGATTCAGAGAACAGTAGCACAACTTCCTCTCAAATGTACTCAAGATGGTCTGCCGCCCCAACCCAATGAGCCCACTACACGCATGGTCAAGGCAAGGATGGTGCTATATTTTGCCATGGATGGCAAAAGTAGCCCATATCCGGTTGAATCTAAAGAAAGTAAGTATGTAGGTAAAAGTAGAAAAAATAAAAAGAATGAGTGGATTGAGAAATAATTTAATAACCCAGTAAAAGTTCATCCTTTATGGAACTTCATGGGTCACTCTGGCTATGCATAGTTGAATTTAAACATGATTGAACGGGATTCATGAATGCTATGGCATTTGGTTCTTTTTATTTTTTTTTGGATAAACATGGGAAGATGGATTGACATTCAGTAATATATCAGGATTATTAATTGTATGTTTGGATTGCGTATGATAAAGAGCAACCCTAGGAGCAACATTGGTAAGTATCTCCGTCATAATGAAGATGTAAAAATAGTTTCTGGAATACATGTAGAAAAAGAAAAGATTAAGTCTACTATGAAACTTGAGGAAGGAGTTAGAGATGGACAACAATATATGTGAAAAGATGAAGAGAAAACTTAGTAGTACAGAAATTTTTATGGATATTGTGATGAGTCAAAAGGAAGAGATTGTCCAAAACTACAGTGCGAAAATACTATAAGAGGTAAGTAAAATATTAGAACCAATTATCTATTCTAGAATGTCGAAAAATATATACAATAATTTTATTAATATTTGATAAAGAGAAATTATGATACGATATCTTTTAAATGATCTGACTCAATTGACCTATAAACATTTTCTTACAATCTCTTTAGATTCTGAAGTTGCTGGAAGTTGTCTAAGCCTTAGCTTAGTATAGATTGTTACTGGAAGATAATTTGACATGCTAATGGAAAACGTCTTTAAGCCATCCACATTTGAGAGATATTTTCATTGTAGTTGAGGTTCACGTGCAAAGTTCTTACTTATTGAAATTCAAATTGATTGGGAAATACTATACGGACATAGCTAGATTATTTTTTTTTTGTCAGCATATTCATACAAACGATTAGACACGAACTCCTAAGTTACTTATCTAAATAATAAAGTATTCTCATACTTTGTTCTCTGTATAGGATTCTCATACTATAACATAACTAGCTTATTTTTTGTAAGCATATTCATTTCTCAATCTATATAAATTAAAGTATTTTACAAAAATTTGTGCCAGTACATTGAAGTAAAATGAGTCAGCTTGCGGCTGATTCTTGTATCCATATAACTGTGGTCTAAACTCTTATTGAAGATTGTTGCTTGTATATATGTAATTCTGGTCTCAACTCTAAAAAAAGCCACGTGGCGTATCTCTTAGACCAGAAAAAACGAATTTCTTTTCCCTAAAATATTGTCATTTGCCTTTGATTTTTGTGTTTTCTTTCTTACAAGGGGTGACGGCGATTGGGGCAATTAAAGTTGCTCCTGAATAATGGGAAGGTTACAACAATAAAATTATTTTGGCAATTAAAGGTTCACTGTTTCCCTTCTTTTATCTTATTTGTACTTTCACATCAGAAATTGGCAGCAAATATAGGAAAAGAATACATAAGAGAAACAACAACGATATGGAAAATCCTGAAACCATAGGTGATTACTTGAAATAAGAGAAGCAGAAGTCACAAGAGTATAAGTTGCCTTCTTTTTCTGGTATGTACTCTCCCCACTTTTTATGTAATTTATATTTATGTGAATGAATGTGATAAAAATGGAACAATCATATTATCCATTTATCTGGTTAATCAAAGATTATTTACTTAAAAGTTTGGAGAACCAAACAAGAGAGATGACATGCACACTCAAGTTCCTGAAACAAGAAACCACATTTTTGCTGAATGTAGTTAAGGCATAAACTTATAGAACATGCTAATGCGTTGGCTCCAAATACAACATCCTTATGCTTGCTCATGGCCTGTCAGGTAGCAATGAATTATAATGAAGACTAAGGGAAGATCACAGTTAGCCAGGCTGCTCAAATTACTATGTACATAATATATCTACACTATGTGGATCAAGCGGAATGCAAGGATCTTTGAACAGAAAGAAACTGCATGGGAGGTCCTACCTAGGAGGGTGGCTTATATGTGCAACATTAAATCTAAAAGCTATATACGAGTACTACTTAGTAAGTGTAAATATTAAGTAGTTAACAAGAACTTAAGATAACTTGTCTAAATGAGGATATGAGAATAGGAGGTCCAGTTATTGTGAAGTTTTTTTTCCAATTTTTTGAAGCAGGTCGTGGTGACCTGCTCTGATTTGTATATACTTACATTGGTGGTTAATACAAATTATTTAATTACCAAAAAAAAAAAGAAATACAGGCACACGATGCCCTTTTTGAAAAGTTTTTATTTCTATTGCTTTAGTGTAACAATCTAATGTCACGTTCATTTTTTGAGAATCAAATACAAAAATTAAAAAAAGTAGTATTGAGTTATACAATAACCAGAGTTTAAACTCCTCTATTGTGTTCTCATTCGATAAATACATCCTTCTGTCTCTTAGCAAATGAAAATTTACTATAAGAAGGTATTGAAACTAAAACTTGTACTATTAAGCTTTGTGTTTAGTATTCTCGAATTGATATAACGTCATTAAATACGCAAAATATTAATATTTAAAATGTGATATTGCTCTTGAATTATCTACAACTTTTAAATTCAGCAATTTTAACTAACGTTTGGACATAGTTATGAAACTTCAAAAAAGAGTTCTTGAAGTTGTGTTAAAAATATTTTTGAAAGTTTAGTTTTATGAGTAGAAGTAAAATTTTTACCAAAAATTGCCGTTAAACTAAATTTTGGGAACTTGAATTATTATTATTTTAAAAAACTGATCATATTCCACGAAAAAAATACTCTTTTCAAAAATATAAATAAATTAAAAAGTATCCAAAATCTATTGTCAAACGGTAGCTTAGTTTCCAATGAATTTGTATAGTAATTTCCTTTTAATTTCATGCTTTATGATATCATATAAATTTCAAATATACAAACTTTTAAACTTCAAGACAAAATATTTGCTTCTTCTTCTTTTCTTTTCAAATTAATATATACAAATCAGTATTCAACTTTGTTTGAAACGTAACACTTCGAATATTGGATAAAGTATACAATCGAGAAGGAATCCATATATATATATATATATATATATATATAGTAGTCTCCGCTCTAAATAATTCATATTTTTAACCAAAATATATGTTAATATTATAATATTGGATCTGCTCTAAATAATTCATATTAAGATTAACCCAAATGTATGTTTTTTATAAGTCTTTAATTCAATATAACGGAAAAGAGGGCATGATAAATCTATATATATTTAATACGAGCAAATTAACTAGTTATTGTATAAGCGAATGTAAAATTTTAATCCGTATGTGAGCGGATGGTGTAGTTTTTTCCTTAAAACATAATAATGCAAGCCGGTATAAGCTTGGAAGTTGCGATTTACAGTTGAATGTTTCTACACCAACGTATTTTCTAATTTGGACGTAACAATAATAATAATAGGCTATGCTGCATACTCTGTAGCCGCTGGTCATGGTTTTGTGAGATCGTGTACTTTGCGCGTATCTCTCCTTCCCATATAATCCCCTTTTCAAATTCTTGTTTCTTCTACCATCCATCCCCTTTTAGCTTTTACCAATTCTCTTCTCGCCTGCCAGATTCCCCACCAATGCCATTCTCCTCTCGGTTCCCGGTTTTGGAAAAGACTTTGCTGCAGAAACACCATTCTCTATACGGTTTGGCCAAAGTCTCATCAACCTGGCGTACTCTGTCTTGAGGAGGTATATATAAAATCACAAATATCCATCATTTATATATCTTTTATTTTATAATAATGGTGTATAAGGCATCACCTTGACTAATTCCACCGTAATCTGCCACATTTCCACCGCATATATCCAACAGTTTTGCCCGCCAAGGCTCCGGCAGAATTTTTCTTTTCTTTTTCGGGGTTTGTTCGTTATTTAGGAAAATGAAATTTTCAATGCTCTACCTTTTTTTTTGTGTTTTTTTGGGTTCCTTTTAAAAGATTTCTATGTTGATCCATAGATATTATGGATCTTTGTCTATTCTTTATCGGTGTTAGGTTTGTCTTGTTTAACAAATCCATCTTTGTTTTCTTGCTGTTCAGAACAATTTAAGTAATCTAAACAAAGAAGCTGTTTGTTTGCTCGAATAAGGAGAATCAATTCCCTTATAAAATTCAGCATAACTCAATACTTTGTTTGATTGCAATATATGCATAACAAATGTATGCATTATGTTTATGCAGAATAGAATATAAAGTAGTAATAACATATTAATTAAAATAACCCTTCGGGTTGTCCAGTTGGTTTGGAGGCCATACGGATGACTTGGGATTGAATCTCCCCTCCATGACTTCTGGGTTGAGAGTGTCGCACAGGACTTGCCTAGTGCAGTTTACATCCCCAGTGTCGTGTTTGCAGACTATTACACAGGGGAGGTCACCCGGTGCGCACAAATTACTCACCCAGGCTATTAAACAGGGCTATGTTGCGGGGACTCTCCAAAATGTAGCCGCACTCGTGTCGGATCCTTAAAAAATGCACTACTTTTGAAGGATCCGACATGTATTCGGCCATATTTTTCGGAGAGTTCGAGCAACAGAGACACATGAGAGGTTCACCCGGTGCGCGCAAAGTACTCTCCCGTAGGCAGAGGGTTAAATTTTTTTGCGAATACAAATTTGATGAGAATCTGAAATTCTCTGGGTTATTTTGGGGTTCTCATGGTGGATTTGTTTTTCAATTTTCATGGATGAGCAGAGGAAGTTTAGGTGAAGATTCTGGAGAGAAGCAGCAGAATCTAACACTCTGGCCAATAATATTTCAGTGAAATCCTATTCCCATTTGGTATGGGCAGCGGCAGTGGCGAGAAGAAGAACAAGCCTTGGAATTGCATTATATTATTATTTTCCTGCGTCTTCATTGTTCTTGAATTGGGCATTACTTTGGCGCCTGCCTATTGATTACGGCTAATATTCCACCTTCATTATGTAGAAACTTCTTTTTTCTTTTTTTATCAAACATCCATTCTTTTGTTAGCTCAGCTTTCCAGATGTAAATTGAATGGTTTCAAAGCGTGAAATAGAGGAAAAGGAACAGCAAAAGAAATGGCAAATTGTAGCTGCTTTGGTGGTTTTGTAGGAAGAAACAAGAAGTATAAGGCAAGTATATCATTATGTTTAATACTACAGTTCCCTTTTTCTTTTACTGTCTGTGCAAAAGCTGAACTTTTTTCTCATTTCCACGGTTTTGTTGCTTTTAGAGAAAAGACAGATTTCGAAAAACTGCTAAGGTTCATGCACCAGTTGAAGGTCATATAGAGTGTAGTAACAAAACTGATGAGTTGAATATTCCCTTACCTATAGAGATTCCTAGGAATTCTGGGAAGAAGGTCAAGGAATTGAGTCATGAAACCTCCTTTAGAGAAGCTAAGGAGTTCGAATACGAAGGGGAAGATGAGCACGATGAAAGCCTTTCAATGAACAGGGATAGTTTTGATTTTGATATTCAAGGCCATCTTGGAAGCATAAATGAGGAATCTGATCGATCAGTTCACAAAAAGATGAATCTTTGTTACAAGCTCGACAATTATGTAAATGATCAGCACCAAAATAAGAAAGATGAAGATGTCTTGGAAATCATCAAGACTGGAAACGTTAGTGATCCGGGGATTGGTAAACGAGAATCTTGGACTTGTACAGTACTTAAGCGCTCCTGCTCGGATTTGGCAATGAGGGATACCTTAAAAAAGATTAGTCTGAAGCCAACAAAATCCCAGTCATATGAAGAGATGCAGAGATTAGCTGAGAAGTTGCCTATCGGAAGTCCACTTTCAGTATCTTCACATTGTAGTGCTGACAAAGTTATGCTGAGAAAACATTCCTCAAGCCAAATCCTACCATCCAGAAGTCGAAAGTTGTGGTGGAAACTCTTTCTATGGAGCCATAGGAACGTAAAAGAAACACGCAATTGCAAACCACAGCCAATCCCTAGTAAAATAACTCTAAGCAAGCAAGGTGGATACTCTTCAGACACTGTAGAACCAGGGCAAGGCTTGGACTTAAGCAAGTTGGGATCAACTGCTTCATTCACTGGGAAATCATTGAAAAAGGGGAGCAATAACATCCATAGAGTAACTGGCATGTGGCCACAAAATCAATGGGTTGCATGCCCTGCAGAATCTTCTACATTCTCAAGAGTTGATGAATGGGTGAAAGAACTTTCTGTTAGTCCACCACACATAATTGATGAAGATGATGATCACATTGAAGATGACCGTGACTTCCCACCTTCAGCCCATGCTGGTAAATCAATTGCAAGAAACTCATCGCTCGTGATTAGGCGTCCAAATACAAATGTGCCAGCAGAGGTTATACATGCCAACAACGTGATACAGTCTCTCAATTCATCCTCAACGGTTGCTCACATTGCAGGCGTTGGACTTAGAGTTAACCCTGTAATGTCACACTTCTCCAGTCTTCGATCAGTCAATTTATCAGGCAACTCCATAGGTGGGTTATCATGCTTAGTTCTACTAAACTGAAGACAACACTAAACAAAATGGTTGCATGTGACAATGAAAATTGTTTTATGTTTATGTATTTATGCAGTTCAAATAACTCCAGGATCATTGCCAAATGGTCTTCATGTTCTTAATTTATCAAGGAACCAGATTCACACAATCGAAGGTCTCAAGGAATTGACTCGTTTGCGGGTGCTTGACCTCAGTTACAATAGAATTTCTAGGATTGGACGAGGTAAATTTGTACTTATTTAGACCTCAACCAATTCAATTGCCTTGGCTTTAAAACTCTTGAATTCATGATTTTGCCTTCAAATTATATTAGGTTTATCAAATTGTATACTCATCAAGGAGCTCTACATTGCTGGTAACAAAATAAGTTATGTGGAGGGGCTGCATAGGCTTTTCAAGCTATCAGTTCTTGACCTGAGTTTCAACAAGATAACTACAACTAACGCTCTTCGCCAACTTGTGGCAAACTATAACTCTCTGATTGCTCTAAATCTGTTGGGCAATCCAATCCAGTGCATTAGTGATTACCAACTGCGTAAGACAGTGTGCAGTCTTCTTCGGAAGCTAGTTTTCCTGAATAAACAAGCTATTAATCCACAAAAGGCACGAGATCAAGCTGTTGCAGAAGCAGCACTTGGTAACAGCAGCCGAAGTACTAGTACCAGAACAAACAGGAAAGTCAATTCTGCATCTTCCAGGACGCACAGGGGCAGTGGTCAAAAGAGTAGGCAAAGGCTGAGAAGCCGAATGCAAAGTCAATCTTCCAAGCCCAATTTATCCTCTCTGGCATCTTCTTGTCGCTAAATATTCTCAAACTCTCTGATAGTGTTTCTGTTCTGCTTTTCAATTATTCATTCTATTTTGTCTAGTTACAGTCTACTTCTGTTCTTCACAGAGGGAAATCTGTCTAGATATTCATTTTAAATAGAGTTCTTCCTTATGCTTCGTTGCATTTTGGATGTCTGGTTAAATGATAGGCACTCATGATTTTCAATTTCTATTGTTTCAATAAATGATGAGTGTATACTGAATATCTTGTTTCTCCAGAACGATTGCATTTCAACACAAAAGTTAGAAACTGCGAGTGCTGTAAACTCAGCAACTTATCTTGATATTGTGAAATACTAGTAGCATTACTGCAGACAAGGCGTGAGTCGGTGAATGCTGTCATATCTTAAATTACAATAAAGCGCTTGCAGCAATAGCCCCTATATTCGTATCTATAGTGGTAAAAAATAAGAGAAATTTTCATAAAGCACTATCTTTTAGTGGTAATTAACTATCTATAGATATCATTTATTGTATTACGGATTGTAGATACGTTTTCTGTTCTTACAAGATGTATTTAATGTATTTAAGCTATTGTATTCATGAATACAGTAGCATTTCTAGGCGTGAAACATGGAATTACAGCTAGACAGATTTTTATATTCGGGTGTATTCGACTGTATTCATTGCGTGAAACATGGGATTACAACCGGAAAGATTATTGTATTCGACTGTATTCACGGCGTGAAACATGAGATAATACTGTTTTTAAACGGAAAATGAATCAGTTAACATAATCGACTACTAATATAACACAACAAACTCAATGACAACACAAAATTTTTGTATTTTCAATTATAAAAAAGATTCTCAACCGAAAAAATACCCCAAAAACATAGCATTTTTTAGAGAATTTATATAATACATCTGAATACATAAATTATATTAATTAAAAAAAAATATATGAATACATTCATGGCATATAGCGAGAAAGTGACTACAATGAAATACATAGAAGACATCGGGATACATTGAAATACAATGAACAAAAAGGATAGTGAATATAATAAAATACATGGAATACAACGAGATACATTGAATTACACTGAAAAAATAGACAATGAATACAATGAAATACATATAAATACAGTATGATACATTGAAATTTATTAACAGAAAACCAAATTGCTCAACCCCAAATTGAAAAAAGATTCTATAATAATAAGGTAACACAAAAGAGGGGTCCAATGAATGTCAAAATGGGCAGTGGCTATTCTTCTTCATATTTCTCACAAAACAACAACACTTTAACACACTGTTGTGCTACCGTTCCTTTACAACTCCAAGAATCACACTCAAACTCTTTAAATTTCTGCTCCGCTACTAGATTTCTTCGCGAACACCATAGGTGGCATATTCCGAAACGAGATCCACACAAAGGCTCTTGAGATTCAACCTTAACCCTTCTGATGTTAACTTGACGGAGAGGGTTGCGCATCCATGGCAGCCTATACTACACCATGTTATCTTAGAGAGAGAGAGGAGAGAGGAGAGAGTGTGGAGTTTTTGACCAATGGTAGGTGATGTGGGTGAGAGGAATTTTGAGATTGCGCATCGTATTTTCAGGAGAGAGAGAAAGACAATAGTGTAACTGAATAACGTATTTAGTGGCTTATGAGTAGGAGGTAACCACAACTAGATATTTTGCTATAAACATTAAAAGGTATCTATAGAATATAATTTTTTAAAATAGAACTTATTTAAAATAAATAAGGTGTTAACCTTTGTTATAGGAGGTAAAAATTCCTAAAAAGAACTTATCTTCATATCCGGTGCTTAGATCAACCCATTATTTAAGTTATTATCACTTAATCATAGTTAAGTAATGCAAATCTTGCCTCCTAATATTACTAACCATCATAAACTAATATAGTTTGTTGGACACCGCATATGAATACGTTTTTTGTGCTAGTGTCATTGAACTTCAGTTTTCTTCTAGCAGGGGTGCAACTGCAGAACCTATATAATATTTAATCAAATATGTCATGCGCGGCTTTCTAGCCATTCAACATGCCTCCTTAGACACACCCCATGAATTCCTGGCAAGCTTCCCAACACCTAGCGCCATGGACAGTCCGGTGATCTTGGTCGTGCGAAATAACAAGAGTGCCTATGCCTACGTTGCCCCATCAATATCCCTAACTAGCGCCGCCACAGATAAATGCGAATAGCACCCATCTCCATGAAGCGCCCCAATATGAGACTGTTCTCAGTGCAATCGACCCATACCTTTCGACCAGCGCGTGCAGTCCTTGATACTTAAGACAAGGTTGCCTCTAACATACCTGCTTCTGCTTTGTAGGAATCTAAGTCTTTTTTGTTGTATATATAGAGTAGCTTTACTTCTTTTATTTCCATTATAGTAGTCTCTAGATTATTTATATCAATTCTTGTAACTTGGGTTTATTTTTTTAAGCATTATTAGTGGAGATAAAACAATCAAACTTTCGAGCAAGAAAATAATTCTTTGTATTGGTTTTTCCCCCTGACACCGTGTTATCTTTCTGTAATAGTTTTCATTAATTCAACCAAGATTTATTTCATTCTCTTTCTGATTTATGTTCTCTCAATTTCTCTTTACATTGGTTTTCCGTACGACACTAACAACCTCGTCTAGCAGGGGACCCTGGTTGGCTGGTACTAATCACATAGACATCGGTTGCTTAGTCTTACATCGCCCTTCCAAGTCATCTCAGGAAGGTGTCGCGTAATAGTTAGTATCAGAGCCTAGGCTCAACATCGAGCGAGGGAAAACATTGTCATTGCCACCATTTCTAACCATGGTGAATCATGGGGATCACATTGCGGCCCTCGAAGAGACAGTTAACATATTACAACCTATCGCGAGTATGATACTGATCTAAGAACCAGCCAAGTTCAAAGTTTGGGCGACTTGGACCGCAAGATGCAGCAAAGCGAAGGAGACAGGGAAAACATCAATTGCAACTCTAAAGGAGACCGGCAAACGGTAGCCACAGAGGCAGCCAAAATTTTTAGTAAACTTGAGGGGCTCCAACAGGAAAGGGGTGATGATTTAGCCTATAGGGTACAAGAGGCAGATAGGATGACTGTCATACAGTAAACCATAGAAAACTTGGCGGGGCAACTCAATATTGTCAATGCTGCATTGCAAGGCCTACTCCTAGCTAGAAGCCAAAAACCACATTGGGGTGCTGTGAACCTCGCCCTTACACCACAAAACCTGAAGATTCCTGAACCAAAGCCCTACAACAGGGCTCGAAATTCCAAGGAAATAGAGAACTTCATATTTGACATCGAACAATACTTTGATGCCGCGATTTTGAGACCACCCGGAGAACTTTTAAATTAAAGAGTTTTGCCGATTTCAGGTGCTTCTTCGTGATCGTGGAGGTTGGATCAGAATTGAAGAGAGCATTTGACTTAAGCGGGACTTTATCCTTCGGATTCACGACATATGGGTAGTGTTCATGATGGGTGATGTAGACTAACCTTCACGTTCGCAACCCGGGCATCGTATTTACTTGGCAGTGAGGTAGTGTGGGGATGGTTAGGTGCTTGGTCGTCGCGTTCATAGGAACGCGACCTCATTCATGTAGGCCTGTGGAGTTGGTAAATCGTGATCGCAGGTTGGAGGCCGTGTTCGTGAAGGGTTAGCCGGAGGCTGTGAGTTTTTGTACTTCGCGCACGCAAGGCAGTGGATGCATTCACATATGGTATCACTAGGCAGACTTATAAGTGATACAATTTCGAGGCATGGACCCATTGTTCCGTATTTTGAGCTCTAGACTTGAAGGGGGGAATTTTTATAGAGGATATTCACACAAGGTATGATGGTAAGTGATTCAACTTGATGTTAACATTATATCTTATTTTTCTATGGATTATTAGAGATAGATATATGATTTCAAAGAGAAATTTGGGGGTTTTGTATGATTTTAGGTAGTGAAAAATTAAGATTTGAACCATAATTTGGAATTGGATTTAGATGAAACTTGTATATTTGGACTCGTATTCGAAAGGTGACTGGGATTTGTGACTTTGATCGTGTTCCAGGAAGTTGGTTCAGGTTGTTTTTTGGTTGACTTTATGGAATTTAAATAGGATTTGAGCTTTATAGATATGAATCAATTCTTGTAGCCTTGTTTGATGTTACTGAATTAGTTTTTATTAGATTCAAGCCGTTTAGAGGCCGATTTGCGTGGGAAGGTGTTTCTAGAATATTGATTTACCAGCTTGGAGGTAAGTAACTTGCCTAAACGTGGTTTGAGGATAATTTCTCGTTGGTTATCGTATTTAATACATGTTAGGGGTCACACACGTTCTAGTTGATGTGCGAATATGTGTACATCAGGGTTATTCGTGATCCGGGTAGACCTTAGGTTCTTATGTGCCTTGTTTTGCTATCATGCCCTATTACTTTTGTGTTTTCTCCATTTGTATGACAACATGAGCTATTTATTCATGTTAGAACGTCTAGTCTATGTGCTTATCTATTTGAGATATGCTAGGGTTATTCTTATATTGAGTTATTTGCCTTACTTGTAGTTATATTTTCAATCATGATATTACATTCACGTATTACAACTTTATCCCTGTGCATTCTTTATATAATATCTCACATGTTATTGGTGCCCTTATATGTGTGACACAAGTTGAGCTGAATACTATGAGATGTGGGCATTTGAGACTTGAGCGGTTGATGACTAATCTTAGGCCAGAGAGCCGATTTGATACTGATAGTAAGGTGACGCATGCGTTCCTTCCTCACATTGTGCCGATGGTATTAATTATGAGGCGGAGCATGTGGCAGGCCCCATATTGGGATAAGTGATATTGATCATTGACTTAGATTCGATCAACGCTTGGGCTAGGACCCGCCCTTTCGGAGTCAGGTATTAACATGTGGGTGCAGGCACACAGGCGATATATGTGCTTGGTAAAGGACTTATATTAGACACACGTACAATAGTGAGTGTGGTTGTCTGTGATGATTGAAGGGTATTTATGCCATGCAATACATGTGCTGAGATTTGATATTTTATGATTTAACTATGATATTGTTGATTTTGACATGTATACTTGCCATGCAGGTATAAGATTGCGTTTCGTCCCTCATGCTAACTGGTACTTGATGTCTTTATTTGATATATAGAACTTGGAATCACTTTTAAATTGATAAAACTATGTTTAGATGATTTATGTGGAAGAATTTATTCATTAATTGCTATTCTTGAAAAGCATGCTTATTTCTCCTCTTATTGAGAAAAAGTTGAATTTGATATTACTTGAGCTACTTTTTCCTTTTTTCACTATTATACCATTATTATTGTTATTGCTTGTTGAAAATGAATATTGGACCTTGCAAAGCTCGTCACTGCTTTAAGTCAAAGATAAGACTTGTTACTTATTGAGTATATGTGATCGGTTGTACTTATACTACACTCTGTACTTTATGTGAAGTTCTAGGTGTTGCTGAGAGATATGATTGCTAAAGAGTGGCATCAATGCCCGTTTTGGAGATTTATTCTTGTCCTCGATTTCCTATTATCTTAGTTCATGTTATTACTATTCCTATCTTTCAAATAATACAACATTTTTAGTTAAAACTCTGTATTTAAATTTTGTAGAGCTCCTGACTCAATGACATCATATCTGGGATGGTTTTCGATTGTACTTTGACTATTGAAGTCAGTTATTTATGTTATTATTCTATAATATTTAATATGGTTATTCAAGTTTATTTTTGCTTATTTGATTTTGGCTTGCCTGACCAGCGGTGTTAGGTGCCATTATAGTTTCGGTGGGATTTTGGATCTCGACAAGGGTAACTCTCCGATGATGTACGAAGTCCCGAAAGCAATGCTTGGGGAAAACGGACAATGGAAGACCCTGTGTCCATCTCTCCAAAGAAGATCAAATCGACCTTTTGTTGATTTCATGTGGTTGTTTCAAACAATATTTGTTTTTGGTTTGTTTGTGGAAGTGCTAAAAAAAGTCGGTAGACTATAGTTGACTACAAGCTGCTTAGACTTATATTTTGCATGATCTTACGTACCTACTTAAGTTGACTGCTGCCATGGTTAAGTCGACTATTTATCTACTTATACTATTGTCTCTTCTATGTTTTTCTTTTTGCTGATGCCAAGTCGGGAGAAGAATCTATATCTATATCAGTAGGAACATCAATCCAGGGGGAGCACATAGTTGGGCTAAAGGACATAAAAGTTAAAAAGAACATATTTTTGTCAATATGTACCATATTTGAAACCTTTTTGCCTTCATTGTTTAAGTTTTGTATTAATTACATTTCAGCATACCATATTACCATTTTTGTACCATAATTTAATTTAGTGTCTTAATTAATGATTTAGTTATTGTAGGCATTAATTTAGGAGTGAATATTCTGTCAATTTAATTTTACCCGCTTCTCTCTCCTACCAACACCCACACCCCCATGTTTTACTCTTTTCCCCCCACAACCCACCCCCACGTTTTCAGTATTACACACGATTTTTGTACTATTCTGAACAAAAACCACCCACGATTATAGCTTCTTCTTCTATTAATTTCTGAAAATTTCGGTTCCAAAGTAATTTCTTCACAAATCATGAAGAAGATAAACACCCCCAAAAAGTTGTCTCCAAAATCAAAAATACCTGATTTACCTTCTTTTGATTTGGGTGTTTTAACACCTAAATCAGTATTAAAATCTGTAAAAGCTACACATGCAAGTGTAGATAGTAGTAAAATTTTATCTCCCAGACAAATTCGTGCGGAGATGAGAACTAAGCTAATGCACGATTTTGATGCTGTTGGTGTTTCTAAACAATCCGCGAAGCAACTCAAACGTAAGGGTAAAGAGAAGTGTTGAGATGATGATTTTGTTGAAGAAGCCCCTAAAATGCCATTGTCGAAAAAATCGAAGGTCTCTACAAGTTCATCTTTAGCAAAAAAGAAGAAAGCAGCAAAAAAAGTGCAGAAGTTGGCTAACAAAAACATTCATATTCTGAAGGTTAACATTATTATTTTTAATTTACAGTTATTTTAATTTATTTTTCGTTGAAAAAATTAATGATTCAAGTGTTTTGTGTTAATTATAGAGTTTAAATAAATTTGTGGATTATTGTCTCAATTTTGTAGTTTTAATATATTTATTTGTAGTTAAAATGTAGTTAAAATGTAGTTAACTATTACTTTATGTCGTTAAATTGTAATTACAGGCTATCTGAGACCATAAAAGACTAACACCAAAATTGTATTTGAAATGTAGTTATATATAGTTATCTGTCGTTAAAATGTAGTTACAGGCTAACAGATTCAACAAAAAACTAACACAAACCATCTTAAAATGTTGTTTCATATAATTACTTGTAGTTACAGTCTAACATAATCCATGAAAGAATAACACAATGCATCTTAAAAATAAGTTATATATATTTTTCTGTAGTTAAAATGTAGATACATACTATTAGAGTCCATGAAAGGCTAATCATCTTTAACAAGTTAAACGTTTACACCACAAATTTCAGAAATATTGAACTCACTACTATTTATTTTGAAAAATTATTCCAGTACATAACGATCAGTTTTTTTTGGCGCATTCTTGCAAGTTCTTTTATTATGCCCTTCACATCCACAGTTTCCACATGACACCTTGTATTTCTTTGTCTTTATTTCATCAAATGTTTTATATCTTTCCTTCTGAGGTCTGCCAGGCTGCCTTTTATCCATCGCCGGTGGCTTTACTATCTCATCCAAAATATATTGTGGCACATCCCATTTGCTTTCATCATGAAGAGGATTTACTGGCATTTCATATGTAAGCAAAAGGCTTTTCCTTGTGTAATAACGACTGCAATAGTTTTCGTATGTTTCCTTCCTATGCCTTAATGCTGCCAAAGCATGTGCACATGGAAGTTCATCGGGTTGAAAATGTCCACAGCTACATTTCTTGTTTTGTAAACACACAATGTACTGCTTCACACCATTTATCACAATATGTGAATGATCTGTTGAAACCCTCACCTAAATTTCAATTAAAAATAGCAAAAATAGTATATCAATTATTAATAAAATCTACATTTACCCACAATATAACTACAATTAATCTACATTGACTGTTAACAGTATTTTTAAAGATGAATCTGTAGTTAAAACAAACAGGTCTTACCCTTAATTTATGAGATAATGTACTGTTATCCTCCAATTCTTTGTTGAATTTGTGGCCAAGGTATGTGAAAATACCCTTTGCCTTCAATAACTTCTCTTTCGTCCAACGTTCAAGAAGCGTCCTCATATACTCTAATAGATCAAATATTGAAAGTTCTCTTGCCTCTTTTGTTACAGCATTCAACGACTCCGCAATGTTTGATGTCATAGTAAAAGTTCTATTCACCGTTGCATGTACTCTTGACCATCTATGATATCCAATATCATATAAGTAAGATTTCACACGCGGGTCTACCTCTTCAATTTTCAACATCAATTCATTAAATTCATCTAGTGTGAATGCCCGTGCTGTAGCAAAGTACAATTCTTGTAATTGTGGATGTCCCTTCTTGAATTTGGATCTTATATTTGTCCAAATATGCCACATGCAAGAGTAGTGTGGCATGCCCGGATATACAATTGAGGTTGCCTTCATTATACTCTCATTCCTATCTGAAACAACACACATTGAAGGTCTTTCACCATATGCCTCATTGAATTGCCCAAAGAACCACTTCCAAGACGCGTCGTTTTCAAAATCAACCACAACATAGGCCAAGAGAAAGATAGTACCTACATTTTTGTTTTAAATAATATTAGTTTGCAGATCTGAATATGTACAAACTACAAAATAGTTACAAAATGACTACAATTAACTACAGTTTGACTACTAAATACAAAATAACTACAAATTTTTTACACATGTAACCTGCTGCATCCATGTTGCTTGCTGTCAGCATAATCCCCCTGTATGCTGACTTTAAGAATGTCCCATCCACAACCACAACTGGCCTAAAATGTTGCCAACCACTTATTGATGTACAAAGAGAAATAAATGCATATAAGAAACAATTATCTGCTGATTTTTTCAATTTAACAACAGAACCAGAATAAGTTGTTTTAAGAATGTAAAAATATTTAGGTAATTTGTTGTATGAGTCAGCAGGATTCCCTCTCAAAAAATGTAAAGCCTTTTCCTATGCTCTCCATGCTTTCATGTAGCTTAGATTTAGTCCATGTTCGAATAACATGTCCGTTTGAATGTCTTTTGGTGTGTAAACAGTCTTGAGATCACAATACTTTGGAACGACCATGCTACCAACTACTGCCACAGTACATTTGCGCTGTATGAATGATTTTTCCATTAAACAATAAGTGTGTTGTCGATTGAAACTCCTTATCTTGAACATTGCGGAATCATTAATTGATGTTGCCTTGAAGTGCCATTTACATTTTTCAGTAACGCATACAAGCCAGTAGCTACAAAAAAAAAGGAAAAAATATTTAGTTTACTATAAACTACAATTAACTACAATTTGACTGCAATATATCTACAAGTTTAATTCAGTTTACACAAACTCCATACCTTCTGTGGCTAGACCTTTTTACTCTGAACTGGAATTTCTGCATCACTGAAAAATTCTTCATTGCAGCAGCTACAGTTTGCTTGTCTTGATACACTTGTCCTTCTTCAATATATGTTTGCTTATAATCTGTTATTATATGACTTTGATATTCCTCTATAGCTTGAGATGATGGAATTTCAAGTAACTTTAACGATCCAGACGAACCTGTATAGTAACATAGACATTAATGTAGACAATATGTAGATAAATTGAAAAAAATAATGTTTCATAAAATTCAGAACATCATTTTTTGTAGTTGAATTGTAGCTATATGTAGTTAATTGTAGTAAACACACAAAACCAGTAGATTTCTGCAATGTCGAATTAGACAAACTTGCACTTGTGCTCTCGTTTGTAATTGCCAATTCCATATTGAAATCGCTTACACTTATGCATAAAGGATACGAACCTAAGTTTTTATTCTTTTTTTTTGTCTCCATATACATATGAACACCCATATCATTACGGATCTCCATTGGAGGACAATTTTGTTTCACAATATATTTGATTACAACAATTTTTTGTAAGTTATCAATCGAAAGTTGTTCCGCAATTGTAGAAATCAGATTTTCGTAGCTTGGATTATCATCAACAACAATCGCATCAACTTCAAAATTTATGTATCTTCCACAATTATCCCAATTTCCATTCACTTTAAGCATAATTGGTATTTTTGACATCGTTTTTTGTAGTTGAGATATAGTTTCTCAACGATTAATGAAGAATACTGAGAGAGAATCAGTTGAATTGATATGCGTCTTTTGAATTTGTAGTTAAACAGAGCAGCTTCTGTGTATTTTTTCGCAGCTTCAATTTCTACAATTTGAAGAATACTGAGAGAGTATCAGTTGAATTGATATGCGTCTTTTGAATTTGTAGTTAAACAGAGAATTTTGCAGCTTCAGTGTATGTTTTCCGTTTTGAAATTGTGTATTTAATGTAACTAAATCAATCTCATATATTCTGCCTTGTTTTTCGCGCGTTAGAATAGGCAGAATCTGTCTATTTTTGAATTGGTATAGATTTTGTAGTTAAAGAATATACAGTGCGGATAATTTCCAAAATTTGCACAATTTTGATAATAAGGTTTCATATATGGTATACATAAGAAAATTTCTCTAAAAACAATTTAATTCACCTTTTTTTTTTTTGTACTTTCATAGTTTTCATTCTACCCTGCACCATTTAGCTGTAGAGTTCAACTCAATTATAAGGTCTTCCTCTCTTATGTGTTTGTCATGTTCTAGTCTAGTATACACAAACCAACCTATCCATCACCACAAGAAAAAATAATTTACATGTATATATTAATAATTGGCAATGCATAATGTCAGGGTTTCTTTCATATTTGAACTCAATATCAATCATTTCTTCGGGAAGATAACTTGAGAAAAATAGTTACCTTATCTGAAGCAAACATCTCTAACAGATTCCTAGTGTTAAGATTGATGTCCTATAACATTTTGCATTTGAGGACATGTTAAAAATCAACTACTACTTAAACTCACCTACTACCTTTCTGTCATTTCCTTATCAACTTGAGAAGGAGTTTTGTCCTTTTTGTCCTCAAAGATTACCCAAATTTCCTCTAGACTCTTGCCCTTGGTTTCAGGCAAGAAAAAGTAAAAGAAAATAGTTGCTAATACCATGATTCCACAAAGCACAAAGAACATTCCTGCAAATGTTATCTTTTTTGATATTGTTAGAAATGTCATTGCCACCACCCCACTTACCAACCGGTTCACTGAAACTGCTAAACTCGAACCTTGGGCCCTTAGCCTAATAGGAAATATTTCAGATGAATAAACCCATGTTATTGGCCCAAGCCCAATTGAGAAAAATGACACATCAGCACAAACTGCAACAACACATAATGCAATGGCCCATACTGGCTTATGATGAGAATTGTGTAGATACATTGAGCCCAAACCAAGACCAGCTAGAGAAACAGCCATTCCTGTTGTACCCAACAACAGCATTGGCCGTCTTCCGAAATTATCCAAGAAAAGTGCTGATACAATACAAAAAGATGTCTTGGCTATCCCCATGACAATAGTCACACCTACTAATCCTTTTCGATTGTGAATTCCAGCAGCATTAAACACAGATGGCGTGTAGTAAACCACTGCATCATTTCCTGAAGCTTGCATGAAGAAGTTTATACCGATGGCAGCGACAAGAATCCGACGAAGCGGCTTGCTTGGCCTTAGGAGTTCTTTCCAAACACCTTGGCCTTTCCATTTACTTGGAATTGATCCTGTGTTATCACTTGGACTTTGGCCTACAACACAAGCAGCTTTTATTATTTCTTCTAGTCTCAAATTTGCTTCATCATGGTTCTCTGAGGTTTTACGTAGCACTCTTTTCGCTTCTTCTATACGTCCTTTCATAACTAGCCACCGTGGTGATTCTGGCATTTGCAATACACCAATGCCAATCCCAATAGCTGGAACGGCAGCAATTCCAAGCATTAGTCTCCAGTTAATGTGGTCTGGTAAACCAGCTAGTGCATAGTTGAAAATATAGCCTAGTAAAATACCAACATTGATGAAAACTTCAGGGAGCGATGTGAGCAAACCACGTGTCATGGCCGGCGATACTTCGGCAGTATAAACCGGAGCAATCATCAGTGAATAACCAACGCCGATTCCGGCGACGACCCTTCCTGCCATAAGGAATGGGTAAGATGGAGCCAGTCCCATCAGGAGTGCACCGATCAAGAAAGTAGCTGCTGCCAAGATAATTGTGTATCTTCTACCAATCATATCTGAAGTCTTGCCAGATGCAAATGATCCAATTAGAGAACAAACATTCAATGACCCCACCAAGATTTCTACCTGAGAAGATGAAATCTTGAGATTATCCTTTATGAAAAGCACAGCTCCACTCATCACTCCAATATCTGCAACATTATATTGCCAGGAGTCACTAATTTTTCAACATAAACTAGTCAATAATTCATCTATTAGACATATATAGTTTCATTCCACGGCCCCATGAGAAAACTGGTCAACATTTATTTTCAATATTTTGAGATCAAAGATCTCGTTACAATCACATATATAGAATAAAGACTCACCATATCCCAAGAGGATGGAATTGGTAGAGGCCAAAAGGGCGCAAGCGAGAGCATACTTGTTCAGAGGAGCCTTTTGCTTAGAAGATTGAGATTCAACTTGACTAGTGTTTTCTGTTTCGACCTTACACTCATCCATATGTGGATTGATAAAGCTTGAGTACTCTGCTTTTGATCTGTTTTTGCGTAACTGAAAACTCAAATGGATAATAAAGAGCTGATTTGCATGAATGGCTAAATTGTAGGATGGCATGACACGTTTGTTTAGGATTTCAATGCAAGCTGCGTTTTCGCCTTCGTAATATGTCTTTATCCAAACTAACTTTTATGTGACTCACTTTATCCTTTTAAGACACCACGTCATTAACTCGCCAAATACATTAGTTACACTGCACTTAGTTTGGATTTTTTCATTGTTCAAACTTCACAGAGATGTGGTGTCGTAATATGTCATTGTCAATATTTTCTTTGTTATGTGGAATATTTTTTTCCTGTAATTGACCTTTACAGCTTGTTTAGATGGTTGTTTGTGTTGTATCGTATTGTATTATTGTTCTATAACAATATTTGTTTTTCTTGTTTTATTAAAATTAGTTGTATTGTATTGTTAAATCTGTTGTTGCGGAACAATCCCTTTTTAAAAATAACATTTAGTGTGATGGGATTGATTCCTATTTTTTTTTAATTATGCCCTAACTTATTACTCCACAATTTTATTTTGTCCTTTACCTTTTTTATTTTCCTTCAATTTTAACTCCAAATTTCCAACCTATAACCTACTTTATTTTTTTCCAGAATTTCTGCTGCGTTAAAGGTGTTTTGCCGCCTGCTATTTTATTTTTTCTCCTAATTTGCTTTTAACTCAATTCTAATTAGTTGTGCTATTTTGTTTTGCCTTCTTCTATCTCGCTCTGATTTGCTTTTAACTCAATTCTAGTTAATTGTGCTTCTTTATTTTGTCTTCTTCTGTCTCACTCCTTTATTCAGCTTTCTTAAGGCGTTTTGCCTTCTTTTGTATTGTTTTTTAAATTATTTTTTATACATAAGTTTTGATAAATTTAATATTTAAATAATTGAGGGTATTTTAGTCACCTTACCAGTTACAGTACAGTACGATACAATCAAACGAAACAGCAAAATATTATTTAACAATAACAAACAATACAATCTATCCAAACACTGTATTTATAAAATGATACGATATAATACAATACAATACATTATAAAATGACGTGGAACAATGATCCAAACCGAGTGTTAGCATGTACTAGTACTATTTAATTTTCATGTTTGATAATTTCCCAAAATCTAGTAGAAAGAAACACAAGCACCTTAGGAGTCATTCACCACCTAATAGTCGTGCAGAAAAGGGTTTTATAAATTAGGGGTGTCTATGCGCGTGTGTATAAGTTAGTGATATTCAGAGTAAAAACCATTGGTCCAATTCCTAACTTTCAAGTTTATTCTAGAGATACTTTTAGTTAAAATCAGTAAGAACTTCAAAGATCTTACTAAGAGGAACAGTAAGAATAATCGCTTTCTATACTTTATAATGAGTTTAAGTATAGGTTGAACTACAATATTTATAGCATTCACAAAGTAACCTCAAATAGAGATTTTATAATTTAATTTGGCTATGGGCATGCTGCAGTTTTGGAAATTCCAACTTTCTAATGTCTGCCAAGGTGCTTTCGAGACCAATATTATATAAAAAAAATTAGATTTAAATCAAACACCTAAGAAACTAATTTTTGTCCATATTAAATGTATTTATCTTCAAAAACTTGTGAGCCAGAATTAAGTCATGTCATTCCTATTGCTAAATAGGACATAAATCTTGAACTTTAGATTTTTACTTTGTATTTTCTTAATTATACATAGAGGTAAGGAGAAATAGGGGAGGGGATGATTGCAATACTGGGAATTGAACCCTCACCAATAAGTAAAAGATTCAAGTAGCCAATCAACAAACTTCTAAGATTTCTATGGAGTTTAGATTGATTTAATCTTAGTACATAGTTTACCTTCCAAGTTGTAGCCAGATCCTTTTTAACACCACCTTTACGAAGAAACCCTTTACACACTAAATATTTTTTCAAGTTTGTTTTAATGATTCGGCTGATCGTTTAGCCTTATTTGCATGATAACAACGAGGTTTTATATATATATATATATATATATATATATATATATATATATATATATATATATATATATATATATATATATATATATATATATATATATATATATATATATATATATATAAGAAGTGCAGAAGCAAATATACAAAAAAAAAAAAAACTGAAAACGAGAAAATAAAAGATATGAAAAATTTGAGGGAACAATCCAAGAATTTTCTAGAACGTAAGTTCGAAAGTCTTGACAAGATCCAAGAAATAACATATAGATTTATTGAAGAAATCTAACACTTTATTTGAGATAACGAATAAAAAATATGTAAGGCCCTGAAAAATTTCACCTAGAACCCGGGGTTTCGTGATGCCAAGATTGACTTATGTATTTGACGATTGTGCGGGCCGGGCCGCATAACCGATCATAGATCCAGCACGAAAATCTCCGGAGAGGGATTCAGTCGGCGCATTATACCACAGCAAAAAAGGTCTACGGAATGTAGAACTGGTTTGCGGAATGCAAACTTGGCGCATACCTGGCCCGAACAACCAGTTCTTGACATCACTTTTGCGGTCCATTTTACGGACCGCATACCTATTATGTCGTCCACTCTACGATCGCAGAACTGTGTTCGGAGGGTCCATTTTTTGATTTTTATAACCCGACTCTATTTCGATATATAGACGTTAAGGACATTTGTAAAGGGAAAAGCTAATATTTTTAGAGTTAGAGAGTGGTCTAGAGTGAGAGGGGAGTTCCTACGCTATTTTTCATCAATCCTTGCTCAAAAGTTGGAGAATCCACAAGGAAAACTCACAAGTTCTTTATCCAAGAAGTAGGATTCCACACCCTAGTTTCACTTTTGAATTTGTGATAGAAGATGGTTAATGTGGAGTGCAATTCTTGGGTGGAAGTGTAATTTTTTATGCATGCATGTACTATCAAGATTTGTGGAAAGGTTGTTGGGCTCAAATGGGTCGACTTTGTCTAGTGGGATGGAGGAATACACCATAGGAGGACCTTGAGATCATAATGTCTACGTAGTTTTTGTTATGCTTAAATGAGTTGAACATGTGAATTCTTTCTAATTTGTGTTCGAATTTGTTATATTTCTAAATAGGCCGAAGTTGCTAATATTTTCTGGAATATTTTAGTATATCAATGGAGCTCAAACAAGATATGTTAGCTAAACTCGTCTTATCGAATCGATTTCCATGATGTCCTCGTAAGTTGCAATTATGATAGACTCAATTCCTTGTTTCTCATGTTTCAAACCCTTCATAATGGATTTGATTATTCTAAAATAATTGTTGTGTTAAAAGATGAATGTACCCCAAATGTGTTCCAAGTGTTCGTATCACATCATGATTCCCTCCGAGAATATAATATAGTATGATCAATGCACCAAAGGTGTGGTGATGTAAAAATCAAGTGTCAATTGCAAGTTAGTATGCCTAATTGCGAAACTCGATGTGCTTAAGACCCTTGTTGCTCATACGTGCACTTAAAGCCTTAATTTGAAATTCTCTTATTAGTGATAATCCATGGTAACGCTCGAATGTTATAGAGGTGAGTAAAAATATGAAATATGGCCGAAATTTCCAGAATAGTATTAAAATTATGGTCGCTAGTGCCAATGAAATAGGTAGATGTGTGAAAGCTTATGAAATGAGTTGTAAATCCTTTAAATAATAAATTCTTTGGGAGAATCATTAGTCAGCAAGGAAGGGTAGTTCGAAATAACCTAATCGCGAAACTACACGTTTCGGTGTAGGAGTGATTAACGGATAAATTTCCGTGTTAATGTGATTAGATTGGTTCCTCTTATATGGGATGATATTGATGTTTTGAAATATTTTCCCTTAAATGGGATGATATTATTGCTAGCTAGATGTGATGTGATGTCAACCCAAACGGTATTGCGGTAAGACAACTTAGCTAGTCGGGCCGAGATAGGATGTTATATCGTGCATATGGCGGTGTTGTGATTGAATGTCTCAGGGTGATATGGCTAAGCCGATCGGGCTGAGGTCGGACTCACTGCCAAATGCACGCTAGTATATCGGTACTAAAGCTCTCCCAACTTAAAATATTGAAACTTACTTGAAATCTATCTTTCTCCTAACTTTGTACATTAAATATTGTTTGAGGCCCTCAATGTTTTCATGTTTCTTTCTCATTGTAATGTTACTCGTTCTATTGAGGGGGTGTTTAGTTTTTCAAACTAGTACTATTCTAAATGTACTAGCGACCCTTTTGTTGGTGGTGCTGCATCTTTAATGATGCAAGTGGTTCCACAACGGGCAACATTGAGCATTGATAGCATTACACCATCTCTTCAGCTGACTTGGTGAGCCCCACTTTATTTTGGGGTCTTGTATCTCTTGCCCTTTGTACATAGAATTCTGAGGTATAGCTAGGGCCTTGTTGTTGGCATTGTCATAACACTCTTTTGTTTATGTTAGAAACTCCGTCGACATAGTGTGGGTTGTATTTTGTTTTGGAAAAGTTAATCTCAAAATGTTGTAATTGTATCACATATTCCACTTCCAACTTTGAATGCATAATGTACTATTTTGGAGACTTGTTAATGACGTAACTATGGAAATGAACTGGTGTTATTCACATGACCTCTTATTGTCTAATTAAAAATATGTATCTTATCTTTATTCATGAGTGAGTTAGGTAGACGGCATTGTGCAAACTTGCTCGACCCGGGTATCTCGATAGAGCGCTAGTCCCGCTCCCCGAGGTCGAGGAATGATAAGCTTGGTATTAGAGGCTAAGCTTTTAAAGTATCCTAGGATGTCTCAGAGCCATGTCTAGTAGAGTGTTTCTTATCGGTGTGTTGTCGACCACATTTATAATTAGGAGGCTACTTGGGCATTTAGGAATAGTACCCTTCTTTGATGTTCTACATCATGCAATAGAGTTGATTGTAAGATTGATCCTCATGTAGCTCGTGCATTGCTCTAATTTTCAGTATATGGAGCACAGGAAGAAAAAAAGAACTGGCCAAGGAGCCAACGCCATCTCAGGAGTGGCGGTTGATTCGGTTCCTAATGATGTGGGCGAACACCCGAGGGGTAAGGATATTCTCCCATCTACTACCTACCTGATTCTACTACTCCTGCGCCGACTTCACCAATCCCCACTGCTACTGAGGGTGCAACTATTCCACTTTCAGCTCCAGATTTCAGTCCCAGTGTTTTTGATAAGGATCTTACAGGAGCCATATAGTACTGAGATGGAGGGAGTGGTTGGCCTCCTACCATTTGCAAGAGGTGGCCTATTCTTGGTTTGAGATATTGGAGGAGTCCCGTGAGGATGGGATCCCTCCGGTGAGGTGGAGTGAGTTTGCTGACACCTTTATCGATAATTTCTTGCCCGCCGAGACAAAGGCAGCCTATGCGGCTGAGTTTGATAGATTTAAATAAGGTAGCATGAGTGTGTGGAAGTATCATATGAGGTTTTCACACTTGTCCAAGTATCTCATCTACATGATGCCCACAAACATTGCAAATATTCAGAGCAATATATGCAAGTGAACTCATGTCAAATAGCATATGTATGTATTCTTGTATTGACACAGTAGACTTATTAACTAAAGAAGGTCCAGACTGTGTTAGGGATTTATCATGAAGCAATTCAAACAAATTGAGATAAAAGTTCTAAAACCTCAAACAATCACTAAAGGGGTGTCTAAAATCAAGTGAACATTCTAAGTGATAAAAATAGTAGAGAAACATGTCATAGTTAACAAAGGGAGTTATAACACAAGTCATTATGGTCATTAGAGATATGAGGCACATTACAAAGATTCAGGACGAAGCAAGTAGGACTATGTAAGAATATTTAGGTACTAACACACTAGTTAAACGAGTTTAGGAGAAGATTAAATGCTAAAAGACTTAAACCAAATGCAAAGTTAATAGAGTCATGTACAAAAATAACCCATAAATACATTAGGCCATGAACTTCAGAGATGAGAACATATATATATCATAGATAGATAGGAACAAAACTGAAAAGTCTAGTAACTCACCAGTTAAGTGAAGAACAAGAAAAAATAAAAGCCCACAGTATTCTGAATATCAACAAGAGCAAGAACCTAGAATTTCAGTAGCCTAGGCTTTCAGCCGGCCAAGAACCACAGTATAGAACAAGATAATGAAAGAACCACATAACAAAGCTTCAAATTTTAGTGAGATTATCACGATCCTGGTCTGTCCTAAAGGGGAGTGGGGAGGTGTTTATATAGTAGCAGAGATTGAACGAGTAAACAAGGAAAATAATAAAATCAAACACAAATAAGGAAGTAATAACATACAGAATCAATAAAGAATCGAATTTGGGAAAAATAAGTAAACCCTAGTTTTTATGGAAAAACAAATATAAACGGAATATGCATAAAAGCAATAGCATAACATGAATATAGACACAAATAATACTCGAGATCAGAGAATAGAACCAAATTTAGTTCGATCTAAAGAGATCTGAAAACCATAGTTGAGGGTAAGTAAGAATCAACAAGAGATACAAAAAATATTTGTACTTACAAAGTGCAAATAATGAACAAAGAGGGAACAAGTAGAAAAGTTAAGGATTTGCACCAACTTTGGTTCGATTCTTACAAGGTCTTTTTTCCATGTTTAGGCAAATAATATAGAGAAGGACCTAATACCAGAACCAGGGAGAGGTCATATATGGCAAGAATTGGCCATGGAGTCCCATGTTACGTGGGATCAGGAGAGGGATTTGGGGAAAAGACAACTAGGGTTTGAGAGATAAGAGATGAGAAATGAGAGGATTCAAGGGTGGAGGACAGGTGAGAATGACTAGGGTTTGGGGGCGAGGGTGTAATTAAAAAGGGGAAATAACGAGGACCGTTGATCTTGAAAGATCAACGGCCAACATTTTAAAATAGTGAGTGAGGCGGGTCATCAAACGGGTCACGACCAGGTGTAGGGCTGGGCTGATTTGTCTTGGGCCACGAGTGAATAGGCTATTTTGGGTCCAATTTTGGTTTTAAGAATGCGCTATTATTTAAATACCCATAAATTCAACAAAAATAATTTATAAAATGCTTAATAAATAAATAAAAATATTATTTATGCAATAAATTGATTAGAAATAATAATTTGGCATTATAAAAATATAAAATTCTATTTTGACACAAATAGTATAGATAAAAAGCAATTATACGTGAATATAGGATATTATTGCAAAATTAGGTAAATAGCTTAAAAAATGCAAACATAATATTATGAAACATATATGTATGAAAATAGTAATTTGGATGATTAAGTGAGCACAAAATAATTTGAAGGAATAATTAATAATTATTCAGGTAATTTAAATGTAGAAAAATTAATTTAAAGCTCTAAAAATTATAATATTTTTTGTTTTTTTTATAGAAAATGCATGTATAGGTTTATAAACCAAAATGATGATGCAAATATACTATTTTAAAAGTATACATATACAAATGGAAAATATGAGAGAAAACTTGGGCATCAACACTAGCCAGTTCTGCAACCACTACATCCACAGCACCCCTTCCAGTTCGAGGCACTCCAACACCAATAGGGCGTGGTGCACAGTGTTCGGGAGGAACCATCCATTTCTACATATGAGGGGTCACCAGAGTTCTGAGGCTTCTCTAGATGTTGTCATAGGTATATTGACTGTCCAATCTCATGATGTATATGCTCTTATTGATCCCAGTTTCACTCTGTCATATGTCACTCCTTATGTTGCTATGGAATTTGGGATAGAACCGGAACATCTTCAAGAGACGTTCTCTGTATCTACTCCGATTGGTGAGTCTATTATGACCGTGCGAGTTTATAGGGATTGTGTTGTCACGATGCGTGGTCGGAAATCATGGCTGATCTCACTGAATTGGGGATGATTGATTTTGATGTTATAATGGGGATGGACTAGCTTTATTAATGTTTTGCCAAGTTTGATTGTCGAACTAGAACCGTTAGGTTTGAATTTCCTAATAAGCCATTCATTGAATGGAAGGGGGATGATGTAGCGCCGAAGGGTAGGTTTATTTCTTACCTTTAGGCCACGAAAATTATCACCAAGGGATGTATTTACCATTTGGTCGGGGTTACAGACATCAATGCTGAGGTGCCTACATTTGAGTCCTTGCCTGTTGTGAATGAATTTTCAGAAGTCTTTCTTGATGAGCTCCCTCGGATTCCACTAGACAGGGAGATTGATTTTTGATTTGATATGATGCCAGGTATGCAACCTATATCTATTTTGCCCTAAGATTGGCACCACAGAATTGAAGGAGCTAAAGGAGAATTTGAAAGATTTGCTAGAGAAAGGTTTCATCCGATCGAGTGTGTCGCCTTGGGATGTACCGGTTCTCTATGTAAGGAAGAAAGATGGGTAACTATGAATGTGTATTGGGTATCGGTAACTCAAAAAGGACACGATCAAGAATACGTATTCACTGCCAAGGATAGATGACTTGTTTGATCAATTGCAGGGTGCTAAGTATTTCTCCATGATTGCTTTAATATTCAGATATCACCAACTGAAGATCAGGAAGCATGATATTCTGAAAATAGCTTTCAGAACCCGATATGGGTACTTTGAATTTCTGGTAATGTTTGTTGGGCTAACAAATGCCCGGTAGCTTTTATGGATCTTATGAATCGAGTTTTCAAGTCGTTCTTTGACTCATTCGTCATAGTGTTAATTGACGATATTCTAGTATATTCACGAAGTCGAGAGGGCTATGTCGACCATCTCAAGGCAGTTCTACAAACTATGTATCAGCACTAGTTGTGTGCGAAGTTTTTAAAACGTGAATTTTGGCTTGAACTGTGACATTCTTGGGCCATGTCGTCTCCATAGAAGGAATTATGATCGATCCTCAGAAGATTGCAGCAGTAAAGAATTGGCCTAGACCTACAACCCTAATAGAGATTAGTAGTTTCCCGAGCTTAGCTGGATATAACAGGAAATTTGTGGAGGGTTTTTTTTTACCCTTGCCTTTCCATTTACTAAATTGACGTAAAAGATAGTTAAGTTCCAATGGTCAGATGTTTATGAAAGGAGCTTCCAAGAGCTGAAATCAAGATTCACTACAACACTAGTATTGACCCTACCAGAGAGTACTGATGGATTTGTGGTATATTGTGATGCTTCAAGGATCGAACTTGGTGTGTATTAATGCAACATAACAAGGTGATAGATTATGCTTCTAGGCAGCTCAAGAATCTTGAGAAGAACTATCCAACGCATGACTTGGAGCTTGTGGCATTGGTTTTTGCATTAAAGATTTGGCGACATTATTTGTATGGTGTACATTTAGATATATTCACGGACCATAAGAGCCTTCAATATATTTTCAAGTAGAAGGAATAGAATCTTAGGTAGAGAAGATGGCTCGAGTTACTCAAATATTACAACATCGATATCTTATATCGTCTTGGGAAGGTTAATGCTGTGGAGGATATCCTTAGCCGGAAATCTATGGGCAGTTGGCTCACTTGGAGGCATATCAAAGGCCGTTAGCCAATGAGGTTCATCGGTTGGCTTGTTTGGGATCATAGCTTGTTGTGAAAGTTAGGGAGAAGTAGCACAACATTCCGTTGTTGGTTCAATTAAATGAGGGGATTCATAAACATAAGACCATAGCTTTTTCTCTTGGCATGGTTGACGGTACACTAAGGTACCGAGGGCGACTATGCGTTCTGAATGTGGATGGCCTCCAACAAAGAATCATGACTGAGGCTCACACTTCTAGATATTTTGTGCACCCATGCTCTACAAAGATGTATCACGATCTTAAGGAAGTTGCTGATAGACGATATGAAGAGGAATGTAGCGGACTTTGTGGTAAGATGTCCAAATTACGAACAAGTTCATGTCGAACACCAATGGCTTGTGGGTTGGCACAGAACATAAAAATTCCAATGTGGAAGTGGGATATGATCAATATAGACTTTGTTGTAGGACTACCTCACACTTCTCGCAAGTTTGACTCGATTTGGGTAATGGTGGATCAACTCACGTAATTTGCACCCTTTTTACCTATTAAGGCTACCGAAGAAAACAAAATAATATACTCAATTTTATATCTAGGAAATAGTCAGGTTGCATGACACTCTAGTTTCTATCATTTCTGATCGGGGGGGGGGGGGGGGCACAGATCACAACTAATCTTTGGAAGAAATTTCAGCAAGGTTTGGGTACTCAAGCAAATCTTAATAAGACCTTCCATCCACAGACCATCGGACAAGCAGCGCGGACTATTCAGACGCTTGAGGATATGTAACGCGCTTGTGTTCTTGGCTTCAAAAGTAGTTGGGATGATCAGTTGCAGCTCGTAGAATTTGCCTACAACAACAGTTATTATGCTAGCATTCAGATGGCGCTGTTCGAAGTTTTATATGGTAGGAGATATGAATCTCCCCGCTAGGTTAATTATTTACTATATATTTTAGGTCACTATATGAGGCTTACTATGAAAATTCAGCTGTTGCGTGTTAAGTTTATCCGATGGTGCAAAAATATTCACACCATTTGTGCATGAAATTTAGACTCGAGCACACATTAAATGACCTAATGGTACTGTAAAATCAGACTGCCAATGTATATAAGTTAAAATTCTATTTTTACTATTTATTTTATGCATTAGATTTTCTTTTCATTTGTGTTTGCGTTTGGATGATGACGTTTTGAACTTTGGTCGTTTCCTTACTCTAAAATCTTAGAGTTCCTTGGGTACGATATTATGAAGTCTGAAACTTTATGTCGGTCAATTGAAGAAAAAGATCACAAAAAATTCTTCTTTTATATTCTTCAAAATTCGAAAGCACTCTACATGATAACATTGAGAACAAGAACCTTTAAGAGCTTGCTTGGTTGGTTGTTACATTTTATATTGTATTGTTACTTTTAAATGTGATGTTTATTTTGATTATCAATTAAATTTTATTGTATTGTATTGTTAAATTCGATCTTTCGCCGAGGGTCGATTGGAAACAGCTCTGCCCTATCGGGTAGGGAGGGGTAAGGTCTGCGTACATATTATCCTTCCCAGACCCAACCATGTGGGACTATACTGGGTAGTTGTTTGTTATTGTATTGTTAAATTCGTCGTTACGTAACAATGAAATGTGTCACTTTAGTAACAACCGATTTGGTATGGTTGCACCGTTATCTTGTCTTTTTCTCTCATTTCACCCTTCATTATTATTAAATAATTTTATTTATCATTTACCCTATCTTTTTAATAAATTTACCTCGTAACATAATTTTTCTTTATAATTGCAAGTTTATTCTTTATGTTGCTGGTGCATGATATCATGAAACAACAACAAACGATATGATTTATGTAACGACCCGACCCGTCGTTACGGGAATTTACCACTCCGTCATGTTGCAATTGCATGTTTTATGCTTTTATATCAGTGTTAGGGTCTATCGGGTGAGTTAGGAGTGAATTGGATTGAAAATGAGGCATATAGCCTTTGGGAAAGAAACTTGAATAAGGAAAGTCAACCCGGAGTTGACTATTTGGTTAGAGGGCTCGAAATCGGATTCTGATGATTCGGTTAGTTCCGGAAGGTGATTTGTGACTTAGGGGAGCGATCGGAATTGAATTTGGAGGCCCGGTGTAGAAATAGGCTTGAATTGGCTAAGGTTGAATTTTGGCGAAATCCGAACGGTAGGTGAGATTTTGATTCGGGGGTCGGAATGGAATTCCGACGGTTGCAGTAGCTTCGTTAGGTGATTTTGGATGTGGCTGCAAAATTTCAGGTCATTCGGACGTCGTTTGGTCGGGTTTTTGATTGAATGTGTAATTTGGAATGTTTTAAGGAATTTAGGCTTGAATTCGATGCGAATTATGGGTTTTGATGTTGTTAGACGTGTTTTGAGGATTTGAGCAAGTTCGAATAAGGTATTAAGATGTGTTGGTATGTTTGGATGAGGTCCCGGGGCCTCGGGGTGTTTTCGGATGGTTAAACGGGAGAAAATTGTGGAAAAATTGCAGGTTGGGATCCTGCTTCTGTTGTTTCCGCTCCTGCGGAATTTCGGACGCAGGAGCGTGTCCGCAGAAGCGGACGAGATGCGCAGGAGCGGGTGGTTACGCAGAAGCGGAAGCCTTTCCGCTGAAGCGGGGTCGCTGGTGCGAGCCAGTGATCGCAGAAGCGGACGGGGAGAAATTGGGCATGGTCCGCAGAAGCGGACATTTTACCGTTTGGGCGAGACCGCAGAAGCGGTCCATGATGCGCAGAGGCGGATGTGTCCGCAGAAGCGAAAGCTTCTTCGTAGAAGCGGGTCCGCTTAAGTGGCCCTTTGTTCGCAGAAGCGGAAATGGCCGGCTAGGCCTGGAACCGCTGAAGCGACCCTTTGGTCGCGGATACGGGTGCGTAGGAGCGGAAAATATTCCGCAGAAGCGAAAATCGCTGTAAGTAAGTGTATCAGAAGTTAGAAAAATTTCAGAACATTTCACACATATTGGGTCTCGGCTTTAGAGGCGATTTGGGCGATTTTGAAGAGAAATTCAAGGGAAATCATCAGGTAATCATCTATGGACTTAAACTATGATTAGTATTGGTAATATTATGCAATTATATCATGAAAATGGAGGAATTTGGGGTAATTTATGGAGGATTTAGCCCTAGGCTTGGACTTTAGAAAATCAAGGTTTTGAATGGGCAAATGGAGTCCGAATTTGGTAAAATTGATATGCTTAGACTCGTATTGAGATGAGGGTTCCGAATATGTGACTTTCGTGATTTTTCGACAAGCGTACCGAAAGTGGGGTTTTGACAACTTTGGGAATTTTGATGTAAATTGAGTTATATTAATTGGGTGTCGTCCCATTGGCCTAATTTGTTGTGTTTCTACTGTATTTGATCAGATTCTACACGTGCGGAGCTTGATTCTCGTGGCAAGGGCATTGCGGAGTAGTCATCGCGCCGTATTGAGGTGAGTAATAGATGTGGGTGATGACCGGCGGGTTCGAAACCCCGGTATACCACTTTGTGATGCTGTATAGCGGCGAGACACGCACACTCTTGAGAGTGCGGGGTCGATCATGATCTGGAGACTACATATTAGTCCGACCTGTTGATACTGTATTATTGGCTATTCTAGAGCCGTCGAACCTCCTTCTCGGATGGTTGCATATATATATATATTGTGATAATGGCCACTCTTGAGTCGAGGAACCCCCTTCTTGGGCGGTTGAGTATACATGTGGGCCGTGAGCCAGTTATTGGATCCCGCGAGGATCGTTATCATGGTCTTATCATATAGACATGCTAGTTTACTACTAGTCCGCAGATATTTTTGTTATTATGCTAATTCCAATCTCTGGAACTTGATATTACTGTTTTCCAACTGAAAAATGATAAAAGAGTTTTCAAAAACTACTTTTGAGCCTGCGAGGCTGTATCTGCATATTAGCTGACTAGTAGTGGATTGGGCTGCACGCCGCAGCGAGATATATGTTGGATCGGACTGCACGCCGCAGGAATATCTCTATGAGATGTGCTTGGGCTGTAGGAGCCCCTCCGGAGTCTGAACCCCCACAGTGAGCACGGGTACCCAAAATTGGAGTCGAGCTACACGCCGTAGCGGTCATATCATGCATTGCATTGCATTTAGCTACATCTGCTAGCTGTTATGCTATTTATTGGTATTTGTTGGAACAGGTACAGTGAAGATTGATTCTATGACAGGGTAGCTGATTATAGCTTTACATAGTGCTTTATTGCGGATTTCTTATCTGCGCTGTCTTACCCTTGTTTATTACCACTGAGTCTGGCAGTACTCATTTTACTCCCTGCACCTTGTGTGCGGATCCAGGTACCTCTCAGCAGTGATCCAGTAGCTGTGCGAGGCGACGTTTGTGGATATTCGAGGTAGCTGCAGAGTCCGCAGGACCCGACATCCCTTCCTACTGTCTTTGGATTTTGTATTGACATTTCTTTCCGCACTTGGTATTTTGTAAACCCTTATACACTCATGTTCGGTAGAGGCTCATGACTCTTGACCCTTGGTCTATGGGAGTTGATGTATTATGGGACTTGGTTTTCCGTTTTCGTTACATGTATTGTTGTTATTTCGTGAATTAATTTGCTTAAATAGGTTAAAGAGAGCTTCTAGCTCCGTGGTTGATATGGATTGGTCGGGCTGGCTTAGCAATGTGTTGGGCGCCATCACGACCGGATTTGGGGTCGTGACAAGTTGGTATCAGAGCCTAGGTTTACTAGGCCTCATGAGTCTTGAGCCGGTTAGTAGAGTCTCGTGGATCGGTACGGGGACGCCTGTACTTATCCTCGGGAGGCTGCGAACCTTTAGGAAACACTTCACATTTCTTGGAATTCTTATCGTGCGTACTTGATTCGGCTTGAGATATAATTTTTGAAATTCCTTCCACACGTCTGTGTACGCATCGAGCGCTCAGTAATGTAATTGCCTTATGGCTTATGATTTCCTCGAACGAGGGGCGAGATATAATCTCGGTGAGTTCATGTTGGGCCAGTCAGGATGACTTGAGGCTGGACCTTGTTTATGACTTGAGCATTGAGGTGTTGATTTTGTGAGTGGTGGCAATAGATAATGTATTGAGGGTTTGAAACCCCGTATTTGCACTATAAAGTGATGTGCTGAGATGGAATACGCGTCATGTGACGAGCGTGGTGGTATTGTGACTGGGGATTTGGACTTGATCCTTCCCAATTGATAAATTACTGTGTAAAGTGACTAAGACTGGGCTTATATCTATGTACTTGGGCTAGTAGCCATGTTTGAGGCCTTGTGCCGATCTGTAGAGTATTATGGAAGGTTTACTAATGGATGAGTTGTTAATTGTTCGACTCTTATCTAAACTGTTGTGTAGCCCGAGCTATGGGCGTGGTGAATATTTATCATATCTCGTAATTGGAAGGTAAAATGCCTTATTTGTAGTGGAACAAGTTTAAACTCAGGAAGACTAAAATGATTATGCTATGTATATCCTGGTAGAAGGTATTGTGCTGAAATGCTAAATTGAGGCGAGGTAGGTGGGTTGATTCTCATGTGTAATTGAAAGGTATTGATATGTGTTATGATTCGAGCAGATACATCGCAGGTTCAAGTATAAATTGTGATGATATAATTCGTGTAGTATTGATATTTAATGTTGTTGAAATACATTGTGATATCTTGTTGAGTTGTGGAAGTATAGCTAGGATGGTTTGGTGATTCCCTGGCAGGTGGATAGGCCAATTTACAAAGGAAACTCTGCCGAAATTTTTGGAAAAATTCGGGACTTAGAAAAGATTTTGTCACCTAAAGAGGGGGCGTAACTGTTGTGTGTGAATGAATTCAAGAATTGCAAAAGAGTTAATATTTCTGATGATTCGAATCTCCGCCGAAGCTTGTAAATGACTTGAGTTTAATATCATACTAACATTTCGGCATCACTTGAGTAATACTGATATGAGTGGTTGAAAGTGCTTTGATAAATGGCTTCGAGCTAAGTTGGGGAGGTTGCTATTGATTAACTGATTGCACTATTGTGTGCTATGTTGATTCTGTCTCTAAGTATGTTGGGAAAATTCTGATAAAGGTTATGGTGCTTCGTAGATGTGAAGAAATACTAGGGTATTTTGAACCGAGGTTGGTAAGGAATGCTTGGTGTATAGAAAAGAGTGATAGCTAATAGTATCTGTATGTAATCATGATCTGCAGTGTCAAAATTCTAATAAGGCACGAGTGGTTCTGTTCAATAAGACAGTTGAATTACAACTGAATAAGGATGACTGACGCCCGAGAATTGTTTACGGTGTTCAAGATTTTACTTGTAACAGCCAGTGTCTCAAAATTGTACATGTGGCTAAAGATGGTGGTTTCGTTAGAAGAGATCGGTACTTGTGTTATATTATGTGAATGAAGGGATTCTATGTAATCCGTATTGGAAGGTAATGATAACGAATTCAAATCGCAAGAGGTTCTTCAAAATAAAGTATTGTAGGATGTGATCCTTCTGGAAATATTGAGAGAGTATTCAGTGGCCTATATGTCTCAGACCGTGTGGTCTTATGTACGAGTCTCGTGTGGAATGAGTTCATGTGTTATGGTGCTACAGTAGTGGCTAATATTAAATCAAAGATGAATCAGAAAGGAAACTGGGTAAATGGAATGACTTGTTAATAAACCGAAGCGGTATGATAAAGAATACGACTAATTCCTGGTATGTGGTTGAAGTAAGGAGTCTTGCAGATATTGTGCAATAAAGCTTTTGAGTGTTGGCGGTCGTGTAACCCGATATGAGTATAATATGGGTATAAGGACTCAGTCCTGGCAGTTTAACTTATGCAATGAATGGGAAGAAATAGTTTGTGATGTGTTTTATCATGGTTTGAAGATGAGTATATTCCTATCAATATGCGAAGCGTGGAATGTGTAATGAGTTTTCTTCTATATGGGATCACGAAAGTCCTTGACTAGTTGAGTGCGCCAATGTTGAGGCGGAGGAAAGGGATATGAATTTTCATGTTGTCTTAGTGTGATATGGTATACACGATGTGTTATGGAAAGTTGATAATGGTATATTCTAGATTTTGAGATCAGTTCATAATATATGGAAAGTCAATAAAATTATTGAGCAGCGCGGACAGCTGCTGGTGATTTAAGAAAATGGTACTGCTATTCTAGTAATTTGGCAGGGTATATGGTGCAAAAGGGACAAGGTAATGTAAACTGATAATATCCATGGTAGAGTGGTATTCTCTTGTTGGATCGACTAAAATTGAGTCGTTGATGGCATAATGAAATTTCTGAATGGCTGTCGTGGTATGAATGGACGCTTGATGTGCGTTATGTATATGTACGGTGAAATACGGAATCGGGCATAGTGATTCATATGTTATATATGTGTAGGAGACTTGAAATTCTCGTTAATCCGCCTATGCAGTAGTTGTATATCGTGTGCATCGACACCGTTTTGTGATTATTGGAAATCGGAAGCCTTAGAGGCTCTCTCTTGACTTGATAAAACGAATTCGGATTATGATACTTGATTGCTGACTGGTTGACATAAGCCAGGTCGTCTAGACTAATGTGATATGGGCTATGTCGGAAAATGGCACAAATTGCGTAGCAGAGAGCATCAGAGTATGCTCCAACAGAGTAGTTGTACACAGGACCAGCGGACGGCTGGTAGGCATTGCTTTGTCAGTTGGACCTTAGTGGCGGATGTTAGTGTAGAAGTATCTACCATTGATTCAGTTCCAGTATTGAGAAACGTTGTCGGATGCGTTTCATGTGGCCAAACTTGAGGCGATATATGTTTATTATGATGAGCAACTTGACTCGACGCGTATTCATTTGACGAGGGTTACTTGGATCGGGTGGCACGCCGCCACAGGTATGGTATCTAGATCGGGTGGCACACCGCCACGGGTATGTCATTGGAGCGGGTTGCACGCCGCAACAGTGTAATGTGAAAATAGAGTTAGTTATATATTACCTGGTATACAATACTTCCTAGCTTCTGAGGAAAAGTCCGTATTGAGTATCGTTTGGCGAATGGCACATCGGTTGTGTCCTTTCAGGATGTGATAGCATACATTAATTGTTTCACCGTGGGTGAGGTTGATTGCTTGGGTTCAGACCTAGATCTGTGCGTGGATGACCTTTTTGAGCTTGGTAACTTGAGGTGTTTCATGAGTAATAGTGTTTGGATAGAATCATAAATTGTGGCAAGGCCACGTGATGTTATGACCTCTCGAGGAGGATTCAGGTACTCTATTTCTATAATGCGAGACGCAATCTTAGTTTTATATTATGATGGCACTGAGGAATTGAACTGCAGCTCTTTTGCCGGAGACAGTTGTCATGAATTGAGTCGTCATGATTCGAGTGTGTGCATACGTTTCTATTGGAGCCTATGTTGTGCTCGTTGTGGCTTAGGCCGGTGTTGAGGTGTCTTATCACCAGTGCGATGTGTTATAATCGAAATGGTCGTTGGAGCCAATAATGAATGTGAGTATATGTGATTCTAATAAGGCACGAGTGGTTCTGTTCAATAAGACAGTTGAATTACAGCTGAATAAGGATGACTGACGCCCGAGAATTGTTTACGGTGTTCAAGATTTTACTTGTAACAACCAGGTGTCTCAAAATTGTACATGTGGCTAAAGATGGTGGTTTCGTTAGAAGAGATCGGTACTTGTGTTATATTATGTGAATGAAGGGATTCTATGTAATCCGTATTGGAAGGTAATGATAACGAATTCAAATCGCAAGAGGTTCTTCAAAATAAAGTATTGTAGGATGTGATCCTTCTGGAAATATTGAGAGAGTATTCAGTGGCCTATATGTCTCAGACCGTGTGGTCTTATGTACGAGTCTCGTGTGGAATGAGTTCATGTGTTATGGTGCTACAGTAGTGGCTAATATTAAATCAAAGATGAATCAGAAAGGAAACTGGGTAAATGGAATGACTTGTTAATAAACCGAAGCGGTATGATAAAGAATACGACTAATTCCTGGTATGTGGTTGAAGTAAGGAGTCTTGCAGATATTGTGCAATAAAGCTTTTGAGTGTTGGCAGTCGTGTAACCCGATATGAGTATAATATGGGTATAAGGACTCAGTCCTGGCAGTTTAACTTATGCAATGAATGGGAAGAAATAGTTTGTGATGTGTTTTATCATGGTTTGAAGATGAGTATATTCCTATCAATATGCGAAGCGTGGAATGTGTAATGAGTTTTCTTCTATATGGGATCACGAAAGTCCTTGACTAGTTGAGTGCGCCAATGTTGAGGCGGAGGAAAGGGATATGAATTTTCATGTTGTCTTAGTGTGATATGGTATACACGATGTGTTATGGAAAGTTGATAATGGTATATTCTAGATTTTGAGATCAGTTCATAATATATGGAAAGTCAATAAAATTATTGAGCAGCGCGGACAGCTGCTGGTGATTTAAGAAAATGGTACTGCTATTCTAGTAATTTGGCAGGGTATATGGTGCAAAAGGGACAAGGTAATGTAAACTGATAATATCCATGGTAGAGTGGTATTCTCTTGTTGGATCGACTAAAATTGAGTCGTTGATGGCATAATGAAATTTCTGAATGGCTGTCGTGGTATGAATGGACGCTTGATGTGCGTTATGTATATGTACGGTGAAATACGGAATCGGGCATAGTGATTCATATGTTATATATGTGTAGGAGACTTGAAATTCTCGTTAATCCGCCTATGCAGTAGTTGTATATCGTGTGCATCGACACCGTTTTGTGATTATTGGAAATCGGAAGCCTTAGAGGCTCTCTCTTGACTTGATAAAACGAATTCGGATTATGATACTTGATTGCTGACTGGTTGACATAAGTCAGGTCGTCTAGACAAATGTGATATGGACTATGTCGGAAAATGGCACAAATTCCGTAGCAGAGAGCATCAGAGTATGCTCCAACGGAGTAGTTGTACACAGGACCAGCGGACGGTTGGTAGGCATTGCTTTGTCAGTTGGACCTTAGTGGCGGATGTCAGTGTAGAGGTATCTACCATTGATTCAGTTCCAGTATTGAGAAACGTTGTCGGATGCGTTTCATGTGGCCAAACTTGAGGCGATATATGTTTATTATGATGAGCAACTTGACTCGACGCGTATTCATTTGACGAGGGTTACTTGGATCGGGTGGCACGCCGCCACAGGTATGGTATCTAGATCGGGTGGCACGCCGCCACGGGTATGTCATTGGAGCGGGTTGCACGCCGCAACAGTGTAATGTGAAAATAGAGTTAGTTATATATTACCTGGTATACAATACTTCCTAGCTTCTGAGGAAAAGTCTGTATTGAGTATCGTTTGGCGAATGGCACATCGGTTGTGTCCTTTCAGGATGTGATAGCATACATTAATTGTTTCACCGTGGGTGAGGTTGATTGCTTGGGTTCAGACCTAGATCTGTGCGTGGATGACCTTTTTGAGCTTGGTAACTTGAGGTGTTTCATGAGTAATAGTGTTTGGATAGAATCATAAATTGTGGCAAGGCCACGTGATGTTATGACCTCTCGAGGAGGATTCGGGTACTTTATTTCTATAATGCGAGACGCGGTCTGAGTTCTATATTATGATGGCACAGAGGGATTAAATTGCAGCTCTATTTGCTGGAGACAGTTGTCATGAATTGAGCTGTCATGATTCGAGTGTGTGCATACGTTTCTATTGGAGCCTATGTTGTGCTCGTCGTGGCTTAGGCCGGTGTTGAGGTGTCTTATCACCAGTGCGATGTGTTATAATCGAAATGGTCGTTGGAGCCAATAATGAATGTGAGTATATGTGATTTTAGTTGGTTAGAAAGGTAATACCGAGATTTGGGTCCGAAATCTGTTGTGGTATCAGTTAAAAGTGAAATGGATTCATGAATGGTTGACTTGAGAGATGGGTTCGATATATCGCGTGTCTGGTTGCCGTGGGCATGATATGGAGGTGTTGGAATAAGACTCTATCTAATGAAAGAGGTTTTCAGCTAGTATTTGGTGATTGTGGCCAATTGTTGTGATTAGAGACTATCGTCTCGAGTGATTGGGTTGTGTGATACATCATATGATCTCACCCGGAGTGGTGAGTATGGCTTATTGCAGTGGATTCTAGTGTATCCTGAGTACAGGAATGGGATTAGCAATTGGTATATGATTTCAGAAAGTACAATGTGATTTATGGTTCGGATGGGCTGTGAAATTTTGACTATATGGTGTTTTCGGACTTGCGTGAGGTAGGGTGACGTATGATCGCCCGAATATATGCTGGGTAAGGTCATTCAGCTATTGAGTTGCTTCTAGTACCACTCCGGTACGCTCGAGGACGAGCGTTTGTTTAAGTTGGGGAGAATGTAACGACCCGACCCGTCGTTACGGGAATTTACCACTCCGTCATGTTGCAATTGCATGTTTTATGCTTTTATATCAGTGTTAGGGTCTATCGGGTGAGTTAGGAGTGAATTGGATTGAAAATGAGGCATATAGCCTTTGGGAAAGAAACTTGAATAAGGAAAGTCAACCCGGAGTTGACTATTTGGTTAGAGGGCTCGGAATCGGATTCCGATGATTCGGTTAGTTCCGGAAGGTGATTTGTGACTTAGGGGAGCGATCGGAATTGAATTTGGAGGCCCGGTGTAGAAATAGGCTTGAATTGGCTAAGGTTGAATTTTGGCGTAATCCGAACGGTAGGTGAGATTTTGATTCGGGGGTCGGAATGGAATTCCGACAGTTGCAGTAGCTTCGTTAGGTGATTTTGGATGTGCCTCCTGCAAAATTTCAGGTCATTCGGACGTCGTTTGGTCGGGTTTTTGATTGAATGTGTAATTTGGAATGTTTTAAGGAATTTAGGCTTGAATTCGATGCGAATTATGGGTTTTGATGTTGTTAGACGTGTTTTGAGGATTTGAGCAAGTTCGAATAAGGTATTAAGATGTGTTGGTATGTTTGGATGAGGTCCCGGGGGCCTCGGGGTGTTTTCGGATGGTTAAACGGGAGAAAATTGTGGAAAAATTGCAGGTTGGGATCCTGCTTCTGTTGTTTCCGCTCCTGCGGAATTTTGGACGCAGGAGCGTGTCCGCAGAAGCGGACGAGATGCGCAGGAGCGGCTGGTTACGCGGAAGCGGAAGCCATTCCGCTGAAGCGGGGTCGCTGGTGCGAGCCAGTGATCGCAGAAGCGGACGGGGAGAAATTGGGCATGGTCCGCAGAAGCGGACATTTTACCGTTTGGGCGAGACCGCAGAAGCGGTCCATGATGCGCAGAGGCGGATGTGTCCGCAGAAGCGAAAGCTTCTTCGTAGAAGCGGGTCCGCTTAAGCGGCCCTTTGTTCGCAGAAGCGGAAATGGCCGGCTAGGCCTGGAACCGCTGAAGCGACCCTTTGGTCGCGGATACGGGTGCGTAGGAGCGGAAAATATTCCGCAGAAGCGAAAATCGCTGTAAGTAAGTGTATCAAAAGTTAGAAAAATTTCAGAACATTTCACACATATTGGGTCTCGGCTTTAGAGGCGATTTGGGCGATTTTGAAGAGAAATTCAAGGGAAATCATCAGGTAATCATCTATGAACTTAAACTATGATTAGTATTGGTAATATTATGCAATTATATCATGAAAATGGAGGAATTTGGGGTAATTTATGGAGGATTTAGCCCTAGGCTTGGACTTTAGAAAATCAAGGTTTTGAATGGGCAAATGGAGTCCGAATTTGGTAAAATTGATATGCTTAGACTCGTATTGAGATGAGGGTTCCGAATATGTGACTTTCGTGATTTTTCGACAAGCGTACCGAAAGTCGGGTTTTGACAACTTTGGGAATTTTGATGTAAATTGAGTTATATTGATTGGGTGTCGTCCCATTGGCCTAATTTGTTGTGTTTCTACCTGTATTTGATCAGATTCTACACGTGCGGAGCTTGATTCTCGTGGCAAGGACATTGCGGAATAGTCGTCGCGCCGTATTGAGGTGAGTAATAGATGTGGGTGATGACCAGCGGGTTCGAAACCCCGGTATACCACTTTGTGACGCTGTATAGCGGCAAGACACGCACACTCTTGAGAGTGCGGGGTCGATCATGATATGGAGACTACATATTAGTCCGACCTGTTGATACTGTGTATTATTGGCTATTCTAGAGCCGTCGAACCTCCTTCTCGGATGGTTGCATATATATATATATTGTGATAATGGCCACTCTTGAGCCGAGGAACCCCCTTCTTTGGCGGTTGAGTATACATGTGGGCCGTGAGCCAGTTATTGGATCCCGCGAGGATCGTTATCATGGTCTTATCATATAGACATTCTAGTTTACTACTAGTCCGCAGCTATTTTTGTTATTATGCTAATTCCAATCTCTGGAACTTGATATTACTGTTTTCCAACTGAAAAATGATAAAAAAAGAGTTTTCAAAAACTACTTTTGAGCCTGCGAGGCTGTATCTGCATATTAGCTGACTAGTAGTGGATCGGGCTGCACGCCGCAGCAGGATATATGTTGGATCGGACTGCACGCCGCGAGAATATCTCTATGAGATGTGCTTGGGCTGTAGGAGCCCCTCTGGAGTCTGAACCCCCACAGTGAGCACGGGTACCCAAAATTGGAGTCGAGCTACACGCCGTAGCGGTCATATCATGCATTGCATTGCATTTAGCTACATCTGCTAGCTGTTATGCTATTTATTGGTAATTGTTGGAAACAGGTACAGTGAAGATTGATTCTATGACAGGGTAGCCGACTATAGCTTTACATAGTGCTTTATTGCGGATTTCTTATCTGCGCTGTCTTACCCTTGTTTATTACCACTGAGTCTGGCAGTACTCATTTTACTCCCTGCACCTTGTGTGCGGATCCAGGTACCTCTCAGCAGTGATCCAGTAGCTGTGCGAGGCGACGTTTGTGGATATTCGAGGTAGCTGCAGAGTCCGCAGGACCCGACATCCCTTCCTACTGTCTTTGGATTTTGTATTGACATTTCTTTCCGCACTTGGTATTTTGTAAACCCTTATACACTCATGTTCGGTAGAGGCTCATGACTCTTGACCCTTGGTCTATGGGAGTTGATGTATTATGGGACTTGGTTTTCCGTTTTCGTTACATGTATTGTTGTTATTTCGTGAATTAATTTGCTTTAAATGGGTTAAAGAGAGCTTCTAGCTCCGTGGTTGATATGGATTGGTCAGGCTGGCTTAGCAATGTGCTGGGCGCCATCACGACCGGATTTGGGGTCGTGACAATTTATCCAAACATTATAATCATCAAATAATACAATACAATACAATACGATATATTCCGAAAGCATGTGTAACAATGAAGCTGTAATTTGCAGCTTTGAGATTTTAGCTGCAAGTGCATTCCATCTGCTTAAACTCTTAACTTTCAAGTTAAAGTAGAGCTTCGTACTAGCTATTTAACCAATCACTACTTATTTTAAAACTGACATAGTAATAACATATTTATTTATCACATATAACTCTTGTGGTTTCTTAAGAAATTTTTTGAGCCACCGAGTACATTAAGGTTGAACCGCCGATTCAAAAATAAATGTGCGGCGAAGCTAATTAACTAAACAATTTGTGAGGTTTCAATTCCTTAGACTCCGGGGAACCATGCATGCATCTGTTTCACTTCCTTTTTAACTGTAAATTTTGTTCTAATTCCTTGAGCCAATGCTAAATTCTTCAAAATTCGGAAAAGAATAAATAATACAAAAAGGAAAGAAGAGAAATTGATAAACAAAAAAAGAGAAAGTACTTTCCAGCAATAAAATGGCACGTCAAATTTTGATTGTTGCTCTTATCTTTTTCGCTGTCATAACCATATCGTCGGCAGCAGCCAACGCTCCAGCGGCTTCTCCAAATGTTGCGGAAAGTCCGGTTGATAATAGCGTCATTGGCACCCTTGATGGAACTGTTGGAGGCGCTGCACCTGTCGGCGGACCTGTTCCGGCTGGTGCTTTTGCTAACCTTTCTCCCGAATCACCATCAAGTAGTAGTGCCACCACCACCGTCACTACTCCTCACTTCTTCGCCGTTACCACCGCCGTCATCTTTGTTTTTATTACTGCTCCGTTCTTCTCTTAGGGGAACATGTTTGCAATGCTCCAGTCAATCATTTTCTTAGCTTCCATGTATCTTAAATAAATTGAGCCCAACTGTCTCAATTTCTGTATTTCGTTCACCATAAATACTCTAGAAATTAGCTCAATTTTATCAATTTTTTTTATTTTACTTTTGTGCTACCATTTTTCCTGTCTTTATTTTTTGTCCTCGGTGTACTACCGGACAACATTTATATCATAAGGCACCATTTTTATGAACCGCGGTCAAGTAAATAAAAGAAAATGGTTGAATAGATATTTTTTCTTGTACCCCAAATTAGGGGTGGGAATCGGTTGTTTCGGTTCGGTTTTGAAAATTATCGGTTTTGCCTATCGGTTATCGGTTTACAAATATCATAACCCGATAATCAAACCGCTAAGATATTAGTTATCGGTTATTATCTTATCGGTTATTGATCCTTATCGGTTTACTCGATAAGATAAAACAAAAATTAAAAGTGCTAAATTACTCAAACTGAATATCAAAAAATTGCTACTTCTCTAACCATAAATTTCACATAAGTAGAGAAGACACCAAGACTGACGGTTAGCAAACAGAAAACATAAATCAGAAGCAAACAGAGGCAAAGAAGCAAACAGAACAATTAACAAGAAGCAAACAAAAAATCTTAAGCCAAAACTTACATGATGCGATTGACGAGTCAGACGTCTGGCGTTACATGATGCGATTGACTGTTTGGAGTTGGGGGCTGTGGCGGAAATACAATGAGAGAGACAAAGACTGAGTGAACTGAAGAGGGAAGAGAATTAGTAAAATAAAACCCTAGTATATACTTAAGGGTAGATTAATAAATTACTTCATTCTTATTGAGTTATCGATTTTTATCCAATAACAAAAATACAAACCGAGACCGAACCGATAACCCAATAATTTTTTTTTTATCTCGTTACCGAACCGTTAACCCAATACCGATAACCCAATAAAGAATTAACGGTCCGGATTATCGGTTTTACCCGATATATGCCCACCCCTACTCCAAATGAACACTCAATGTGAAGTATTTTGCCTAATACCTTGATAATTATTTCTTACTTTCTTAAGGGAAAGTTAATCAACTGTGATACCTGTCACTTATGTGTATATAATTACCATGCCTTCTCATTTAACATTTTATTTTTAATATGAATGATATATTACCAACCAAATATAACTATTTTGTCTAATATAACGCTCCTTAGGATATTCATTATATGGCATTTGACTTTTTTGGTGGCAATCATGGTGTCTCAAATCCATTAGAGGAGCACGTATTATTAATGTCCAGATTGTAGAACGAATCTTCTTTAAGAGGGAAAGAATGAAAGCAATCATGGAAGATCAACTCCACTGAAGGACAAGAGTGAGGTTTCAAAATCTTCAAGAAGGGCCATAATAAGATACCAAATAAACTCAATTGAGCTTCAGTGACTACTTAAAAATTGTCTTATGGTGGGTGAGGAGCACAAACCCAAGGGAGAACTTTTGTCCAAGTTTTGAAATAATTTGGTGGACCAAAATAAAGATCAAAAGAAGGTGGAATGAGGCCCAAGTCCAGCAGCCCAAAACTAGTGGTTGAACTCTAGTTTTCTATAGTTCACTCTTCAAGGCTTTGATCCATTAAACCTTGAACGCCCCTCCTTGGAAATTTCATCTTATTTAATTTATGAGCAAAAATATATTTGTAGCCACTCCCTGCAAACTTATATCATTTTCTAGCCACAAAATTTCAAATACATTTAGTAGCCTAAAAGATATTAGAATGGTCAGCCCAAATTCCATCAACCACACCGCATATATTTTTTCTTTTCCACCATCTATCCGACATTCACACAAAAAAGCTTCACCATTGCCCTGCCACTATTACATGGATGTCGCTGTCACCATGGCACCGTTACCACCTCCATGCACTACTGCCACCATACGATCTACCCACATCCCAAAATTGATAGATCATCAAAAACCAGACTCACGCACCCCTGGACCAGCCTCATCTATCTCAATTTCACTTTCAAACCTAAAGAATTAAGAATTGAAAGAGATGGAAAAAATATTGAAAAGAAGAAAAAATAAAAGGCAGTATAAACAAACAAGTTGAATTGAAAGAAATAAGATCTAAAGAGAAAAAGAAAGAAAGATTAAAGTATTTATGAGAGAAAAATTATACATTTTATATAAGGAAATATATTAATTATTTACTTAATATGCAATTATAAATTCAATGTGCACTGCATGTATACATTTCATACAATTATATATTTTATATACAAAATTATATGAATATTAAATCTATACAAAATTGTATATATATTATATGAGTGTAGATAAACCTTTCATATAAATGTGCATACATAATATAAATACACATTATATACAATATTCATAACACTCAATGTACCCAATGTAACCTTACACGCCCAGTTTTGTATAATATATGTATAATAAACGTATATATACTATTATATACTTTATAACCAAAAGATATACAAAATTATATTAACATTGAATTTATATAAAAAATGTATATGTATTATATTAGTGTAGATACACCTTTTATATAAATATGCATATATAATATATACACAGTTTATACAATATTCTCAACACTCAATTTAGCCACTGCAATCTTTTACGCCCAAATTTGTATAACACGTGTATAATAAATATCACTAGTGTAAAATGTATACACATTTATTATACACCATATTGTACATTATTATACAATAATTACACAATGTATAAATAAATGAGCACTGATGGTAATGGAGGACAGTGAACTTGGCCGAAAAAAATCTTTTCTCTGGCCGTGACTATTTTATTTTCTCTATTTTTCATCTTCTTCAAAAAAATCATCCAAAAAAAACTATGTAATATTATATCTGAAAGTGGACAGAAAGCGAATAAAGCGTCAACCACCGCCAGACTTTTGCGGAAAATTACTCAAGAAGGTAGATACTTTTACATCTAAATAAAGGAGGAGGAGATCTCAAAAGAAAAAAAAAAGAAGTTTGAAAAAGATTTATGTTGGTATCGCTATGGAAGAAGAAAAAAAAAAGAAAAAAAATAGAGAGTAAGAATGGGAAAGAAAGATGAAAGTCACTGGTATATTGAAGAAGGGAGAAGATGAGAAGAGAAAGAGAGAGGAGTTGGGGAAGAGGAGTAGGCGACTGAAAAGTGCATTGGGAAGGAGGAAAGTGCATTGGAAATAGTAGCTATAATTTATCAATAGATTAGGCCTAAAGGCTATTTCGGGTAAATGGGGAAAAATATGGGCTAATTAAATTTTCAAGGGCTATAGAGGATCATTTGCTCTTTATTTATTTTGATCAATTTTAGGGTTTATTGAATAAAGTGGTAGCAACCATCTATGCACCTAAGAATTTATCAGCTTATTTAATTTAGTTAACCACCCCATTAATAATTTCAAAGGAATATTATATATAAAATGGTGCTTTATTCACTACAGCATTTTAGGCCTACAACCACCCCAGAGAAATGTGGCCTAAAATGCCAAAAAGTGTAGCATTTGGGCAAAGGCAACACTTTATGTCTTTAGGCTACGCTTTTTCGGGGGTGGCCTAAAGTACCGTAACCTTTGATTATTGGCCACGCTTTCTAGGCGTTGCCTTAGAAGCCACGCTTTAAAAGTGTGGCCAATACGGTACAAAGGTCACACTTATTTTTCTTATATAGCCACGCTTATTTAACATAAGGCTACACTTCTAAAGCGTGATTATTGTCACGTTATAGGCTACGCTTACCAAGTGTGGCTTCTAGAGAAACATTTATAATTAGCAAACCAGACTGATATCCCTATGGCTATACTTTTTAAGCGTGGCCATTTTGTCTACTGTACAAAATTATTTCACAAAATTGTTTTATTAGCCACAATTTTGTGGTAAAAAACTATATTTATTTCCATCAAGTTTTCTCTCTCTATCTCTCTCTCACACACACACATACACACACATACACACACACACACACACATATATATATATATATATATGAAGCATTAATTTAAATGATAAATAATAGAATAAAAATAATTCAAATGCATATACTTGAAATAAATTTCAACAAAAGAAACACATTGTGTACTATCTATAGTATTAAAGCAATGTTACTTCAAGAAGTTCAATAGCAAAGACCTCTACAAAACCAAATGTACAAATTTAGTGTCAACAAAAATAAACATCTTGTTCCAAAGGTCTTCACCATTCACTTTAATGATTCAAATTGATTTCTGGCCACCATTTCCAATTGCATCACCTGTATTTTCCTACACATTCAAAACGGAAAAATTAGGAAGAAATCAACAATTTGTTAATGTTAACACAAGATGTAGAATATTTTGGACTACTTCAGAGGAATGTTAACTCGTGTTAGAAATCAACAATTTGTTAAAATGTTAAGACCTCAACGGAGAAATCATGCCCTGCAACGTATAAAAATGTATGGCTAAGTCTGACCTGCATGACAGTACTGCCGACACTATGCTTATACAAGAAGCAGTCAGTCCCTCTTTACAACTTTAGCCTTTTACATTTTGAGTAGAATCTGAAAGGAGGGTTCTTTGTCCCTTGGAGGAACCATTGGAATTCGCAAACTCATTCCATGCAATGTGAGCCCAAAGAAGACACACTTTCCAAGGGCCATCATTTGTTCTCTTTCGCTTCTTCCCAAAAATATTGTTAAAATTTTGTAAGCTATTAAGAACATCAGTTCCTTTAACAAAGGCGGAGGAGGCCTAAATTCTGTCTTTCCATTGAAAGACCTTTTATTAGATCTCCAAGGATGATCCATAGGCAGAAAAACACGATGATCCATATAACACATTTTTCGACTATGTTTAAGATAACGAGAATTAGTGCCATAATTACAACAAGGGCAAGCCAACTTTCCCTTTGTACTCCAACCAGATAACATAGCATATGCAGGAAAGTCACTGATTGTCCATAAAAGAGCTGCTCGCATTTGAAAGGTTTGATCTCTTGAAGCATCATATGTTTCTACCCCGGACTCCCACAAAATATTTAACTCTTCTATTAATGGTTGTAAATAAACGTCAATGTCATTTCCAGGTGATCGTGGCCCAGGTATAAGCAAAGAAAGCATACAGTACTCTGGCTTCATGCACATCCAAGGAGGCAAATTATACACCATTAAAATAACTGGCCATGTGCTATGAGATATGCTCATGGTACGAAATGGATTGAACCCATCACTTGCTAAGCCAAGTCTCAAATTGCGAGAATCCCTTGCAAATTCTGAATGCAAGCTATCAAAGTCTTTCCATGCTTGCCCATCAGCAGGATGCCTTAACTTTCCATCTTTAGAACGCTCCTCTTCATGCCACCTCAATGTATCTGCTGTCTTTGAGCACATAAATAGCCTTTTAATTCTAGGAATTAATGGAAAGTGTCTCAAAATTTTTGCTGGAACACGATAACCTTTTTTGGAAGGCTCAAGATCGCTTTCTACTTCATCGCCATCTACATCAGTATATTTTATATATCGAGATGATCCACAAACATGACAATATTCATCATCCTTATGGTCATTCCTAAATAGCATGCAATCATTGGGACATGCATCAATTTTTTCATAATCAAGACCGAGATCCTTTACCATAGATTTGGCTTTATTGTAGGATATAGGAATGTTCAAGTCAGGCATCGCCTCTTTCAATAGCTCTAGAAGAGAAGTGAAAGACGCATTGCTCCATCCATGTAGACACTTCAACAAATACGGACGGATTGTAAAAGATAATCTAGAGAATCCTTTACAACCAGGATATAGTTCTTGGCTTGCCTCGTCAACTAAGTTATAGAATTTATTGGCATCTTCATTTGGGCCTTCATACACTCCTCCAGCATGTGCATTTCTAAATTGATCATTCAACAACCCATCAATATCATCATACGAGTTAACATTATCATCCATGTCACAATTAGCATTCATCGAAATTTCCCATTCCCCATGATTAATCCATCTTCTATAACCTTGAACAAACCCATAACATATTAGATGGTCATACACTACACTCCTTCAAGTCCAACAAATATTACAACACTTTGCACATGGGCATTGAATTTCTTCGCCTTGAGGATCTCCATAAGAGTAAGCAAAATCTAAGAAAGATTGAACACCCTTGATATACTCTTTGCTATACCTTGGTAAATCCATCCATTCCTTGGATGGAACATTTGAATTCCTAAAAATAAAATTTATTAAATATCCAAATATATAATCATTTAAGCAATAATTATATGGTAAAACTAAATCCTAAATATCAAGAATAAATTTGTAAAATCATGTGTTATAAAATGATAGGACTTTCTTACCTCGACATGACACTTAAGCTAAGCCAAATACAACTTCAAGTCCACCACAAATCTTTCCGAGTGTGACTTGTTTTCTTGGATAAAAAAAGGTAAAATTAGGATCCACAAAACAAATACAGAAAGTAATAAAATTCTAAACCACGTTTTTCATGAAGATAATATAATAGTTCTCCTCACAAAAAAGTTTCATATGCACTTTGGCAAATATAGTGACACCTAAAAGGTGTTTTCTTCCTGTTATTTTAAGTATTGCCCTTTTTCTTTTCTTTTTTTAAATAGCGACGCTACAATCGCTATTCGCTACAATGTCGCCTCACGCAACAGACCCTGAAGCGACCACTATTTTGAAATGCTACACAACAGTTACCCTGTAGCGATACTGCCTCGCCTCGCCTCACCTCACGCTATTAGCGCTGAGGCGAGCACTATTGATAACGGCCAAAGGGTACCAAAAATAACAAAGATATATGAACTTTGATGGAGGAACCAGTGCTAAGCATGCAACAATAGCAGTTGATGCTGGACAACAAACAACTACTGTTGGTTCTAAGCTGGGGGCAACTATCGATAGATATCCCGTTGGGATTGCCAATCCTAATGCTGCAATTGGTGCTAAACAACAAGTTGGAGCATCAGATTCGAACGATGGGAGTTTAATTTTAAAGGCAGCTAATGTCGTGGATACAATTGGTGTAACTGTTTCTATAGGTACAACTGTATCTACTGCTTCCTTAGTTCCAGGTGAAATTGCTTCAAAAACTACTAATGCTTGATAAGTTACAAAGGAAGTTGGGCAGCATATTATTAAGGATAACTGGACAACAATTTCCAGCAAAAAAGGCACTCCAAACAGCAAAAAACTGCTCAGATTGCAAGAGACAGTCCAGGAATCCTTTTGATGCTTACTCTAAGCTACAACTGAGTGACTGCTAAAGACTACACTAATTCAAATAAGAAGTAATTCAAATAAGATACTATTAAATATCTGTCCGGGGAAGACTTGGCTAAAAAGGAATTAAATTCTTTAAACGTACAAAGACAAAAATATGTCAAATGAACATAGGTGATCAACTGCTTTCTTCCTTATATTTCAAACACGAAGTGTCATCAACTGTTAGCATAACATGCATTTAAATGGGAAGGCTAGCTTATGATCTTCTTACTTAGAATAAGGAAAGAAAAGAGGAAAACCATTTGGATTGGATAGCAGCTTCTGATAAATATAGTGTAGAATTGCTAGCGGATTATCATTGTTCTACCTTTAATTACAGAACTGACTACCAAACTGCCTGTAGAATTGATAGCCCACCAAATTACTAAACCACCATATGCTCAATCAAAAACAGAATTTGCTCTTGTTACTGTTGACGAGCAAATGACGAGCAAAACCCCTACACTTTCGTCTGCTCCTCCCCCACCCAAATATATCACTAAGAAATCTCAAATATTCAAAAGAATGAATGATGTACCAGACACTTCTGGTATTCTAAGGCGCGACTTACATGGTAAAAGAACAAATCAGCCTAAGACTTAGATTAATCAACAGGAATAGGACAATCAAAAGATAACAAAGCCGATTTATAGAATTAGGCTCACAAATCTGCTAGAATTTTATAATAAATTACTAATATTGGAGACTAGAAGAGGAATAATTAATTTATAGTTCATTATTTTCTAGAATAATGATCAAATTAGATATGAAACTACAACAATCAGAGACCATAAGATGGTAAATTATTGAAATAGAAGAGCACCAACCTGAGATTGGAAGAATTATCCGTTTCTCTTGCTAAATTTCTTCAATTTCGAACGAGGAGGTCTAGAACGTGAAATACAATACCTAAGAGAGAGGGGAAACGAGAATTCTTCAGACAACAGTTTGAAAACAAAAATACTACCCAAATTAGGGTGAGATGGTGCGTAATTAAGAGTATACTAGCTAGCTACCTAATTAATCTTCCCGGTGCCGGTGCAGAAATTCCAGTTCGGCCAGCTTTTTGTTCCAGAAGCCAGAAACCAGAAACCCTAACAGCGATTTTAGCGAGGAGAGCTTTTTGTTCTGATAAATTGGAAAATTGAATATTTCACCTAGACGTAGAGTATATTGGAGGGAAATATTATATTTTTTGGAGGGAGCCAAATATTTTGTTGGACTTTTAGAGCACATTTATAAAGTGTTGCTTTTCCAATTATATTAAAAGCACGCTTAAAAATAGTACCACATTCTCAAATAAACGTCGCCAATTATTTTATGATTTAGCAACGTTTAATAATGGTAGCCTAATAAATTAAAGAGCACATTTAACAAGCGTAGCCAATTTTTTTGTATCTAAAAGCTCCATGTAAAGGCCACCACTTAAAAGTGTGCCCAAATATATTTTTGGCCACACTTTTCAGGCGTTGTCTAAAACTAGTGTGGCGTTAGACCATAATTGTTGTAGTGATTCTTTTATGGTAACTATCACGATCTATCCCAATCTATCGTGATGGCACCTAACACACGTGCTAGGTAAGCTGACAATCACATAACATCTAAACAACTAAATAGAACATGCTTAATAACTCAACAATTGGATAAATATCATAAACATACGATTGAACTAACAGAAACTCTGTTACAACCACCCTAAATATGGTGTCAACAAGTACATGAGCTACTAAGTATCAACATAGTCTGAAACTCTAGCACAACTATCTGAATAATAGAACAATACTAAATAAAAATGAAAAGAAGGAGAGTACTCAAGATCTGCGAGGCGTCATAGCAGCTACCTCAAGATTAGAGATGTCAATATGGGTTTGGCCCGGTGGGCCAACCCAGCCCATAATTTCACAGGGCTGGACTAAAATTTTGGAGCCCATTTCAAAATGAGGCTTTTAAGCCCGGCTCGAGTAAGCCCATGCCCGTGAGGCTTGACTGAGGCTGGACTGGGCCGGCGTGTGGGCCTAATTAAATAATTATTTAAAATATATAAAAAATAAAAAGTATACTACATTTAAAGATGAAAAGTTAGAATTGGATCTTTGCTAAGAGGATGTTGCCATGTTACCAAAACTTGATCTTGAATAGTTTCAAGAGATGGATGTTGTCATATATTGGAAGGAACATTCTAGAAAATATCCCGATCTTTCAATGATGGTGCGTGATGTACTTTGTCTTCTTATTACCATTCTAGCATCGAAATCAACATTTGGCATTGGTGGCGTGTTCTTACAAAGTATAAAAGTTTCAATTATTATGAAAATGTCCAAACACTTGTTACTACTCGAAATTGGCTGCAGAGGTTTTCCCAAACTCAAACTGCTAATAGTTTTTTATGTGAATTTAAATATTATTAATTTTTAAAATTTAATTATTTTTAAGATTTAATTAATTAATAATGCACATGAATTGTAGATGAAAGTGAAGATGATGAGACAACCTACAAGCGGATTCAAATGTGTTTGATGAATATGATATGTTGGATATCTCATAGGCATCATGAACGTTCTAATAGTTTGTTTTAGGTTTTAACTTTTAGTAAATGAAATATAGTCTTGTCTTTTACTTTTTTTAGTATATATTGTGATATATTGGAACAATATAAAAAGTTATTAAGTTTTGCAAATTTTTCCCAACAAGATATTTGTTAACTTTCAAATAATTATCCCTTTTAGGTGAGAACTTAAAGAAACAATATAAAATTATATTTTTAAAAATAATGGGCTGGCCCGTGGAGGCCCGTGACCCACATAGGGTTGGGGTGAGCTAACCATTGTAAGGCCCATCAAATGGTAGGCTAGTCCAGCCCAGTCCGTCAATTGCTAAAGCTCACGTGGGCTGGGTGGGATAGCCCGGCCCGACCCATATTGATAGCACTACTCAAGGTCTCCGAGCAGGTACTAGCACCAATATAATAAACATCATGTCTAAAAGTGTGTGGATTTGCACATGAAATGCAGAGTGTAATATGAGTATAATCGACCCAGTACTTAATGAATATTAAAGCTAACCTTGATGAGGTAAAAGAAATGCAAATTATAATGATGCTAATTATGACCTATACATTTTTATCTTTTTAACAAGTACGGAGCAGTAATGAAATCATGTCATAAAGCACATGAAGAAATCTGCGCTTAAATATTCTGCTCAGTCAATATTCAGCATATAGAGGTGATATACAGCTAGATCAAGTAAATAATCACGGAAATTGCAAGCAAATACGAAATGCAAAATCTAAACAAAACACTGGCAAGATTTCCTCAATACCCGTGTGTACACCATCAAGAGAGAAATTATGACGACCTGACCCGTCATCATGTGAGTTACCATCCCGTTTCCCCATATTATGTCCATGCATGATTTAATATCAGTAATTGAGTTGATAAGGTAGAATTGGATTGGTTTTATTTGGAAATATACCACTTAGCCTTTTTGAAGGAAGCTTATTTTGGAAAAGTCAACCAGAAGTTGGCTATGTAGTTAGGGGGCTCGGATGTGGGTTCCGGTGGTTCGGGCAGCTTCACGGGATGATTTGTGACTTAGAGTGAAGTCAAAATTCAATTTGGAGGTCCGGTGTAGAATTAGGCTTGAATTGGCTAAGGTTGAATTTTTGCGAATTCCGACTGGTAGGTGAGATTTTGATCCAAGGGTCGGAATGAAATTTCGAGAGTTGCAGTAGCTCCGTTAGGTGATTTTGGATATGCGTACAAAGTTTTTAGGTCATTCGGAGGTGTTTAGGTCAGGTTTTAGACCCAATTTTGAAAGTTTTAGTTTAACTTAGGCTTGCATCTGTGGTAATTCGGTGATTTTGATGTTTATGATAGTGTTTTATGTTATGAGGAAGTTTGAATGAAGTAATAGAACATATATGTGTATTTGGTTGAGGTCCCGAGGGCCTCGAGGTAATTTTGGATGGCTAGCGGGGGATTTTGAACATGAAAAGTGCAGCAAAAAAATTGCAAAGGAATTTTACTCTATGCGGTCGCTTAGATATGTTTGCGATCGCATAGAAGGTTCTAAGGGGGATGAAAATTTGCTCTATGCGATTGCATAAAGGGGTCTACGATCGCATTGGCTTGAGGAGATTCGGCAGTGCGATCGCGTGGGAACTATCGATCGCATAGAAGGGGAAGGCAGTGTTCTGCGATCGCATGGCCTGTCCTGTGATCGTGTAAGAGGAATTTGAGGGCCTGGATTTTTGGCCTATGCGATCGCAGGGGTAGTTATGCAATCGCATAGGGGTCGCTACAGTAATCAGACAGAATATTTTAAAACCCTTTGGTCCGCGACCCGCATTATTTTTCCACCATTTTTACTCCGCCAAGAGAGCGTTTTGACCGTTTTGAAGAGGATTTTCAACGAGTTATTGATTGGAGGTAAGTCTTTTGACTAGAAAATACCATTTTATGGAAGAATCAATACTCAAATTCATGAAAGTGGGTAGCAATTGTGAAGAACTAGGGTTTGATGTTTGAAAACAAATTTTTAGAATTTGAAAGGCCATTTGAGCTCCGTTGTTGTTAAACTTTATATGTATGGACTCGTAGCGAGACGAGGAATCCGTTGGTGTGATTTTTGGAATTTTTTGAGAAATTTTCCCGAGGCTCGGGTTTTACCAACTTCGTAAATTTTAGTGCTTTTCGAGTATTTTTTATTGGGTTATGTTTCTTTAACCCATATTTATGTATTTGTTGTGATTTTGACAAGATTCGACATATGAGGAGGTCGATACGAAATGAAAAGGCATTGCGGACCACTCTACGACCGGTTAGAGGTGAGTAGTTTGTATAGAGATGGCCTGAGGGTTTGAAATCCCGGTTTATCACATTGTGACGCTATATTAGGGCGTGGCTCGCACCCCATGGAAGGTGCGGGATTGTTTATGACTGGGGATTGTGACTTGGTCCATACCGAATAAGAATGCTTCTATATTGGTGACTGATACGCATCCTATATCGAATATATCTGGGCTTATTGCCATATTTGGGGCCTTGTGCCAATCTGTAGCATCCTCATATGATGAATATCATTGTAATACCATGCTTCGTATAATCATTAATCTCAGTTCTGTGTTTAATCACTGTTATGAAATGCTAATTCACTTTTCCTGAAGTTAAATATCTAAAGTATATTCTTCTTAATAAATTGAAACTGGGAAATTAATTGAATCTGTTAAGTTAAGCTACATCTTCACATGCGCATGTAGTATATTCTTCCTCGTCACGACCTGATCGAAGTTAAGCTTGGTACTTACTGAGTACCGCTATGGTGTACTCATGCCTTTTTTGTGCATATTTTTTTCAAGTGCAGGGCCAGGTACTTTCACTTAGTCTTATCATCCTTGAGGTGAGGCGCTTCATTATAGACTTTGAGGTACATCTACTGCGTCCATAGACCGATGAGTCCCTTTCTATCTTTCTGTAATAGTATAGCCCTTCAGTACTTCCCTTTTGTTAGACATTTCTGGAGTTAGAGCTTTTTATGTATCTCTTAGCTTGTGATTCATCGGGTTCCGGATTTTGGGAGTGTTAGGTTGAGATTTTCTACTATTATGTGCCAGGCGGCATCTTAAACACTATTTCATTTTGTCATTTAAGTTTTATATTTTTTCTTTTCGCAAATTGTTTCTTTTTTCGCATTTGTTACGCTTATCTTGTCGTAGAGACTAGGTGTCGTCATGATAGTTCACAGATGGCGAACTGAGATCTTGACACTAAATAACTTTATCAACTCTAGTAATTTCTCATGTATTTCAGGTCTAAATTAAATTTTATTCCTAAGCTCGAAATCGCTCGTATTAGCTATAGAAATTCACGGGGCCTTACACCAACCCGTCATGATGGCACCTAACATACTTACTAGGGAGGCCGACAATCACATAAACAACTAAACAAGTGAATGGAACATGCTTAATAACTCAACAACATATGATAGAAATCATTGAAACTCTACTCCAACCACCCCCAAAATATGGTGCCAATAAGTACATGAGCTACTAAGTATAAGTATAGTCTAAAACACTAGTATATCTGTTTTAATAATAGAATAATATTGAAAAAAATAAATAGATTGAGAGTCAAGGTCTGCAGACGTCATAGCTGCTACCTCAAGGTCTTCGAGCAGGTACTAGCACCAATCTAACAATCGCCACATCTAGAAGTAGTTGGATATGCACACGAAGTGCAGAGTATAGCACGAGACCGAACCAATGTACTCAATAAGTGTCGAAGATAAGCTTGATGATGTAAAAGAAGCACAAAATTATAAATGATGCTAGCTATCACCTATACAGTTTCATCTTTTTAAAAGTACAAAGAAATAATGAAATCAAGTCATAAAACATAGGAAGAAAAATTTGTATGTGTATGTGTACAGTTTCTCAAATACTCTGCTCAATCAATATTCAACATATATAGATGATATGTTGTTAAATAATGCAAATAATTATAGTGATTGGAAGTAAAGATGAAATGCAAAATTCAAACAAAACACTAGCAAGATTTCCTCAATATCCGCATGTACACCATCAAGAGATAAATATGAGAGGGTGACTCTAGGGGGATGGATCTATATTCACACGCAAGCACGTCCATTCAATGCGGTACTAGCCTAGTCTGGTCATATGTTCAATATCATAATCGGCCAGGCATGGTCACAGGAACAATAACACAATTCGCTTGGTATGGTTATACACTAACAATACAATCTGCATGGCGAGATCACAGGCATAACAATAAAATATGCCTGGCATGGTCACATGGATAACAGTACGATCCTCTCGTCGTGATCACTTGATATGACTCTAAAATGTAGAAGACAAGAAATTAAAGATAAAGGATATAATTTGAGAATAGACCCAACAATGTAGTAATTGAAAAATAATTGATAAAGATCAATCACCCAACAATTACATCATAAAGTGAACCTAAACTATAGGAATATCTTTAAGTAGAAGTGTGGTTCCACTAGAAGAACACCTTAAATAAGTTGTCATCAACAAAGGCATACCACCATTACAACTCTCAAAAGATAACTCATCATTCATCCTAGATTAGACTCCTTTAAATGAAGGCCTTAAGGGCTATCTATACTAGATTGGGTACTTGACTACAAATGATCCAAATGCCTATAAGCTAATTCTAAGAAACTAAGTGTAGTCACTTATTACAAGTATAGCCTCCATTTACATGTAGTCTTAAATTGATGGTAAATTACACACGTAACCTCCAATTGCAAAGTAGCCATCAATTGACATCCAAAGGCAAACTTGGGTCGTATCATCCTCCCCTTCTTGAAAAGAATTTGTCCTCGAGTTCCCACAAATTCCCCTATTTATTCACTTTAAGTTACTAATTAAATGTTAAAACAAAGATGGAATCATGATATAATAACAAATGTGAGTCAAAAACCCTTACCGTGACCCAAGACATGAAAATTCCCTCCAAAATTGCCCAAAATCGAGCTCTACAATTCAAGATGTGAAATAATACTCTAACTCATGATTTTGGATTTTAAAACTTTCTGCCTAGGTGCTCTTTTTGCGGTGGATGAAATTACCTCGCGTTTATTACGAAGCATAAATATACAGAGCTTCTAATTCTCTAATGCGAACGCGATATACCCGTCACGGATGCGTTGCATTCTACTCCAATGCCTGTGCGAATGTGACTCTTCTCCTGTAAACACGAGGCTAAAAGCTTGGTGCCCATGCCAGCCTCACCCTTCTACACGAACGCAAATCCTCAATTACGATTGTGATGCACAGACCCACTAGACCTTTGCAAACCCATAGCCTTGTTTACGAATGTGGAGCACAAAACCTCCTAACATTGAGCAAATATATGCGAACACAATCCCCATGTTGTGAACGCAATGAAGTCTGCACTATACACTAGATCAGCAATTCTATAAGGACAAAATGAAGGCGAACTTAATCTGAACTATCCCCGAGTCCCTCGGGAACCTATTCGAACATATCAATAGGTCCTAAAACATGAGGCAGACTTAGTTGAAGCCTCAAATCTAATCAAACAACATCAAAAACATGCATCGCAAACCTAATTCAAGCCTAGTGAAACTAGTGGATTTTCAACTTCTAAATCGATACCGACAGCTTTTCAACCAACTCTGATTGGCCTCAACATTTGTGCTCTATTCATAAATGACATAATGAACATACTCCAACTCCCAAAACCAAAGCCCGGGCCCCGTATCAACAAAGTTAACTCTTGATCAAACTTTCAAACTTTCCAACTTTTACCAATTCAAGATGAAATGACCTACGGACCTCTAAATCTATATCTGGACATATGGCTAAGTCCAAAATTACCATACAAAGTTATCAGAACCATCAAAACTCTATTTTACAGTCGTTTAGACATAAGTAAACATCTTGTCAATTCTCTCAACTTAAGTTTCCAACATTGGGACTAAGTATCCCAATTTATTTTGAAACATTCTCACAACATAACCAACCACTCCGACAAGTCACATTGAATAAGTAATAATTAGCGGAACAGTGCTACAATACTCAAAACAACTGACCGAGTCTTTACAGTAACATGGATTAAAGATTAATATTGATATCAATAGTTTTTGGCTTTGTAGAGAACTTGTGATATTCTCTTGGGGCTTTTTCTTTTTTGTTAATTTTACCTCAAACAATTACTTGAATTACTTTGTGTAATGACCCGATTGTCGTTTTATCTATTTGTACCATGTTTCCCCTTTTGATGCTTCACATATGTATGATTTAGGTTTTATTACTTGATGGGTTAATTGCTTTCTTTCTAGAAAGATTTCAAGTCGATTTAGACCCTTTGGCTTTAGAAGTCTAAATTGATAATATTGACCAAACTTTGACTTTTGTGAAAACGATCCCAGAACGATATTTTTGGGGCTCCAATAGATTGTTATCGTTATTTTAGTCATGGAATCGAATTCGGAGAATCGTAGGTCGATCTATATTGTTTTGCCGAAAATTGAGAATTTGAGGTTTAGAAGTTTGACTGTAGGTTAACTTTTGGATATCGAGTTCGGGATTTGATTTTGGGACTTGGAAAAGGTCTATTATGTTATTTAGAATTTTTTTTTTACAAAATTTTGTAATATTTGGAGTTGATTCGATAGGATTTGTATTCTTAGTTGCAATTCTAGAAGTTTTTAAACTTACTTTAAAATTCAAGCATTATGGTATCCAATTTGTAGTTCTAGAAGTTATATTTGTGTTTTGATCATGCGAGCAAGCTTGTATGATATTTTTAGACTTGTGTGGATGTTTCAGATGTGATTCGCAATGTTTTAGACTGAAAACAGAAAATCTGGTGTGTTGGTGCTCTAATGTCGCAATTGCGAGCACCGGTTACACAATTCCGAACACAGCAGGGTCGCAATTGCAAAACTAGTTTCACAATTGCGAGGACTGTCAGGATTGGGGTAGGCTCGCTTTTGCCATAATTGTGTCGCATTTGAAACGAGAACAGGCTTCACAAATGCGAAGCTATTATCATAATTGAGACTTCCTCATGCGCTGCAATGGCCGCATTTGCGAGAACTTCTTCACAATTGAGAGGCTGCAACTGAACAAATGTTAGAAAAGTCGGAATTTAGGTCTCAATTTTCATATTTAAGAATCCTATACTCGATAAGAGGTGATTTGGAGAAGACATTTTCATCCACAAATATTGGGTAAAGCAGAAATATAAAACAATATAGTATAATATATTCGGAAGTTCACATCAAATTGATATAAACAAGTGAGCAAATAAGTAGTTGCTGCGCTCATTAAGGATATGAATTGACAAGGAGAGGACACATTTCAAGATTTCAACCACCACCGCTCCTTTCATTCTCCTAAAGAGGGTAACACACCAACCTCCACTTCCTAAAGTAAAAGTAACGATACTATTTTATACTCCACATATGAATTACTTTAATCAAACGGTCATTACCTCTTTTCTTTTAGCTATACTATACTATATACAAGTAATGACTCTCATATTATGAGCTAATTGAAATTTAAAAAAAATATTTTAAAAGTTATGTTAAAATTTTTTTTTAAAAGTTGAAGTTATGTTTGAACATATATTTTATTTGAGAAAAAAAATCATATTTTGTTAGTGGAAGAAAAAATTTCAGAGGCAATTTTTGGGAACTTGAATGTTTTTAAATTTTTTTAAAAAATCTGATCATATTTTATGAACAAGCATTGGTTTAAAAAAAAGTTAAAAATAATAATGTCAAAATCAATGATCAGACTGGGGATAAATATAATGAGGGAGGGTGTATCGACCTTTCAATCAAAGACTTAAGTTTACATTAAAAGATTAAAAAAATAATTAAATAAGCAAATAAAGGAACATATTGGGAGCGTGTGGAGACAGAAAGTAAATCATTTCCAACCAAAAAAAAAGTGAATCATAAAAGGAGAAAGCTTCAACTTTCTGTCTTCCCATTCCTATCATTTTATTCCCTTTCTATTGTACTTAAACAAATTTCCATTGTATTCTTCTACCACATTACTTAGATCTTTATGAGGACATATTCAGGAGAAGAAGCCCTACAAGATAGATATATCAACTTTTCTTTGTTCTTACCCTAGAATCAGTTACCAATGTTTCTAAAAACCTCCATTTCCTCTACCAAAAAGCTCTTCCAAAAAACCCTAGATAGTGTCAAATCCTTTTTCGCCGATGGATACCAAAAGCTTCCAAAAAGCCCTCCATGCAGTCCCCTATTTCTTTGTGCTGGCGGAGCCGATACCAATGTCGGCCGAAGGTATACAGAGCTGGAAAAATATTATACTGACTTCAGTGCCCATTGGGATGGCGGAAAGGACAAACCCAAGAGGAAAAGCAAGAATAAAATAATATCTCCATCAGCAAATATCTCAAAGAAAGAAGACGATGTTAACCAAAAGATCGTTAGGTTCACCAAAGTGAGCCCAAGAAAGAGTAATTATCAAGTTTTGGAAAAAGAACGTGAAGATCATGATAGTTGTCAAGTTCTTGGCTCAAATGATGATTTAAAGAGGAAGAAGATTATGTATGATGGAAAGAAGAAATGCCAAGAATTTTCGAGTCCAGGAGATGAATTAAGAGAGGAAAGGAGTTATTTGGTGGCTCAAAAGCTAAAGGAATTGAAAATGTTAGAGAAGAATAACGAAGAGCACAGTTGGGATATTGAAGAAGTTCTTTACTACTACTCGCGTCTCAAATGCCCGACTTATGTTGAAATTGTTGACAAGTTTTTCATGGAAATGTACTCTGAACTTTTCAACCAGCAAGCGTCTTCTTTTGGGTATATTAATCATAATATGAGCCTCCAAAGAGTTAACTTGTATTAACTAGCTGCGTGATATCTTCTTCTGTTTCTTCTTTTGTTGGTTTTCTAGTGATCATCTGGAAAATAACACGAATACTTAGCTTGTCCATTATTCATCAGTTGTCTTGCTTCCTCTTTGTTCTAGCTTTTTCTCACAAAATAAATAGGAGTAATATAAAAGGAAAGATATATAAAAGAAGAAAATTGTCACTTCGATGTCGACCAGTATTAGTTTCTTTTTCCTCAATAAGTATATTTTTGTATATGATCATTAATTCCTTAAAAGAAAACATTTAATGCAATTACTGCTTTGTTTTTCTCGGTTGAAGTGTATAGCATGTAATATCTTTTATATCAAATAATCGCACGAGGAAGTGACATATGGAGCTGAAGACAAAAATATAGTTGAATCCGAAGGCGACGATACATTTTGTTACCGGAGAGAATGATACTCACAAAGATAAAATAAATGTCTGCCCTGTTAGCATTTAATGATGAGTGTTTTATAGCATTAAGTACACAACCCGTTACAAGGAATATGGCATTCACTGCCTCCCATTACACATTCTTCAATGGCTCTCATAATTGACAGTACCGAGTGACTTGATCGTAGGACCTTATTTCCTAGATGCAACAATAAATAGTGAATTATATTATCATTGTAAATGACACAAATTTTCTGGCAAATGCACACTACATTCTATTCAAAGCTCAATATAATGTTGATATTCCTCTTTACTGATATCGTTGCTATTGTACCCAGAAGCCTTGCACCCAGAAATACTATCTTTGCTATTTTATCTCCATCTCAAAGATAAATATTATATTTTTATTTAATGCATTTATTATTTTAAGACCAAATTAATTCACTTGTCCATAAACTACTATATATGGTAAATTAGGAGGCTCAAATTTCCCGTCATTATGATGGTTCGTTAGCTTATTTCACTGGTTCGAGACTATGGCTGAGGTTCACCCTCGAGGCCTACTGACGCTCGACCACGGGGCGATACAGACCAACGGCAATAATGAAAAAGTGTAGAGCTAACAAAATCTAGCGAGCTAAGCTCAGACCCGAATCATGACCTCAACTAGTTGTCCCATCTTCATATCTTTTGTAATTAATGCATTTGTACTATGTTTGAATTCCCCCTCCTATGTAGAGGGGATCCTTGTCATTTTGTAAGGGAGGGTTTCTCCATACTAAATACACAAGAATATTCTCTCTACTCTGTAACATACTCTCTTGAAATTATTGCTTTCATTTATTGTCTATATTTGTTGTGTTCCATCTATTGTTCTTCATTTATTGCGCTTATTATTGGCCATAAACAGCCGTCGTTGATTTTATTATAACTGTTAGTCGTCCATCGACAACCCTCGATAGCTCCCAGCCGAGCACCCAACTCAACCCTGTGGCCCCCGAATAGGTGAGATCGAGGCCCCGATTGGCAATTATTCGATTCGATTAACATCTTGTTTTTAAGTTCTTATCTTGATTCCTAGTACCTTACTTAGAATCAACAACCTAAAACTAGCATAAAAACAGATCACATATTTTTAGAATCCCATAATCATATTTAATTATTGTTACTATTTTTGCGGTAAATAATTTGGTGCCCAGTGTGGGGCTAAAAATAATAGTGATTATTTTTTTGCTTGTTTTATTACACAGCGCAAGTTATCTGTCATAGTTTTTCTTGCCCAACATCTTTTATTCCAGGTCAAAATGTCTGACTCAGCAAACAACAATTTTGAGAACCACGGGGAGAATGGCGTGGATATTTTAGGAGTTGGTATACTATAACGAAAACTTGATAGCACACCGAAGCCGATTCCGAAGGGTACGACCTCATGCGATGCCTAATGCATCAGAGCTGGTCCTCACATTAACCAGGGAGCATGCCGAGAAATTCAGCGGGAAACTCAAAAAAATCCAACCTGGACAAAAAGGGAGATTTCTTGGTATGTCGTTCGTATGATTATCAGAGGGACAGACATTCCCAATGACCCGCAATCAAACGAATAAAAATATCCCCTGTAATAGAAGAGTCGATCTGAGACCGCATGACCGAAGACACCCTTATATTCAGCGAGGAGAATCTCGAGACCTTGGCAGAACTATACAATAACGCGCCGCTAATTCTATTTCATTTAAGCAACATTCAAATTACATGTCTGCTCGTGGATCCAGGAAGCTCGGCTAACGTAATCAGGTCAAAGATACTAGAACAACTTGGGTTGCTCGATCAGATCATACCCGCCTCCCGGGTCCTCCACGACTTCAATATGGCCGGCGAAGTAACAAAAGGAGAGATTGCCCTCCCGATTGACATGTCCAGTACGGTTCAGAACACCAAGTTCCACATTATCGGTGGTGACATGAGGTACACCGTATTGCTTTGTAGGCCGTGGATACACAATATGAGGGCAGTGCCGTCAACTCTGCACCAAATGATAAAATTTCTAATAAAGGATGGTATAACAACTATCTATGGAGAATAACATGCGGGGAAAGAAATGTTCACGGTTTACTAGGATGCGCCGACTCCCATAAGCTCCACCTCGGATAAGTTTGGGAGCGTACAGATCCCCGAGGACTATGAAGAAGATTTTCTCGCTCCTTGAACTTTCGTTGCCCCTGAAGAGTTAGATGCAACAAAATCGAAAAGTTGAAGAACTGGAGCAAGTTGTTTTGATTGAACGCCTCCCAGATTGGAAGGTATACTCGAGAACGAGATTAACCCCCAAACTCAGGAAAGAACTCGTTCCTTTTCTTATTAATAACATCGATTATTTTGCTTGGTCCCACTTAGATATGATAGGAATCCTGCCGGAAATAACTACCCATCGATTGAGTGACGACCCCAGTTTTAAACCCGTGAAGCAAAAAGAAGACCCTAGTCTAATGTAAGACGTGCATTCATCAAGGACGAGGTAACAAAACTCCTTAAAATAGGGTCCATTAGAGAGGTAAAGTACACCGAATGGCTCACCAACGTAGTAGTAGTACCCAAAAAGGAAAATAAGTTAATAATGTGCATGGACTATAAAGATAGGAGTGCCCCAATGATTTGTTCCTATTGCCTAACATCGACCTTCTGATCGGTGCTACGCCTGACCACGAGACCCTCACCTTTCTCGATGCCTACTCATGGTATAATTAAGTTCAGATGAATCCCGAGGATAAGGAAAAGACTTCGTTCATCATGAAGTATGGTACCTACTGTTACTATGTAATGTCCTTTGGGTTGAAAAATGTAATGGCTACCTACCAACGCCTAATTAATAAAATGTTCGAGGATCAAATAGGAAAATCCATGGAAGTTTATGTTAATGACATGCTAGTTAAGTCCCTGCAACTAGAGGACCATGTGACTCATTTGTAGGAAACATTCGACATCCTCAGAAGTTACAACATGAAGCTTAACCCCGAGAAATGTGCCTTTGGAGTGGGTTCAGGAAAATTCTTAGGCTTCATAGTATCAAATAGGGGGATCGAGATCAACCCCGAGAAAATCAAGGCCATTGAAGAAATCACTATGGTAAATAATGTAAAGGCCGTGCAACGACTAACAAGGCGGATAACGACTCTCGACATATGAATAAAGGTCGTTGGATAGGAGTCATAATTTCTACTCTTAACTCAAAAAGAAAAACAACTTTGAGTGGACTCTAGAATGCCAACACGCATTAGAGGAATTGAAACAATATCTGACTAGTCCACCTTTTCTCCACATGCCTAAAGAGGATGAAACGTTGTACCAATACCTGGTCGTATCAGAAATAGCGATGTACTGGTTCGAGAAGATCAAGGTATGCAATTCTCTGTTTATTATGTATGTCAGGCCCTAGGGGATGCCAAAACCAGGTAACCCTACCTAGAAAAATTAGCTTTTCCGTTAATAAGCCATTGCAAAAATTGAAACCCTATTTTCATTGCCACTATATTTGCATCCTAACAACGTACCCTCTCTGAAAATAATCGCATAAGCCCGAACTATCAAGCCGATTGGCGAAATGTGCCAACGAACTCGGGGGGTATGATATCAAGTATCAACCTCGAATGACCATCAAGTCCCATATCATGGAAGACTTCGTGGCCAATTTCTCGCTCTCCCTCGTACCTGAGGTAGAAAAGGAACTTTTACTATAATCAGGCAACGTCTTCTAGGGTATGGACCCAGTTCGCTAACAGTGCCACAAACGTGAGAGGATTCGGACTTTGTATAGTCCTGAAGCCGCCTACATGTGGCGTAATCAAACAATCTATAAAAACTGCAAAATTGACTAACAATGAAGCTAAGTGTGAGGTTATGATTGTAGGTTTGGAATTGGCCAAAAGCCTGGGAGCTAAGACCGTCGAAGCAAAATGTGATTCACTCTTGGTAGTAAACCATGTAAATGGGATCTATGAGGTCCAAGAAAACATGATTCAAAGGTATTTGGACAAAATTCAAGTCACATTACGTCGTTTCAAAGAATGGACCTTGGTCCATGTACCTTAGGAGCAGAACAGCGAGACTGATGACTTAGAAAACCTGGGATCATCTGTTAAAGAAGATAACCTACTCCCTGGGGGTGTTATTCAGCTGTCTAAATTAGTGGTCGAGGAAGGTCATGTCGAGATTAATTCTACTAGCCTAACATGGGATTGGAGAAATAAGTATATTGACTATCTGAGAGATGGAAAATAACTCGCTGATCCAAAGGAATCGAGGGCACTGTGAAGCAAAGCATCCTGATTCTCGCTTGATAAAAATGGGACTCTGTACAGAAGAACTTTCGCTGGCCCCTTGTAGTATGGCTGGGGCCAAGAGACACATATTATGTACTTCGAGAAATTCACGAGGGTACTTGCGGAAACCACTATGGCATCGATTCCTTAGTCCGAAAGGTGATTAGGGCAGGCTACTACTGGGACAACATGGAAAAAGATAATAAGGAATTCGATCGAAAGTGCGACAAATGCCAAAAATTTTCCCTATGACTTACCAACCCGGCGAACAACTACATTCAGTCTTATCACCATGGTCGTTCATGAAATGGGAATGCACATCAGCGGACCTCTACCAACGATTCTAGGTAAAGCTAAATTCATTTTATTTATGACTTCCTATTTCTTTCAATGGGTGGAAGCCTAGTCCTTTGAGAAGATAAGAGAAAAAGATGTCATCGACTTTATTTGGGACCACATTATGTGTCGATTCGGGATTTTTTCTTAGATAATATATGATAATGGGAGGTAGTTCATCGAAAGCAAAGTCACACAGTTCCTTGAGGATCAGAAAATCAAGAGAATCTCGTCGACGCCTTACCATCTGTGAGCAAACGACCAGACCAAGTCCGCAAACAAGACCATCATTAAAAACTGAAAAAAAGAAGTTGGAAAGCACTAAGGAAAATGGAGATAAATATAGCCCGAAGTGCTATGGGCATATCGGACAACTTAAAAATCAAGCATAGGGGAGACACCTTTCTCTCTAGTGTATGGAACCGACGCTTTAATACCAGTGGATGTCGGGGAGCCGAGAGCCAGAATCGACACACCACTAAGAGCTTGAACAACAAGGCCATGGCTACGACCCTCGAACTATTAGACAAAAAGCGAGAAGCATTGCTAGTCCAAATGGCCGCCCAAAAGCAAATGATCAAAAGGTACTATACCAAGAGATCAAACCTCTGACATTTCAGAGTCGGGGACTTGGTCTTAAGGAACGTCACCCAAAACCCTAATGAAGGAAAGCTAGACCAAAATTGGGAATGAGCATATCGCGTCCTTAGAGTAATCGGCAAAAGGTCATACAAGCTCGGTACCATGGAAGGCGACCAACTTCCAAGAAACTGGAACATATCAATGCTAAAATGATACTACTGCTAAGGTGTCCGATGAAAGATTCTAAAACACCCTCAAGATCTAGGACCTCGGGCTCTTAAATACATGTGTTTCACTCTTTTCCTTGACTAGATTTTGTCCCTAGAAGGGTTTTACGGATAAGGTTTTTAATGAGGCAACATACATATGCTCACTAAGAAGACTCAACAAGTATTCAAGGCTTATTTTGTAATCAACCTTGAATATCGGGGGACATCCCCCGGAAGGTCACCTACTCGTAGAAGCCAGGATACATCAAATGAGGTTTCGATAGGAAAATAATATACCAGGCCAAATGATCGAACGAATCGTGTCCGTATAGAGGAACTTAGCCCTTAACAGCAAAGGCATGTATATTTGTACCAAATAATCAAAGAATACTTCCAAAAAGCATTTTGCGTTTCAAGAAAGCTCGATATTTTTGCAATAAATAGCTAGAGAGTAAAAAATGTCCCAAATACTCGGGGACTACGTCTACAACTCAAAACGATGTGACCCCCAGGTCGAAGATCCTAACTTATAAGCCCTCAAAGACACAACCTTGCCATTAATATCACTACAAGTCCCGAGATGGTACCCGACCTCGAGGACCTTCATCAAAAGAATATAGGCTCCAAGAAGCAACTAATATCACTACAAGTCTCGAGATACCCGATTATGAGGACCACTATCAAAAGAAAATAGGATCCAAGAAGCCAGTAATATCACTATAAGTCCCGAGATGGTACCCAATCTCGAGGACCTCCATTAAAAGAAGTTAGGCTCCAGGAAGCCAATGCCATCCTAACTCATAAGCCATCAAAGAGGCAACATCAAGATCACAAAATGGCTATAGAGCCAAAAACGTCCCGAACACTCGGGGACTAGCATCAATACTCAAGGCCACATGGCCCTCTGGTCGGAAACTACGAAATCGTAAGCCATTGATGAGGTAACAACATGTTTACAAATAACGGCTCTTGAGCTAAGAAATTCCCGATGACTTAGGGATCATCATCGATTGCCATCTGTATCGACTTATCAAAACCCGAGGCCATAATACCACATACGGGTAGCCTCGGTCTCGTAAGACTTATATAAGGCAACAACAATATCTGTAAGACCTCAAGCAAGGCATGAACCACGCGTGTACCAAGTGGAAATATCTATAAGACCTCAAAGGCATATGTAAAACTTGTAAGACCTTAATAAAGGCATAAAACCGACGTTTAGGCTATATATCGAACTTGTAAGACCCCTAAAAATGCATACCCTCAATATAGACACCAAAAATACTTCACTCTGGATTTAAAGGCTACGGCCAAGCACAAACAACTACAGTCGCAAGGCTGTACTAGCCAAAATAACACGACTCAATGACACCCGACCATCGCTATAAAATTATAGGACTAGAATATATTTTGGAAAGAACCTGTTAAATAGGATACCCTCGACATAGGCAAAAGCGCTTCAACTATGTCAGCTCCTAAACACTAGTTTTGAGATACTCAGCTTCCGATCCAAATCTCCCGAGGTGCTCGATCATCGTCATGTAATGACTCGCAATACGAGGTTTTTTGTTGAACCGTCGAAGATTCAGGCAAACATTATTTCTAAAAGTCCTTAACGAAATAAGATAAAGCATACATAAAAGGTCGTATCGACCCAAGGCATAAGAGCCACTATCACTTGCCCATACATAAAAGGTCGCATCGACCCAATGCCTAAAAGCCATCGTTGCCAGCCCACACAAAAGGTCGTATCGACAATGCGTAAGAGCATTAGAGCCAGCTTTAAATTTCAAAACTTGAGGGTTAAATGAACTCGAGTCGAAACGTGGCTTGGAAGATTGAACCTAAAATAGTTAACTAAATATGCCTAAGAGAAAAAGCATAAGAGCAACTATTTCTAGAAAATCCAGAAGGTCATACCAACCCAACGCGTAAGAGCCCAAGGGTCAGCTTGTAATTTAAATACTTGAGGGTCAAATGAGCCTGAGTTGATACCCGGCTCAGATACTGAACCCAAAGAAGTTAAATAGAAATGCCTAAAAGATAAAGCATAAGTGCTCAAATGCCAACTTATACTAAAAGGTCGTAACGACCCAATGTGTAAGAGCCATTGTCGCCAGTACTAAAATAAAATAACGTACTGACCTAATGTGTAAAAGCCACTATCGCCAACACTAAAAACGAAGTGGAAAAGAAGAAAAAAGAACGAAAAGTCGTTTATACATATTGCTCACAGAAGCATGTTTACAAGGCCTGAAAAACCTTTACAAAGAAGGAACCAAACAGAATCCCAATCTATCATCGTGCCTACATCTTTGATGGCTCCGCTAGAGGTTCCGCCCCAATGGTTCCGGCTCCAACCTCAGGTCTTTCAATCGCCTCTTCCCCTTTGGGGGCTCCACCTTAGTTCTCATCATTTGTAAGCCGCTACCCAATGCAACTCAAAAAGCAAATAGGATAGCACCCTCCTTTTCTAAGGTCTTCACCCTCTCGAGCTCGATAGACAAATTGATACCTCCCACTTCTATATCTTCGAGAGTCCACCTACGAGATTCTAACCAAGCATGCTCCATAGCTTGAGTCAATTTCAACTCGGCCTCCTCAGGCGCTCTCCTGACTCAAGCATTTATCGTAATGGTATCCTCTTTATGCGAAGAATAAGCACCTTAACTTCAGTTTTTATCACGGATAGTGCATCTACTAACTTAGAATAGAGACCTCTATATTTGTCACTATCCGCCCTCGTGCCATGAAGTTGAAGCCTGACTAATGCTATCTTTTCTCGGAGGGTATCCCTTTCAAAAGTTATCTCTCTCATGTGCCATTTGAGTTTGAGAACTTTTGAGTCTTTGGCTTGGAGCTCCTCCCTAAGTAGGGCACTTTCCTTCTCAAACTTCACCAACTAGATCTGTAACGACCCGGCACACCGTTACGGGAATTACCACCCCGTTACCTTGCATTTATATATTTATGCTTTTATATCAGTGTTAGAGTTTAACAGGTGAGTTAGGAGTGATTCGGGTTGAAAATGAGGCAAATGGCCTTGTTGAAGGGAGCTTGAATATGGAAAGTCAACCTGGAGTTGACTATTTAGTTATAGTGCTCGGAATCGGATTCTGATGATTTTACTAGTTCCGGGGGATCATTTATGACTTAGGGGAGCAATCGGAAACAAATTCGGAGGTCCGATGTAGTTTTAGGCTTGAATTGGCTAAGGTTGAATTTTGGCGAAATCCAAACGGTAGGTGAGATTTTTATCCGGGGGTCGGAATGGAATTCCGACAATTTCTATAGCATTGCTATGTGATTTTGGATATGTCTGCAAATTTCCAGGTCATTCGGACATCGTTTGATCGGATTTTGGATTTAATGTTAGTTTCGGAAGTTTTGAAGAAATTTAGTCTTGAATCCATGTGAAAATGGTGATTTAGACGTTTGGGATGGTGTTTTTATGATTGGAACAATTCCGTATCATGTTTTGGAGTATGTTGGTGGTTTTCGTTGGGGTCCCGGGGGCCTCGAAATGAATTCGGACCATCATCCGGGCATTTGAAACTTGGAAAAACCTGCAGAAAACTGTGCAGGCATTTAAGGCCCAGGTCGCATTCGCGAAGGCCAGGTTGGCTAAGGCATCGCGTTCGCATGACTGGATGTCGCGTTCGCGTAGAAGGGAAAGGGAGAGCTTCGCGTTCGCGTGAGGGACTACGCGTTCGCGTAGAAGAAATCCGGGCGGCTGTCGAGTTACTCATCGCGAACGCGTGGGGAGTCGTCGCGTTTGCGAAGAGGTAGTTGGGCAAATCATCGGGGACGCGTGAGGTTCTTCGCGGATGCGTAGAACAAATTGGTCTGACAGTAAATTAAAAACCAGAAGCAATGTAGTCGCGGGTTCATTCACCAAAAACACAAATTTTGAACCCTAGAGAGAAGAACTCATGGGAAAACGCTGGGAATTCATCGGGTATTCATCGGAGGTAAGTTTCTTGACTCAAAAACGTAATTTTATGGTAGAATTAACATCAATCTTCATGAATTTGGGTAGAAACTGTGAAGAATTATGGCCTAGGTATTGAAAACGAATTTTTGGGTTTTGAAAGGCCATTCGAACTCCGATTTTGATAAATTTTATATGCACGGACTCATGGAGAGACGAGTATCGCATTGGTACTAATTTCAAAAATTTTCGGTCATCGGTCCCGGGGTCGGGTTTTACCAACTTAGTGCGTTTATGCGTATTTCATGTAAATTGAATTGGGTTATGTTCCTTTGACCCGTAATTGACATAATTGTTGTGGTTTGACTAGATTCTACGTGCGAGGCAGCGAATTCTAAAGGAAAAGGTATTGCAGATGAGTCTTCGACCGGCTAGAGGTGAGTAGTTTGTGTATATGGTAGCCTGACGGTTCGAAACCCCGGCTTAGCACATTGTGACGCTAGTAGGGCGTGGCTCGCACCCCGTGGCAGGTGCGGGATTGATTGTGACTGGGGATTGAGACTTAGTCCATCCCGAATGAGTATAATATGATATTAGTGGTTGAAAAACACTGTGTTTGATATAATTGTGGGATGTAAGCCATGTTTGGGGCCTTGTGCCGACCTGTAGTATCCCTAGGGGATAGTTATATATGTGATAGCTATACTTTCTTAAATCACTGATCTCAGTCCTGGGTTGAAAACACAAGTATTTAATTGCTAAGTCACCTGTTTTGGAAAAATTAAATAGAAGTTAAAGTATTTTCATAAATTATGAACTGGAACCTGGAAATAATAATTTGAGTTGTTGTGTGACTTATATGATTGTTATGGACTGAGGATGGATCGGGCTGCACGCCGCAGCCGGTTGATATGAGGATCGGGCTGCACGCCGCAGCGATATTGCGCTTGGGCTGTAGGAGCCCTCCGGAGTCTGTACACACCCCCAGTGAGCGTCGTCGATGTTAAATGGATCGGGCTACACGCTGTAGCGGTTATGTTCATTGCATTGCATCTTTATCTATTGAATTATCTGTGATAATTGTATTGTACTTATGTTGCTAGTTTGTAGGAGGATCGGACTGTAGTTTAGCTTCATTTTGTGGTATTATATGGATTTCTTGCTTTCAGCTACTTGTATATATTTATTACTCACTGAGTACTTAGTACTCACCCCTACTCCCTGCACCTTTGTGTGCCGATTCAGGTACTCAGGAGAAGTAGACGAGCATTCCAGCTTTCACAGAGTCATATCGAGTTATTGAGGTAGCTGCCGACGTTCGCAGAACCTAGCTTCTTCTCTCTTTTCAGTTGTTACTTTATGTTCAGATTTGAGAATTTTTATACGGTATTCTCTACTTTTGTTCGGTTTTGTTTAGAGGCTCTAGACTTGTTACTCCAGATCTTTGGGAGTGTCAGTTATTTTTGCACTTCTCAGTATTTTGTTCGTTATTATTATTATTGGAGTTCTTTGACTTATATATTCTTCTTGAGATGTCCATTTAGGACTGATATTCATTTGTGATAAATAATTGTTGGTCTAAATGACCTAGCTTAATTGTTGGGCGCCATCAAGACCGGAATTGGGTCGTGACAACCGTGCTGACTGCGATTTCTGTTACTAGGACTCGCGAGTCATGAGCCGGTTTAGTAGGCTTTCACGGATCGGTACGTAGACGTCTGTATCTATCCTCGGAAGGCTACAGAAACTTTAGGAAAAACCTCATTTTCTTGGATTCACATCGTGCGATTTGTGTTATCACGAAACTAAATTTTTCCATATTCGATTCTCTCGTAGATGGCGAGAACACGTGCTAGCGGACGTGGCGGACGACCACCATTGGCACCCAGAGGCCGTGGTCGTGGTAGAGGTAGAGCAGCAGCACCAACACCTACTGACCCACCAGCTGACCAGACTCAGGGTCAGATTCCCGCACCAGTGGCCCAGACTCAAGACCAGATTCCAGGCGACAGACGCTCCGGCAACTCAGGTTCAGGCACCAGCAGTGCCTATTGTGATACCGGGTCTTCAGGAGACCTTGGCTCAGATCTTATCAGTATGCACAGGCTTGGCTCAGGTCGTTGCAGCCTCTACTGCAGCGTCTTCTTCACAGGCAGGGGGAGGGAATCAGACCCTCGTGGCTCGCACACCCGAGCCGGTGATACAGGGTAGTCAGGCACCTGGGGCAGCTCCAGTTCAGCCAGTTGCGCCTATTGCACCAGCTCCTGCTTATGTGGTTTCAGTTATGCCCGACGATGAGCAGCGTCGTTCGGAGAGGTTTGAGAGGCTACAGCCTCCGACATTCGGTGGTGCTGAGGGCGAGGATGCCCAGGGTTTTCTTAATAAATGTTAGCGTATGCTTTGTACCGCGGGTATTCTGGAGTCCAGCGGTGTTGCTTTCACCACTTTTCAGTTCACAGGTCCAGCATTTTAGTGGTGGGAGGATTTTGAGAGGCGTAGGCCTTCTGGGGCAGCGCCCCTCACTTGGCAGCAGTTCTCTACGGTATTTTTGGAGAAGTATGTGCCTCAGTCCCAGAGAGAGGAGATGCGTCATCAGTTTGAGTGGATGAAGCAGGGGGATATGACGGTTACTCAGTATGAGATGAGATTCACACAGCTAGCCCGTCATTCCATGTGGATAGTTCCTACAGACAAAGAAAGGATCAGGAGATTTAAAGATGGTCTTATCTATCCCATCCGTATATTGATGACCAGAGAGAGAGCTTCGGCAGTTACCTTTGAGGAGGTGTTTGATGCTGCCCGTCATATTGAGACAGATCGCCGTAGAGAGCGTGAGGAGAGAGAGGCCAAGAGGCCTCGTGGTACTGATAGTTACAGTGGTGCTCCATCTAGGGGCCAGCATCAGCATAGCAGGGGTCATTCATTCAGATCTCATCAGTCAGGACGTGCAAAGTCCAGGTTTCATCAGATCGTGGTCGTCAGGGCCATCAGGGTTATCAGGGTCAGCAGGGCTGTCAGTAGCGTCAGCCTGCATTGAGTGCCCTTCCAGCTCAGAAGTCTGCTCCTGTTTCCTCAGCACGAGATTCATCTGCAGCGAGGGGTCCTCAGCATCCCCTTCTTCCATCTTCTGGCCGTTGTTTTGAGTGTGGCGAGTTTGGCCATATCAAGAAAGAGTGTCCTCAGTGGCTTCGTAGGCGGTCTCAGTAGAGGGATCAGCCCTCGTCTTCTACTCCTGTTTCTTCAGCGCCAGCACAGTCGTCTAGGACTGGTGGCCAGGTATCCAGAGGTCGCCCTAGAGGCGAGGATCGCACGAGGCCAGACTCGTTTCTATGCTCTTCCGGATAGGAAGGATGCTAGTGCCTCAAATTCTGTCATTTCAGGTATTATCTCAGTCTGCCACAGGGATGCTTCTGTATTATTTGATCTCGGATCCACTTATTCCTATGTTTCTTTATATTTTGCACATCATTTGGTTATGACCCGTGGTATTCTTGCCTTGCCCATACATGTGTCTACCTCGGTGGGTGATACTATTGTTGTGGATCAAGTATATCGATCCTGTCTTATTACTATTGGGGGTCTGGAGACCCGAGTTGACTTGTTACTATTGGGCATGGTAGATTTCGATGCGATTCTAGGCATGGATTGGTTATCTCCTTACCATGCTATTCTGGACTGTCATGCTAATATAGTCACATTAGCTATTCCAAGTAATCCGAGGATCGAGTGGCGTGGCTTGACTGATTATGAGCCCGACAGGGTGATCTTTTATATAAAGGCCCTACGAATGATTGGCAAGGGTTGTTTATCTTATTTGGCCTTCATTAGAAATGTTGAGGCCGAGACACCCAGTCTTGATTCGGTCCCCATTGTGAGGAGTTTCCGGATGTATTTCCAGCAGACCTGCCGGGCATGCCGCCTGACAAAGATATTGATTTTGGTATTGACTTGGTGCCCGGCACTGAGCCCATTTCTATTCCTCCCTATCGTATGGCACCAGCGGAGTTAAAAGAGTTCAAAGAACAGCTTCAAGAACTCTTAGATAAGGGTTTCATTCACCCGAGTGTGTCACCTTGGGGTGCACCGGTATTGTTCGTGAAGAAAAAAGATGGCACAATGAGAATGTGCATTGATTACATGCAGCTGAACAAGGTAATAGTGAATAATAAGTACCCATTGCCGCGTATTGAGGACTTATTTGATCAGCTCCATGGAGATAGTGTATTTTCTAAGATTGATCTTCGATCGGGCTATCATCAATTCAAGATCAGGGACTTAGATATTATGAAGACATCGTTCAAAATGCGATATGGGCACTACGAGATTCTGGTGATGTCTTCCGGGCTGACTAATGCCCCAGCTGCATTCATGCACTTGATGAACAATGTATTTCGGCCATACCTTGATTCTTTCGTGATCGTGTTTATTGATGATATCCTGGTGTATTCACGCAGCCAGGAGGAGCATGCACATCACTTGAGGGTGGTATTGCAGAGGTTGAGAGAAGAACATCTTTATGCAAAATTCACTAATTGTGAGTTCTGGCTTGATACTATGACTTTTCTGGGACATGTAGTGTCCAGTGATGGTATTCGGGTTGATCCACGGAAGGTCGAGGCAGTGCAGAATTGGCCCAGACCTTCCTCAGCTACTGAGATTCGGAGTTTTCTCGGCTTGGCAGGCTATTATCGCCGGTTTGTTTAGGGTTTCTCATCTATTGCTTCACCGTTGACTAAGTTGACACAGAAGAATGCTCCCTTTTAAGTGGACAGAGGAGTGTGAGGCGAGCTTCCAAAAGCTCAAGACAGCTTTGACTTCGGCCCCTATTTTGATGTTGCCTACCGGTTCGAGGTCTTATACAATATATTGTGATGCCTTACGGGTTGGACTCGGAGCAGTATTGATGTAGGACGGTAGGGTGATTGCATACGCGTCCCGACAGTTGAAGGTGTATGAGAAGAACTACCCTGTTCATGATTTAGAGTTAGCTGTTATTGTTCATGCCTTGAAAATTTGGAGGCATTACTTGTATGGTGTATCTTGTGATGTATATACAGACCACTGTAGCCTTCAGCATTTGTTTAAGTAGAAAGATCTCAATTTGAGATAGCGGAGATGGCTTGAATTGCTTAAAGACTATGATATTACCATTTTGTACCATCCCGGGAAGTCCAATGTTGTGGCCGATGCATTAAGACGGAAGGCTATTAGTATGTGCAGCTTGGCATATATTCCAGTTAGGGAGAGACCCCTTGCAGTTGATGTTCAGGCGTTAGCTAATCAGATGGTGAGGCTGGATATTTCTGAGCCCAGTCGGGTGATGGCTTGTGTAGTAGATCGTTCTTCTTTATATGATCGTATTCGAGAGCGCCAGTATGATGATCCACACTTACTTGTCCTTAAGGACAGAGTTCAACATGATGATGCCAGAGATGTCACTATTGATAGTGATGGTGTGTTGCAGATGTAGGGCCGGATATGCGTGCCCAATGTTGATGACCTTCGTGAGATGATATTAGAGGAGGCCCACAACTCGCGGTATTCTATTCATCCAGGTGCCGCGAAGATGTATCAGGAATTGAGACAACATTACTGGTGGAGAAAGATGAAGAAAGATATTGTGAATCATGTGGCATGGTGCCTAAACTGCCAGCAGGTCAAGTATGAGCATCAGAGACCTGGTGGTGTGTTCCAACGTATTGTCATTCCTGAGTGGAAGTGGGAAAGGATCACTATGGACTTTGTTAGTGGACTCCCTCGGACAACGAGGAAGTTTGATTCAGTTTGGGTGGTCGTGGATAGGCTGACCAAGTCCGCTCACATCATTTCAGTGTGTACTACATACTCCTCGGAGCGGCTGGCAGAGATATTCATCCGTGAGATAGTGAGATTGCATGGAGTTCCCATTTCTATTATATCAGACAGAGGTACCCAGTTCACTTCTCAGTTCTGGAGGACATTTCAGCGAGAGTTGGGTTCACAGGTAGAGTTGAGCACAACATTTCATCCACAGACGGATGGGCAGTCTGAGCGTACTATTCAGATATTGGAGGACATGTTGCGTGCTTGTGTCATCGATTTCGGTGGTTCATGGGCTGATTACTTGCCTCTTGCAGAGTTTGCTTATAATAATAGCTATCAGTCCAGCATTCAGATGGCACCGTATGAAGCTTTATGTGGGAGGTGGTGTAGGTCTCCAGTCGGTTGGTTTGAGCTCGGCGAGGCTAGATTATTGGGGACAGAGTTAGTTCAGGATGCCTTAGACAAGGTGAAGGTGATTCGGGAGAGACTTCGCACAGCTCAGTCGCGTCAGAAGAGATATATGGACCGGAAGGTCTGAGATGTGTCTTATTCAGTAGGTGAGAAAGTGTTGCTGAAGGTTTCGCCTATGAAGGGTATTATGAGGTTTGGAAAGAAAGGAAAGTTGAGCCCAAGGTTCATTGGACCTTTTGAGGTGCTTAGGAAAGTTGGGGAGGTGGCGTATATGCTTGCTTTGCCACCCAGTTTGTCGGGAGTTCACCCGGTGTTCCATGTATCTATGCTCCGGAAGTATGTTGGAGACCCGTCACATGTGTTAGACTTCAGCACGATACAGTTAGATGAGGACTTGACCTATGATGTGGAGCCGATAGCCATTTTGGGTCGACAGGTTCGTAAGCTGAGATCTAAGGACATAGCTTCAGTGAAAGTGCAGTGGAGAGGTCGTCTCGTGGAGGAAGCAACTTGGGAGACCGAGCAGGAGATGCAGAGCAGATAGCTACACTTATTTGAGACTTCAGGTATGTTTCTTAACCCGCTCACGAACGAGTGTTTGTTTAAGTTGGGGAGAATGTAATGACCCGGCCTGTCGTTACGGGAATTACCACCTTGTTACCTTGCATATATATGTTTTATGCTTTTATATTAGTGTTAGAGTTTAACGGGTAAGTTAGGAGTGATTCGGATTGAAAATGAGGTAAATGGCCTTTTTGAAGGGAGCTTGAATATGGAAAGTCAACCTGGAGTTGACTATTTAGTTAGAGTGCTCGGAATCGAATACTGATGATTCGACTAGTTCCGGGGGATCATTTATGACTTAGGGGAGCAATCGGAATCGAATTCGGAGGTCCGGTGTAGTTTTAGGCTTGAATTAGCTAAGGTTGAATTTTGGCGAAATCCGAACGGTAGGTAAGATTTTGATCCGGGGGTTGGAATGGAATTCCGACAATTTCTGTAGCTTCTTTATGTGATTTTGTATATGTCTGCAAATTTTCAGGTCATTCGGATGTCGTTTGATCGGGTTTTTGATTGAATGTTAGTTTCGAAAGTTTTGAAAAAACTTAGGCTTGAATCCGTGTGAAAATAGTGATTTTGACGTTTAGGATGGTGTTTTTATGATTGGAACAAGTCCGTATCATGTTTTGGAGTATGTTGGTGGTTTTCGTTGGGGTCTCGGGGGCCTCGGGATGAATTCGGACCATCATCCGGCCATTTGAAACTTGGAAAAACCTGCAGAAAACTGTACAGGCATTTAAGCCTTTGCGTTCGCGTGGCCCGGGTCGCGTTCGCAACGGCCAGGTTGGCTAAGGCATCGCGTTCGTGTGACTGGACGTCGCTTTCGCGTAGAAGGGAAAGGGAGAGCTTCGCGTTCGCATAGAAAAAATCCGGGCGGCTGTCACTTTACTCATCGCGAACGCGTGGGGAAGCGTCGCGTTTGCGAAGAGGAAGTTGAGTGAATCATCACGGACGCGTGAGGTTCATCGCGGACGCGTAGAACAAATTGGTGTGACAGTAAATTAAAAACCAGAAGCAGTGTAGTCGCGGGTTCATTCACCAAAAACACAAATTTTGAACCTTAGAGAGAAGAACTCACGGGAAAATGGGTATTCATCGGAGGTAAGTTTCGTGACTCAAAAATATAATTTTATGGTAGAATTAACATCAATCTTCATGAATTTGGGTAGAAACTATGAAGAATTATGGCCTAGGTATTGAAAAAGAATTTTTGGGTTTTGAAAGGCCATTCGAACTCCGATTTCGATAAATTTTATATGCACAGACTCATGGCGAGATGAGGATCGCATTGGTACTAATTTTGGAATTTTTCGGGAAGCAGGCCCGGGGGTCAGGTTTTACCAACTTAGTGCGTTTATGCGTATTTCATGTAAATTGAATTAGGTTATGTTCCTTTGACCCGTAATTGACATAATTGTTGTGGTTTGAATAGATTCTACGCGCGAGGCAGTGAATTCTAAAGGAAAAGGCATTGCGGACGAGTCTTCGACCGGCTAGAGGTGAGTAGTTTGTGTATATGGTAGCGTGAGGGTTCGAAACCCCTGCTTAGCACATTGTGACGCTAGTAGGGCATGGCTCGCACCCCGTGGCAGGTGCGGGAATTGATTATGACTGGGAATTGAGACTTAGTTCATCCCGAATAAGTATAATATGATATATATAGTTGAAAAACATTGTGCTGACATACTTGTGGGTTGTAAGCCATGTTTGGGGCCTTGTGCCGACCTGTAGTATCCCTAGGGGATAGTTATATATGATATAGCTATACTTGCTGAATCACTGATCTCAGTCCTGGTTTGAAATCAGAGTATTGAATTGCTAAGTCACCTGTTTTGGAAAAATTGAATAAAAGTTAAAGTATTTTCATAAATTATGAACTGGAACCAGGAAATAATAATTTGAGCTGTTGTGTGACTTATATGATTATTGTAGACTGAGGATGGATCGGGCTGCATGCCGCAGCGGTTGATATGATATGAGGATCGGGTTGCACGCCACAGCGGTATTGCTCTTGGGCTGTAGGAGCCCCTCCGGAGTCTGTACACACCCCTAGTGAGCGTCGTCGACGTTAAATGGATTGGGCTACACGCCGTAGAGGTTATGTGCATTGCATTGCATCTTTATCTGTTGAATTATCTGTGATAATTGTATTATACTGATGTTGCTAGTTCGCAGGAGGATCGGACTGTAGTTTAGCTTCATTTTGTGGTATTCTGTGGATTGTTTGCTTTCAGCTACTTGTATATATTTATTACTCGCTAAGTACTTAGTACTTACCCCTACTCCCTGCACCTTTGTGTGTAGATTCGGGTACTCAGGAGAAGTATACGAGCATTCCAGCTTTCACAGAGTCGTATCGAGTTGCTGAGATAGCTGCCGACGTTCGCAGAACCTAGCTTCTCCTCTCTTTTCAGTTGTTACTTTATGTTCAGATTTGAGAACTTTTATATAGTATTCTCTAATTTTGTTCGGTTTTGTTTAGAGGCTCTAGACTTGTGACTCCAGATCTTTGGGAGTGTTAGTTGTTTTCACACTTCTCAGTATTTTGTTCGTATTATTATTATTGGAGTTTTTATGACACATATATTCTTCTTGAGTTGTCCATTTGGGACTGATATTTATCTGTGAAAAACATCTGTTGGTCTGGCTGGCCTAGCTTAATTGTTGGGCGCCATCACGATCGGATTTGGGTCGTGACAAGATAAAAAATGTCTAAACGCCGGGATCTGACAAACAGTTAGGAAATAGCAAGCGAAAACTAGGTAACCTGCTAAAAAAGGCAAGTCTTCTCATGATCGTGATGGTCCGCCTCAGCCTGATTCCGGACGAAAGTTTGATTAAAGAGGGCCCTGGCCCGAAGCATGAAAAAGGCAAGTTAGAAAGATAAAGATTAGGGTGATATGCAGGATTAACAAGAACTACCTGCTCGCAAAGCCTATTCATCTCAGTGAAGACGAGCGAAGCCTCGAGCTTGGGAATTCCCCAGGAGCGGCTATAGGCTTTTTAAGCGCATCTCTACTTCTGAGGGGCACCCCCACATCGAAAGGTTCTTACTTCCAGACATTATGTTTTCCCTCAGGAGTTAAGATTGTTCCCTGAGGAGAGTCACTCACCACCAAAACACAAACAAGGCCAATCAGAGTCGCCTTTTTCCCCTGCAGAGCTCCAAAATCGGTTTCCTTCGAACTTCCTACTGAATTCATCTCGGCTCGAGGGATATTTTGGCCATCGGTTGACTCGGATGCATCACCTAACACCAATACGCCAGAATGAAGGGTGATTTTAGCCAAGGGTCACTTGGTACCATTGGCGAAAGTCGAGAATCACAGGGTCTATCGGAGGCAAAGATGGCCCCACCTTCCTAAGGGTAAATGGGTAAGTATACCCACTGGGAAAACTGCCTTTGTATTTAGTTGTATCGTCCTCCAGAGGAGGGCTCTCCACGAGCATCGCATCCTCCTAACGACAATCAATCCTCACCCTTTTGACGTCTATTATTGAGCTGATACACTGAGACACAAGCCCTCGATGCCCCAGCTTCGAAGAAGGTCTCTCGACTTTGAAACCGGAAGCTCGTGAAAAATCTTGGAACGCATTCCTCAACACGAGGAGGCACTGCCACTTTGCCTTTGGATGGAAGTGAATAGGAGGAGGTCATGTTCTCTTGAGAAGCAGAGGCAAAACCTTTCACCATTATTGAAAGATTTCAAAAGAGAAAGGGAAGTTGCGTTATGGAGAAAGAACAAAGGTAAAGGTAGAAGGAACCTTTTTGGGAGAATGGTGGTGCAGTGATTTGTAAAGAACGTGATGAGATATATTTATAGAGGCCCCACATACATGCTGAAGGAGGCCAAAGGGATAACCAACCGTTGTAATGAATGCGAAGGCTTTCGAGGGTTGTGTGTAAACCATCTTTTGGTACCTTATAACTACCATCGTTACGGAAGTACAAGAGTGACAGGAATTGAAGATCGTTTTTATCACTTTCACTTTAAGAAACGCGGGAACTATCTGTATACGGTAAACTTGGAGGGTCAAATTTTCCGTCATTATGATGGCTCGTAAGCATATTTCACAGGTTCGAGACTATGGTTGAGGTTCACCCTTGAGGCCTACCGACGCTCGACCATGGGGTGGTGCAGACTAACGGCTATAATGAAAAAGTGGGGAGTTCACAAGCTGCACGTTTAGAGCTGACAAAGTCTAGTGAGCTAAGCTCAGACGTGAATCATGATCTCAACTAGCTATCTTATCTCCATATCTTTTGTAATTAATGCATTTGTACGATGTTGGGATTTTCCCTCCTCTATAAAAAGGATCCATGTCATTTTGTAAGGGAGGGTTGCTCCATACTAAATAAACAAGAAGATTTTCTCTACGCTCTAACATACTCTCTTAATATTACTGCTTCCATAGCATATATTTTTGTGTTTCGTCTATTGTTCTTCATTTATTGCTTATTATTGGCCATAAAGAGCCGTCGTTGATTTTATTATAACTGTTAGTCGTCTATCGACCTCGAGGCCCCCGAATAGGCGAGCTCGAGGCCCCGATTGGCAATTATTTGATTTAATTAACATCTTGTTTGTTAATGTTCTTATCTCGATTCCTAGTACCTCAATTAGCATCTACATCCTAAAAACTAGCATAAAATAGATCATTTATTTTTAGAATTTTATAATTAAATTTAATTACTATTATCATTTTGACGGTAAACAATTATATATAAATTTGATTAGTACCATTTTACATGTAAACATAAAGCATGGTCACTTCCTTCCGCTAATGGACGAGTTTTATTAAACTACAATTCTATGGATTGATTACGACCGGATAACGAAAAGCGGAAATATAAGAACAATTTCAAGATATGATTCCTCATTAACCAATACACTATATGCATATTTCGAAGAGAGAATGTTTCACCCTTATTTGAAGCAAGTATATCTTCTTGTAAGTGAAAGTGTTGGTCAAGGGGGGTGGAGGGGGGGGGGGGGAGGGATTGTTGGCCTTCTTAATCTTTATTTAATTTGCTTGATAATCAACTAGTTTACCTAGTAAGTCGACTATAAATTGCACAAGTATCAACAGATATTAAGTGCATAATGAAATGCGAAAAAATAAAGTAATAACACAAGAATTTTTTATAATGGTTTGGAATATGAATCTTAGTTCACTTTCTTTGGATGGCAAGTGAGTTCTCTCTTCAAAGCTTCGTGATGTGCTGAATACACTTTTGTTACGCATCAATTGCTCTCTTATGCTACATACACTTTCAACACTTTTTGTACAATGTCTCCCCAATATTTTTCTCTTACTATTCTATCTGAATATTATACAATAAATCAAACTCAATTACAATGTTTACTAAGAGTAGAACAAAGAGCTCAAATTGGTCAGACAAAGTATATCCTCATTGTTCTTGGTCTTCGACTATATATAGCTTAAGTGAATATAAATTTTTTGAATCTTATTCTTGATCAATGGAGGAACAATATCACTATTTTTGTTAAATAAGATACCAAATTAAAGTGGATGATTGACTCATTCCATACTAGAAATAATCGCAGGAAATCCTTTGATAACCCGGATTCTTATTTCTCAATGATATTCCACGATCAAGACAATTGGCTGAATCCCGTGAAACCATTTCATAGAAGTTCATTGATATCTTCTTTTTATAAAGCAAATCGACTTCGATTCTTGAATAATCCACATCACTTCTGCTTCTATTGGAACACAAGATTCCCCTTTTCTGTGGAAAAGGCCCGTATCAATAATTCTGATTTTACGTATGGACAATTCCTCAATATCTTGTTCATTCGCAACAAAATATTTTCTTTGTGCGTCGGTAAAAAAAAAACATGCTTTTTGGGGGAGAGATACTATTTCACCAATCGAGTCACAGGTATCTAACATATTCATACCTAACGATTTTCCACAAAGTGGTGACGAAACGTATAACTTGTACAAATCTTTTCATTTTCCAAGTCGATCCGATCCAGAGAGGTTTTTCTGATGGTAAGCAACCTCCACATAGGAGGTTCTTGGAGGGAAGGATATACTACCATCCCCAGATCCCACTAAGTGAATTATACTGGATTGTTGTTATGCTATGTTGTTATGTATCTTGAGAGGTCAAAAACCCAATGGAGTAGATCTTTGGAATAAACTTTCATTAATGATTCTTTTCAAGAATAAGTGTGGATCTTTATAATGACTATTCCTTATATCGTGATGCGTATCAACAACTTTCCTTTTGAGGAAATGATTTGATAGTTTTGTGCGTCTTCATGATTGATATTGCCTTACTTCGAGGGCTCGATTTATAATCCGAGCGAATCTTCAGGCTTGACACTTCGTTTCTCTTGAAGAATGTATTGAGGATTCGTGTGATCCTTTAGGCATGATCTTCAACTCAAATTTTTAGATTTGATTTTCCTTCCTTAAACATCTTGGACAACTTCCTTTTGTAGATCTTTTATACTTGTGACGATCTTCTTTTTCCTTTTTTTTTTCGCTTTGCGTCTTGTCTTAAATGTTACTTCAACTTTGGTACCTATAATAAATATAAGGTTATTTTTTATTATTAAAACTTAGTTCTAATAATCTCCCTCTATTTGATTAAGATAAAATAACTTATTATACTTCCCTATTAATGCTAGTAGTCGACTCCTCCTAGCTAGCTAACTCCCCCTATTTGGACCAATTAGTCACCTACTTAACTCCCTCTTAGAGTAGTCAGCTTCCTCACATAGTAGTCAGCTTCCCCACATATGATTTCTTACTTCCTCCCTCTGGCATCAATCAAAAAGCATAAAAGGAGAATCAGGAACATGAAAAATACTACCTCCGATTCAAAATAAGTGATTTTTTGGCTTTTTTTTGTGGTCCAAAATAAATGATTTTTTTTTATTTCAAGAATGACTTAATGATGTTTTTCCTACATACATTATCCTTGGAGTAAATAGTATTGGAATATATGTTAGGAGTGTTTATGTGAGATAGTAAGGTTAAAATGGTCAATTCTATTGCTAATTAATGCTAAAAAGTAACTTTCTTAATATGTGTAAAAACATAAAAAAAAAATACTTATTTTGGACCGGAGGAAGTATCGAGTATAAAGGATATATAGTTATCTAGGCATGTAGTGGTAAAAGTAATTATCCTAGGGATTACAACAAGATGACTGGATTGCCAGTCCAAAAAAATTGTCTTAAACATCCTATAAACACATTAGCGACGTAGAAATATATAAGAGTGTTGCAGATGGAATCCTTGAGGCAGTCAAAGATGGCATCCATGGTGAGGGAAACTCTATCAATTTTGTCGTGAACTTTTTCCTGAAGGCTCTCACTGCATTCACTACTATCTTCTGTAGTTTGACATGTATCTTGGGCACATCCGAGCCTATATCTTTGGAGATATTGTGAATATCCCCAATTGTAGAATGATTGGAGACGAGCATTTCCTTGATGATGTTCAAAATTTTTACCAATAGTATCATTAGAGGGTATCAAAGTAGATGGTCAGAAGATAGAGGCATTGAAGAATTGGCCCAGACCTACGATGGCAACCGAGGTACGTAGTTTTCTGGGTTTGGTAGGATATTACATGAGGTTCGTATAATGATTTTCTTTCCTTGCAGCGCCGGCCACTGACTAGATTAACATATAAAGTAGCCAAATTTCAGTGGTCAAATGAATGTGAGCGAAATTTCCAAGAGTTGAAGAACAAGTTGATCACAACTCTAGTTCTTTCACTTGGAGAGGGATCTGAGTGTTATGTTATTTACTGTGAGGGCCCAATGATAGTTGAAGAACAGGTTGTGCACTGATGTAGCACAAAAAGGTAACTTCTTATGCTTCCAGATAGTTGAAGAAGTAGTAGCAGAATTATCCTACACATGACTTGGAGCAAGCAACAATTAGTCATATACTTATGATTTGGAGGCACTATATCTATAATGTTCATGTTGATATTTATATAAATTATAAGAGTCTCCAGTACATATTTAAGTAGAAGGTGTTGAACTTATGACAGAGATAGTAGGTAAAATTTCTAAGGACTATGACGTTGGCATTCTTTATCATCTAAGTAAAGCAAATTTTGTAGGTGATGTTCTTAGTTGTAAGTCCGTGTGGAATTTATCTTAGTTGCAACCTCAAAAAAGAGAGTTAGCTCATGAACTCTATCAGTTTACCAGCTTGGGAATTAGATTGATAGATTTGGAGGATGCAGGAGTTGCAGTTCAGAATACAACTACCACTTGTTTGTGACTACAGTGAAACAAAAACAGAGGGCTAACAGAAATAGAAGCTCAAGAAAGAGAAATTAACCAGCAGCTAGTACTCTTTCATGATTTCAAGGGTTGATATCTGATCGACCCAGACAATCTAGAGCTAGTCACGCCTCACAAGCAGTGGCGGAGGCAGGATATATATTAAGGATGTTCAAAAAAATTTGGATTGCAACTCACGAGAATCAAACCTGCAATCTTCTATACATTTTGAATACTTTAACTACTGAGCCAAACATTTGCCTAGTGTGAAAGGTGTTCAAAACATAATATATAGAGTTAAAAAATAGATTTTGTCTTATATACCCAGTGTAATTTTTCGGCAAAGGGTTTTCGGGTGAACACCTTGCGCCCCTGCCTTCGCCCCTGCTCACAGGCTTCGGGATCCTAGCATCGAGGTGTTTTTAGTCAAGGTTGTTCACTTTACCTAGGTGTGTTGATTGTCATAGACTCCATTTGGGTTGAAGCCAGTTGGGTGTAGATTGTTTATGGCGGGTCCAGCCATTTAGTGGTGTAGCTGAGGCATCGAGATCAGTTGCAGCTTCTTCAATACCAACACGTCCACAAGGGCAAGTTCCTCAGACACTAGTGGGCTGTGATAGAGGCTGGGGCAGAGCTCTTACTACAGGCGGTCCAAGAACTGCACCTACTCTCTGGTGGGTCATCAGTACCGACAGACTTCATCAAGCATGTTTATAGGTACTTTATTAGTGAATTCTCATAATGTGTATGTGTTGATAGATCCTGGATCTACACTAACATGTGTCACTCCCTTTGTTGCTACTAAGTTTGGGATAGAACCAGAGAAGCCATCAAACCTTTTTAGGTAGCCACCCCAGTTGGTGATTCAGAAGTAGCTAGGCGTGTTTTTAGAGGTTGTACTGTTGTGATTGGTAATCGTAGTACTACAGTTGATTGAGTTAGAAATGGTTGACTTTGATGATATACTTGATAAGGATTGGTTGTCTTCTTGCCATGCTGATGTTGACTGTATTACGAGACGGTCCAGTTCAATCTCCTAGAAGGATCAGCTATAGAACGGTAAGATATTTCAGCATTACCAAAAGGTAGATTTATTTCGTACCTTGAGTCGAAGAAGATGACCGTCGAGGGATGCCTATATCATATAGTTCATGTTCGAGGCACAAAGAAGAACACCGATGTCACAACCCCATCGCCCTACATGAATATATCGTGATGACACCTAGTCCCTATGACTAGGTAAGCCTAACAATGCGCAAGATAAACCAAAATTTGCGGAAGAAAATAAATAAAACTGAACTAGAAAAATAAATGGTGTTTAAGACACATACCACAATAATTCTTGAAGCTAATAAACTCCCAAAATGATCCGAAAACTTACAAATCACAAGCTAAGAGATACATAGGAGGCTCTAACTCAAGAATATCTATATAAATGAGAAGTATGGGAAAAGCTATACTTATTACAAAAAGCTGGAAAGGGACTCCTCGGTCTGCGGACGTAGCAGATATACCTTGAAGTCTTTACCGATACGCCTCCTTCCATGGCTGACAAAACTGACGAGGAGTACCTGTATCTGCACAACAAAAATGTGCAGAAGAGTAGCATGAGCACACAATGGCGGTGCCTACACTACTAAAAATTAGAGCTATGGCAACACTTTTTATTGCTACGGTTTTTGATCCGTTGCTATAGGTGGTCTATTGTTACGGTTTTAACCGTTACTAGTAATTATTAGAACTATCGAAACACTTAGTAACTGAACCGTTGCCATAGTCTGCATATATGGCAACACTTTGTATAACCGTAACAATAAATCAGTCTATGGGAACGGTTATCTGTTATTAATTCCCTCTTTAGTCCCACCCAAATTTTTAATGCCCGCTAAAATATTGGGAGGGGACCGCCATCTAATTTTCTTTTTGTTTTTTTGTTTTATTCATGGTATTTGGAAATAGACTAAACCCCTAAAATAGCTAATACATGTACATCGTCTCCTCCATAATTGCTCCTCCAAAATTGCTCCTCCATTACTCCCAAAATCACCTTCAAATCAGATTCAATTAGCGAAAATCCATCAACAATCGTCAACAATCTCAACAATCGTCAACAATCGTCAAAAATCATTGCGCGCCTGATTCCGCTATTGATTTAGAGAGACCAAGTTCAGCTTTTTAGGGCTTCTGTTCTTCTGCAGATCGACAACAATCGTGTTCCTTCTGCCTGTAATTCGTTTTCCTTCAAAGAAACCTCATCAGCAAATCGAGTCGAGGACGTGCTAGGTTGCTGCTCTTCGTAATCTCCTTCTCGGGCGAACTCGGCTGAGAAATCGAGTGGTAAGCACATTTCTTCTCTCTGTATTTACCAATTGTATGAATTTACTTCTCAATTTGAACTGCATGTTCTTGTTTTTGGCTGAATATATTGTGTTTTTGAGTTTGAATATGTGACCCGCAAGCTCTCTGCTCCTTGAATATTCCCCACATCTGTAATATCCAACAGCTAGAAGATAAAGTTTTTCTCACTTCTATAGTAGACTATTTGAGTTTGCAAGTTAAACTATAAAAAAAAGAAAAAGAAACAGATGCTTATGTTTGTTTCTATCCTCTCGCTACTTGCTATTTCTGTGTTCGACTCCTATTTTTCTGCTTTCTTTTAGGCTCAAAAACCTCAACTCTGATGGTATATTGTTGTACTTGTTATTGTTACTTTTTGGATTTTCTAAGGTTTCAGTTTAATCTTAGTTGTGTTTATTTTCATTTTTTGTGCAGTATCGAGAGATTTTGTTGAAGACTGTCAATTTTTGTAAGTTTTTAGTCTTTCTTTAGTCCATATATTTATATTATTGTTGCTACTTGTGATTTGTTGATTAGTGTTGTTGCTCCTGTTCATTCTCCATTATTCTTTGTATATGCATAACTAGCCTTAAGTTCAGTTCCTTCCTGCCATATATTGGGTTTCAATGTTTACTTTAGTTGTTGCACGATTTAGAGTAATTGCAAAAACACAAAGTGCCTCTAATACAAGCATTCCTATATCAATAAAAATCTTCTTTAGACCTCTAAGAAATGTTTTATTGTCTACTGTATAGCCCTCACTCTTACCGGCCTCTACTAACTTCCTAAAGGAATTCTACAAAGGCCTTTTGAACATTGCTTCTAAGGAGTGAACTGGTAGCACTTCGATAGTAGTTCTTTCTCTGTTGAAACCGCTCCAATAAGTAGTTGAATGTATATCTAATGAGTGAACTGGTAGCACTTTGATAAGGTGAAAGTGAAACAATTACAAAATATAGATACAAGGAAGTAGCATGCGAAGTTTCATATATCAAAAATCTGCTCTACCGGAGAAATTGCCATACATTGTAGTGCAGGTAATCTCAAGTTTAATTTTATGTTTTAAATTTTAATCATACATTGAAAGTTTGCTGGATTTAAGTATGCGTATCATATGTATCTTGTATTTTTTCTAGTACATGGTTCTTATTTCAGATATTGTACTCCAAGAATTTGTGAAAATATGTAATTAAAACAAAGAGAGAAATAATCAGCTTTATTTCATTAGTACGGTTGTAGTGTTACATTTGGCCTATGAACCACTATAGCAACAAACAGTTCCCTTGCTTACTTCTTTTACATCCTTGATAAAGCAGCAAAAGTTGATTTAAGGCTAAGTCAATCAACTATTAGGCGTTGCTATGATGTATATGACATGCATATGTTTACAGGCGTACATGACTTGTAAACAAAAGAGACTTCCTTTTACACATAATATTGATTCGTTGATTACTAAATCCAAAAAGAGGAGCTTCCCATTAAGTTTAATTCTTTTTGTGTCCATTTTATGTTGTTTTGCCAACGAAGAAGCCTAAATACTTTCAGGAACTTTATAGGAGGCAAAGTAGCTATTTACTTTCAGGAACTTTGGTCCATTCCCTGCATCAGTTGCGGGTTAACAAAAGAGACCTCCTTTTACACACAATATTGATTCGTTGTTTACTAAATCCAAAAAGAAGAGCTTCCCATTAAGTTTTATTCGTTTTGTGTCCATTTTATGTTGTTTTGCCAACCAAGAAGTCTAAATACTTTCAGGAACTTTGTAGGAGGCAAAATAGCTATTTACTTTCAGGAACTTTAGCCATTTAGTTTGAAATGGATGTTGAAATTTGGTTTTGGTGTCATGGACTCTTAGGGAATCAATTTCTAAGACATAAAATAGGTAAGATACTAGATCTTCTATTTGGATAGTGTGGTCCATCACGATATTAGAGAAAACTGGAACGTTGGCTTAGGTGTAGAAATATGAAAGTATTGGACATGTCATTTACATCACAGATTTTACTAGTAACTGGAGCCTTCTTATTGCTAGTTGACTGTTGTGCATGATTAATTATTGTCCAATCCACACCCTTTCTATTTTTCACTCCTTTAGAACTTGATTCATTGGCCCCAGCAGCCTCCAAACGAGCTGTATGCGCGCCTGTTGAAATTTGTTCAGAGTTGCCTATAAACTTTGTAATTGTAAAAGGTATACCAATTTATAGCCTAAAAAGGGAAAGTCAATTATAAAGATATACCTTTGCTAGGATATTCTGGAAACGCATTCGATTTCACTGCCTGAACCGTTGGATTTCAACTTGCAGTACTTTCCATTAGCTTCACAGTTTCTACAAAATGATTTGGACCAATGCAAATAAATTTGGGTGCGACTATATTCTGGTCGCCCAAAAAGTACCTCGTATGGAACATCGGAAATATTGTACATCATTGTACAAGAAGATGGAAACTGAGTGATACTACTGTAAGATCCAAAGGCAAGGACGTCATAATGAGGACCTCTAAGGCAATTGATCCGATCAAAAGATGTTGAGTAGTTCTTGTTTGAGGAACAATTGAATAAAGTGAAGCCACCATATGAGCTCTGATCAAAAGTAAACATCGAAGAAGATGAGTCTATGTTTGAAATCTGCCTAGGAAGACACGAAGCATTGAGTTCTGATAATCTTATTGTCTATGACTTGTAATTAGTTGCCTGAACAGAAACATTGGCTGATATTGGAATATCTATGCTCTTGCTAGATGCCTGCAATGGAAACTGGAGCATGAATTGAGTAACATTGTCTTTGGTACAAGATAATTCGAACATACTTTAAGACTTGATCCTGAATTCAGTGCTCGTGCAACTGGAGAAGCTGCGTCTGCACAACAAAGTGCTATTCAACCAATCAATCGCCCATCCGCTGGCAGTAGCAACCAAGGTTAGTCCATAGCAAATATGACACGTCTTCTCTTTCCTCTTCTTCTCCTCTTTTTTATGTTGCTTCTCACTGTGCCATTCCTTTTGGAATGAACTAGTAAGGTAAAAGTGTTACATAAATTGGAACAGTGAATATACTAGGGTGGGCATAATACCGACCGAACCGACAAAACCGGCCAAACCGTACATTTTGATTTTTCGGTTTCGGTTTAATTGTTTTTTTGGTAGGTTCACGGTTTTAAAATTATTAATTTTTGATTTTTCGGTGCGGTTTACAGTTTTTGTATTTCAGTTTTCGGTGTGGTTTTCGGTTTTCGGCCGAACCTTGATGATTGGTTGATTAGTATATATTTTTGGCAAGATTCGACAATCAAGTAATGATGATTGGTATATTGCATAGCTAATATTGGTAAAGTTAATTACCTCTCATTCATTTGATTGGTGACGGAATGTTGTTTCCTTTTTGTTCTCGTTGTTGATAATAACATAAATACATTTAAGCTTGTAATAACAATTAACGACATATAAAGCATTCAATTATGTGATTAATTATCATTAGTAGTAAGTAGTAATAAAACAATATATAAATTTCTCGACATGTTTGGATCGACTCTGCTAAAGGAAGGGAAATATAGAAGAGAGTTTTATTTTTAATGGCTGCATGTGAGATATTGGTAAAGTTGCCTAAACACTACCCGCCTAGACTCCTATTTGTAGGATTATAATGCATTTGTTGTTGTTGTTGTTGTTGTTGTTATTATTATAGTAACAAAGTGAACACTTACATTTTAAATCCTCAACATTGCTGTATTAGAAACTAGAATTCGCAGCATAAACTTACACAGTAAACTCTACCTACACATGGTTTCCTAGATTGTTCATTGCATAAACTTACAATCAGAGGGCTCGTTTGATCATTCGTATCTCCTAAGCCCAGTTGACCAAGTTCACCCAACCCCCATGTCATTACTGATCCGTCATCTATGAAGTTAAATTAGTCCAAAAATGAAGATGGGTGAATACACAATTGATATTTTCTCACAATAAAATTTTTGCATCGTGCTTTGAGTATCCCAGTATAATTTGTTTTTCTGTTTTCTCCAGTACTGAGGATTTACCGAGTGGAAAGAAAGATTCAAGTTAGCTAGATAAGTTTGAGTGTTTCCATAGCATGGAAAGCAAGTACTGTATCAACCATTGCTCTCTACTATAGTAAATATAAATTGTCAATGCGTAAGCCTTTTTTCATTATTAGAATAAATTGAAATATATTAGCCATTTTTCTCCAGTATAATATAGGTAGACTAACACCAATTTTCTCTATCACTATAATATAGATATAGTGAAATACCATCAAAAGTGTCAGTCATCTTTCTTTATTACTACAACACAGAATGTCAGCCATCTTTTCTAACATATACAACCAAACGTGATTTGCGTCTTGTTAGAGAATGGTTTCAACTGGTGGAATTTTTGCCTTAGGATTATTCACTCCAGGCAACTCTACATTCAGTTGTTCTTGTCTTGTTAGAGTTAAAGAGTAAATGTTTTCTTTAATCCATTTGGCAAATATCATTTTATACTACTCTTTTGTAGGTGGAGTAGATGAAGAGATGGAAGATGGAGGGAGTGATGAAGATCTCGACCTTACTTGAATTTTGAATTGTTGATTGTTGTAGATGCATGTGGCGGTTTCTAGGAATGTTTGTTATCAAAATATTTTAAAAATTTTGATGTTGAAATATCAAATGTATGCTATTGATTTCATCACTATCTTAATTTTACTGTCTTATAGTTTATTGTATATATATGTAAAATCTTTATTTACAATAGGGGCACTATTTTTAATTCAATTAAATTGTTAAAGCTAACAAAACCGTTGCTATAGGATCTGAAAACAGTTCCAAAATCATATAAAAATTGTTGCAATAGGTAGATCAACCGTTGCCATAGGACGTAGAACCCGTTCCAAAATAATCTAACAATCGTTGCAATATGTTAGTGAACCGTTGCCATAGTATCTACAAATCGTTCCAAAACAATCTCCAAACCGTTGCAGTAGATAGTTCAACCGTTGCAATATCTTAAAGAAAATCGTTGCCATTTCTATTATACCTGTAACGGTTTTGATAGATATCGTAACGGTTTGTGGCCGTTGTATTAAACTTTATGGTAACGCTTATTAACCGTTGCAATTGATAAGAATAATCATTCTAACAGGAGGAGAGAAAACCGTAACGATAGAGTATGCTATAGTAACGGGTATTGGAACCGTTCCAAAAACCGTTCCATAAACTCTATAGCCACGGAAGCTGATGGAACGGGTGCTGAACCGTAGCCGTAAAGCTATGGCAACGGTTGGCTTACCTATGGGAACGGTTTTCCCTGCGTAGCCATAGGTGAATTTTCCAGTAGTGCTAGTAAGTATCAAGACTAACCTCGGTGGAATTTTGACGAGGAACAGTCGAGACACCTATCGGTCAATAAACGGTATAATCATAGGAATAATGATAACGACATATGAATATGTAAAGACTGCATGAATGACCAAAAATACTACAATTCACAATAAGGGACAAATACAACAATTAACAACAAGAATATAATAAACGATAATACAAAACAACGACAGAATCACAATCCAATTCCTAAGGTCACAACATAGCATGGGAAAAGACAAGTCAATAACTCATATCCTGCAATGTTGTTCACAAAAGGTCTTATTCAACTCTTTCCACAATTTTACCAAGTCTCGGGTAACCACAACTCGTAAAAAGTCCAGCATCTGAAATATAACAAATGGGCATCTCGTGCCCTATCAACCTTATGGTCAAGCTGACAACTAATTGGCCAACTAGGGCCACTCTCAAAAATACAATGGACAACGAGGGCGCACCTCCACCCTTAGCAAAATCAGGAGGAATTCACCTCTAATAAGAGTGTTCAGCTACGTGTATGCTTGTGTAAGTGTATCTAACAAAATTCTACCAGCTAGCGAACATGAAAAGCACAACGGAATACACGTATGATGTTTCCTCACAACTCACAAGCGGTAATGCTCTCATAGATAAACAACCCATAATCACAATATAAAACAAATAGGAATTCCTCCACAGGCCATCACAACTCTATATAATCAATCTCTAACATAGCCCACCTTATTTCACCACGTGTGCAATAAATAGTATAATAGGCACCGCCTTATTTCGCCACACGTGCATAACAATGTCCCACCTTATTATGCCACATGCACAACCCACATATAAGCATATAACATATTCTGCCTTATTACTCCGCATGTGCAAAACATCAATAACAATAATGGCGCGGCAGAGACCTCGTGCAACCCTTCAATAACAACCGTACGGTAGAAACCTCGTGCATCCTAGTAGCAACAACTGCACGGCAAAGACCCCATGCATCACAATCTCAACAATCGCACGGTTTAAACCTCATGCATCACAATCTCAACAATCGCACGACAAAAATCTCGTGTATCACAATCTCAAGTACTACACAATAATGACAATATACACAAGAACAAAGCAAGAGAATTAACTCAAGAAATTCCATTCACCAAGAGACTGTACAGCTAACTCACGAGGAATAACCGAAATAGGGAAATACTAAGCGCAATACGAACAAGTTAACAAGGAAGAAATAATACGAAACAATGACTCCAAAATACTTAGTTCAACAACAAGGAAGCTAACATGAATCAAATAATTACAGTTAAGGAAAAATATCGATTAAACATAGGATATCTAACTTCTTTCCAATTAAGGCCAATTATTTACATGATAGATAGATATGATGCTTACCAAATAAGGAAAAGCAGTTAAGAATGGACAGTATGACTATAAAGGGGTAAATGCCCACAGTTACACAAGTAAAAATCAATTAGGCAACAAGAATAACCAAAAAGGGCAATAAATACCAAGTAAATCATGTATAGGTGAAACTAATAATATGGAACTCAATCGTATTAAGAAAACAACTTCATGTTCGGTGATTATAAGGATCTGAGAGCCTAAAAGGGACAATTTTCCATAAATAAATCCGAGCACGCACGCGTCACCTCGCATACAAGGAATACAATCAGCAAAGAAGACTCAAATCCTAAGGGGAAGTCCCCCACACAAGGTTAGGCAAGATACTTACCTCGAACCGGCTAAAATCAACTAGCAATCACGTTCTTGCCATGAGTACTCGACTCCAAATAGCCCAAATCTATTCAATTAAATTACACATTGTAAATAAAATCTCAAGCAACTGATTATACTATTTAATTAAAAGCTAAAGCACGAAATTAGGCAAAATGACCAAAATGACCCTCAGGCCAACATCTCGGAATCGGATAATTTTTATATTTTCAGAACCCTCGTACTCCCACGAGTCTAAGCATATGAAAATCTCGATGTCAAACACCTACTCAAACCTTAATAATTCGGTCTATGAAGTTCTACTCATTTTTTTCATTAAAAATCTGAAATTAAAGGATGAAATTAAGAGGCGATTTTATGGAAATTGGTCTAAATCGAGTGAGAATTACTTACCCAAGTTGCCCAAGTGAAAACCCTTCAAATATCACCAAGGACCAAGCCCTAGAAGTCAAAATGTGATGAAATGATGAAACCCTCGAATTTGGGATTAAATTATGTCTGCCCAGAAAATTGGTCATCGCAAACGCGGAAGAAGCATCGCATTCACGAAGAAGGAAGAAGGCATTCAATTACTCAATGTGAATGTGATAGGTCATACGCAAACATGAAGAAGAAGAATTAGGAGGCCCAAGCACTTCCCTACTCGAACGCGTTAATTTGTACGCGAACGTAAAGGGTGAGGCATTATAGCTACGCGAACGCGGGACGGTATACGCGAATGCGTTGAAGGGAGAGACAGAGCATCGTGAATGCGAGACTCTAAACACGAATGCGAAGAATAAATGTTTAGGTGGCTAAGATAAGCCTTCGCGAATGTGATGGACCGATCACGAACGCGAAGAAGGAGTACCAGAAGCAGCAACAACAGTTCAAACACAAGGGAAAATGACTCGTAGCCCATCCGAAGCATACCCGAGGCTCTCGGGACCTCAACCCACCCTACAGACATAACCCACACCATTATTTAATCTCGCACCAATACTTAAACCACCTAAAACAATACCGGGTACCCGAATCAAATATTTAAGCCTAAGAATTTCAAATTTCATCAAAACACGCTTTCAATCAAAAACTTAACCAAAACACGTCCGAATGGCCTGAAATTTTAAACACACATCCCAAATGCCATGATGGAGCCACTACAACTTACGGAATTCCATTCTGACACACGGATAAAAATTCCACTATCGAACCGGAACTTAAAAAATTCAAATTTCGGCATTTCAAGCCTTAATTAGCTACGGACCTCCAAAATACATTCCTCCTAACCTCCCAACCCCGAAATCACCTAACAGAGCTAACGGAACAATCAAATTTCCATTCCAATATGGTCTTCACATTGTTCTAACTACGGACCACTTTCCAATACTTAAGATCTTATTTAAAGACTAAGTGTCCCAAAACTCTCAGAAATTCCACACCGAACGTCCCGTCAAACCAAAATAGCAGAAATAAACTTAGAGGAGGTAGTTAATAAAGGATCGAGACAAGAATTCTAAAACAACCGGTCGAGTCATTACAACCAACTCTGAGTCGGTTCTAGTTTGGTGATTGGGTATTTCTTAAAGTGTCACCAATGAAGGTATTATGAGGTTTGGAAAGAAGGGAAAGATTAACCGTGTGTATATAGGTCCATAGCAGATCATCATAGGAGTTAGTCATGCAGCATACAGATTGCACATTCCGACAGACTTTCAAAAGGTTTATCTAATATTTCATATTTCCATGCTTCGTGCTTATTTTGGAGATCCTTCCAGAGTTGTACCAGCTGATGATGCATAGATCACCAAGCAGTTGACTTATAAGGAGGTACATGTTGCCATTTTAGATCAGTAGGCTCGTTGGTTGAGGACGAAAGATATTCCTTTGGTGAAAGTTTTTAGGTGGAGTAATAATATGGAAGAGATGACTTGGGTATCTGAGAAGGATATGAGAGCCAGATATTCCCATCTCTTCACTACTCCATGCATGCAATGGATCTTTGCTTAATGTATAAGTATAGCTCAGTCAACATTCGAGGATGAATGTTCTTAAGGGGGGAGATTATTACATGATGATGTGATGACCCGACCCGTTATCGCATGTGGTTTTGCCCCGTTTTCCCATATTGTGTTGCTTTGTGTTCCAATATTAGTATTCTAGTTGATCGGGTTGAATGGAATTGGTTTTAGTTGGAAATGAGGGTTCAGATGTGAATTCTCGTACAATTATTTGTCTGCCTTAGGACTGTGCAGCATGGGGGACTCAGTGGGTACCGTTTGAGTTCCTCTAAAGCTTGCTGACATTCTGGGGTCCAAGAAAAGCTGTTCTTATTCTTCAATAGTGAGAAAAATTGATGGCTCTTGTCCGAGGACCTCGAGATGAACTGCCCTAAGGTGGCTATATGCTCGGCCAATATATGAACGGCCTTGATATTCTCCACCTTGGTGGTGTCCTCTATGGCCTTGATTTTATTTGGGTTGATCTCGATCATTCGATTGGATACCATGAACTCGAGGAATTTTCCCAATTCGACCCCTAATGCACACTTCTCCGGGTTTAGCTTCATATTGTATTTTTTGAGTATGATGAATGTCACGTATAAATGTTCCAAATGGTCCTCTGCTCGTAGGGACTTGACCAACATATCATCAATATAAACTTTCATTGATTTTCCTATTTAATCGTTGAACATCCAATTTACTAGGAATTGGTAGGTGGCACCCGCGTTCTTTAATCCAAATGGCATTACGTTATAATAGTAGGTGCCGAATTTAGTGATGAAAGAAGTCTTATCTTAATTGTTCGAGTCTATCCGAATTTGTTGTACACGGAGTTGGCATCGATAAAGATGAGTATCTCGTGCCCAGTCATAGTGTCGATCATTCGATCGATGTTAGGTAAAAGAAAAGAGTCTTTAGGGCGTACTTTGTTTAGGTCTTTGTAATCTAAAGACATCCTTAGCTTATTCTCTTTTTAGGCACTACCACTATGTTAGTTAACCAGTCCGGGTATTTAACTTTTCCGGATAGATCCTTTTTAAAGAAATTTGGATACCTTATCCTTGATAAACGTATGCTTGATCTTAGATTGTGGCCTCCTTTTCTGATTAATGGGATGGAACTTCGGGTCCAAACTCAGCTTATGAGTGGTTACCTCCAATGGAATCCTTGTCATATCAAGATAGGACCAAGCGAAACAATCGAAGTTAGCTTTAATAAAATCAATGAGTTCTTTCCTATGCTCGGGGGCTAACCCCGTGCCCAGGTATACCTTTCAATCTGATAGGTTTTTTATTAGTATGACTTTTTCCAACTCTTAGATCGTCGATATGGTTGAGTTGGTGTCATTAAGAGCTATGAACAATCTCAAGACTCTGTAATCATCCTCTTCATCTACTTCTCATTCCTCCAGTTTGGCCGAGGCTGGCATCGATGATTGCTATTTAATTTCTTCCTTTCTTATCAGCTTTGCGTTCTTTGTTGTCAAAGTTGTGGGTATCGGGATTACCTTGAACATCTTCTTTGTAGTCGATTGCTCTTCGTATACTGTCGTGACTCCTCTTGGTATAGGGTATTCCAACTTCTGATGCAAGGTCAAGGGCACCACCCTCATGTTGTGAACCCACGACCTTCTAAATAGAGCATTATACCTCATCTCCCTTTCGATCACGTAGAACTTTGTCTCTTGGATAGTCTCAGCAGTGTTTACTAGTAAGGTTATCTCCCTTTAATAATTGTGCATGCCGTGTTAAAATCGTTTAACACCCAGACTACCGTCTATTTACTCATGTAACCCCAATCGCTCTATAAACCTTGATCTGATGATGTTGGCCGGTCTACCTGTATCAATCGACACATGTTCAACTCGAGATTTATTGATAAGTACGGATATTACCAGTGCATCATTGTGAGGTTGCACGATGCGTTCGGCATCCACGTCGCTGAACGAAATGGTTCCCTCCGGGACATAATCTCGTGTGCATTTTTCCCTTATGATAAATAATTTGGTCCATTTTATCGTTGGTCTTTGGGCGACATCGACCCCTTCGATGATCATATTGATGATGGGTTGAGGGTCCTCTTATTTGACTCGTTTGTTGGTGTCCCTATTTCTAAAGTGGTTTTTTACTCGATCACTAAGAAATTCTCTAAGGTGCCCGTTGTTGAACAATCAAGCAACTTCTTCTCTCAACTATAGTCAATCATCGATCCTCTCACCATGAGTGTCGTGATACTTACATATCACGTTAGGATATATTTGGGTAGGGTCGTATTGCAATGGTCGGGGACACTATATCTCTTTGATGTGCCTGATGGCTGACATGATGCTAAAAGCATCAATGTTGAAGTTATACTCTGATAATCATGGTGCTTCCCTACTCTCAAGCGGCTTGTTGAAACCATTTTTTCTCATTTCACCTCAGCTATTGAGCCCTCGAACGCCTCTCTTTTTGTTCCTTATAGGGTTGACGCCCGGACCCATATCCACATCGGTCCCCATTGTATGGTTAGTATCGATCTCAAACTGGCTTTAGCTCTTAATAACGTCTCTCTTAGAGCTATTGTCGCCCTGATGGGATAAATAGACCCAGAAGGAGCTTCAAGTTGGTCGTCCTCGACCCTAGTCTTTGACCGGAACCTGTTGTGAATGTCGGCCCAGGTCGCTATCAGGAACTCTACCAAATTTCATTTTAGCTATTGAGAGGCCAATTAGCTTCGAGGGTTAAGCCCATGAGTGAATTCCTAAACTGTCCAATCATCTGCGACTGGAGGCAGGTCCATCCGTTTAATCTGAAACTTTAACACGAACTCCCTGAGAATCTCGTTGTCTCTTTGTTTAACCTTGAAAAGGTCTGACTTTCTCATCTCGTCCTTGATGGACCTAGCATGGGCTTTTCAAAAGCATCTGCAAGCACGGCAAATGAGTCATTGGAATTTGGGAGTAAGTTGTGATACCATATCACTACTGCTTTGTGATAACTAGGGAATATGATGCATTTTACACTCCTTCATGCTCAAGTTTTGATTAGAAATGTGTAAAAAATAGTCCCAAAAGGCTCACAAGTTATGCTTGATTGCAGGTTTAATCAACAATGTTACAAAATGTTAAATATCAACTCAAAAAGTAGTGAAACTTGCATAAGTACCAAGACAAAGACAAAGCTCAAGCAAAACAGGGCCAGTGCAGCCGCACACCATTCTGTGCGGTCAGCACAAGTGAGGTTCAGAGAGGCTGACATTCAGGCTAAAAGGCAATGCGGTCGCACGAGGTTTTATGCGGTCCGCACTAGGATCAATGTGGACGTACTCGATTTAGTGTGATCCACAGAAAGATGATTCAGAGAGTTGCCAAGTCTAGCGTTGAAGACCAAGCGGTCTGCACTCCATTTCATGGAGAGCGCACTAGAAGCCACCGCGGTCACACTCGATTCTGTGCGATCTACATTGCCCAAGTTCAGAGAGTAGTTTAGTCAATTTCAGAGCCTTAGAGCGGCCCCATGCAATTATGTGCGGTCCGCACTAAGCCCGCAATGGTATTTTTGTCCAGATTTGTCAGCTTAGTATAAATAGTTTCTTTTCCATTTTTAGGTCAGGCAGATAGTTAGCACTGAAGGATGCATTCGTAGGTTTGAATATTTTAGCTGTTTTGAGTAATTATAGTTGTGTTTTAACATTGAATCTTCAAGTTTAATTTAGCAATTAATTAGTATAAGTTTTTCTTCATCTATTTCTTTGTTTTCTTCTCTAATTATGAGTAGCTAGACCTATAAGCTAGAGATGTGGCTCAACCCTAATGTGGATAATTGATGGGTATTGTATTTAGGGCTTGATTGACTATGAGTGCTTGATATTTGGAATAATTTCATGTTTAATTGTTGAATTAGTCGTTGCAACCACTAGTTAGTGTTTAGTTGATTTGGATCTTCTTGAGATAGAGAGCTTAAGTCTCTGAAATTGGTCCAACAAGGAATTGGGGCGTACTCAAGAGATTGATAGCGCCAATTAAATTAATGGGTTAAACTTAGAGATAGTAATACCCGACTTGAACCCTTGTTGCGTGTGCAAATGTGCATACCCAATTCATCTTGAGAAAGTCAATTCGGGCAAAATCACTTGAACTACCGAGAGGTATAGAGTGAGTAGAATCGAGCAACAATTTATATCATACTCCACAATTGTGAAAATCTAGCTTTACACTCAAGAATCCGTCAATTGACCACCTAGGCGGAAGTCACTACCCTAGTGCCTTTTAATCATTTGAACAACTCGCAATAATTTAACCTTAGCTTAATCTAGTTTAATTGAGAACTGTAGTTTTATAAATATAGAATCATAATCAAAACCAAAAATGTGTAAAAGTGCAATTATAAGCAAATACACAACTCCATTTTAGATAGACAGCCGACTCCAATATCTAGCTCCCTTTGGAAATTGATCCTAACCTTAATCAGGTGAAAGTTGCTTCGACCTCTCTCGCTGCTCAATAGTAGTGCAGGGTTGGCCTCGATCACTTTGGGCAAAGTCTCCCAAACTTCTTATGTAACACCAACTCGATTTCATCGTCTTCTAAGTTTTTTCCCTTGAATGCGCTTGTAAAGGAGGTCACATGCTCGTTTGGATCGTGGTTCTGCCATATTTGGGGAGATGATTGGCTTCGATGCCATGGTCGGAGGAAAAAGCTTCTGGATAAATTTCTTGGAATACAACCCCTTCAATATCGGGGGTGCTCTTAGGATTGGACTGACCCTCGAATTGTTCCTTCTTGTCATTAGCCTCAATTTTCTTTTCACTTGACTCTACCTGCTTCTTGAATGCTTCAAGCATTTTTATTATCTCGGGATTGACCAAGGCTCGGTTTTACCCGATCTCCCGATGATTTGTTCGTTTCTTTGAGCACTTTCTTGGGATATTTCAGGCTCGACAGTGTTGGGGACGTGACTTTGATTCTGCAGCTATGCTATTGCTTCTTGGTTAGCTTACAACATTTTGAAGATTAGTCGTAGGCTTACCCAAATAACCTTCGCCTGTAAGGGCTTCTCGAGTTGTTGGTCAGGGTCCTACATGAATGTTGTTTTGGGGATTAGTTGGCGAACTAGCGTCGATGGCCCTCTATGAGTTAGCATTGATCAGATCGGCAACTGGGACACTATTGGGATCAGTTGGAGGCACATCGTTGTTAGGCACCAAATTATTATTTTCGCCATGATGACCAGACTCAGCGTCAACGTTCAAGTGGGAAGATTGAGAATTTGATATTTTTTAGCTTAAATAAAATTAAGACTTTAAAGAACAAGTGTAAAATAGTATGTGTTATGGAGATTCATATCACCATTATTATCCTTAGATGTAGAGGTCGAGTATTAGTGTTGTAAGTTAGGAAAAAGTTGTGTCTTTCCTTAATTCGTACCTTTGTAAGGCTTCGTAAGGTTTTTGTCGAAGTTAGCTAGTGGCAATGTAATGTCTTACTACTTTTTCATTTTAATATTTTCAAGTCTATGTACTGTCTATCGCTTTTGCTTTGCATCTACTTTTTCATTTTTATGATGTTATTTTTCTTATGTTTTCTATTGGTGGTATTGATATTGTCTCTTTTTATCTTCTTGAGTTGATGGTCTTTCAGAAATAGTCTCTGAATTCCCTCGGAGTAAGGATAAGGTCTACCCTCACCAGACCCCACTAGTGGGATTTTACTTGGTCGTTGTTGTTATTGTTGTTGTTGTTGTTGTTGTTGTATCTTGAGCCCCACTGTGGGCGCCAAACTATTTTCTCTTAAATCAAATAACAATTAAATATGTACGCAATTGTAAAGATATGTAGTTTGATTCAACAAAAATAGTCAAGAATATTAAATAAATGAGTTAGAGACAAACAAAATGATCAAACCAGTTATAGTGCTATGTCTTGGCCCGAACCTAGATTGTACAATAAGCTTGTCCTCGATCGGACCACTATTTCGAGTGCAGTTGTGAATGAAGTACAAAACAATTAAATAAGATTTTTAACAGTAGCTAGAGAGCAAGAAAAAACCTGAATTCCTTTGGTTTCCATGTTACAATGTGTCTTATAGAAAAAAAAAACCTCTTATGTATATAGTAGGAGAGTTTCATCCCTATAGTACAAGTCTAAAAAGGTAAAATCTTACTTTCTTGTTAATTACTGATTTGTAACCGACATCGAGTGAGATTTGCGCCATGATATCTGATTAGGTAAGAATATCACGACCGTCTATCCATCGTGTGTAACTGTTTACCGTGTTTTCCGAGGTTCTAGAACTCGTTCTGGGTCCGGGGAGTGTCGCTTTGCTTGCCTGATGAAGTACACACTGTTCACCTTTCTTGGATCTCGATACAAAGGGCTCCCAACCTCGGTTTCAATCTCGTGCATCCATACCCTTCTTCCGTCTTCTTTACTAGAAAATTGGGGTATGCGTTATTCCCGATTTTACCCGTATACAAGTTGTAAGGATTCGCTCGGCTAGGATGGTATCAGGGTGCCGGTCACAAACTCTAAATTTGATCGTGATACGAACTTGTGTGCGATATTTGGTAACCAAAAATAATAGTAGGGGAAAAATATAAAAGCCACAAAGCTGCTAGTAGACATATATCAGTCATGACAGTATAAGTAAATATTTCCTGTTTGAATGGGTTTGTGATTAATACAGTTGACAATATAAAGTTGAGAATGTTATCGTTAATAAGCAAGGACAATAATAATCATTAGTGTAATTATTTAGGAGAGCCATGCCAAATTGTAACCGCATGCGCCATAGGAAGAGAAGAAAGGCATGAATAGTGCTATAAGTATAGCGTCCACTTCCACTAATTTAGGATTATAGTTAGAGGCGCGCCAATATGTTAAAGCCATGAGGGGCCATCGGACCGGTAAGCTTTCTCAAAAATCATGTATATATGTTTATGTGTATCTTGAAAATAGTTAATTAAAATTCTTTATACTTATAGCATCCACTTCTACTAATTTAGGATTATACTCAGAGGCAGGCCAATATGTTAAAGCCATGAGGGGCCGTAGGAACCGTAAGCTTTTTATATATATATATATATATATATATATTGAAAATAGTTAATTAAAAGTCATTATTGGTTTAACAGAATATTATTCCTCCATCTAATAAAATTCGTGGGTCCGCCTCAAATTTACTTGAACGCGTGAAAGAGTGATAAATGATGGAGTACATTTCACCATATTTTTCTAGTTTACTCTTCTCTAAAACTTAGTCTTAAAAGCTTCCGTTCGGCGGGAGAAAAAGCAGACAAACATCATCCAACACACCAAAAAAAAAAGGGAAAAGAAAAAAAGTTAAAAGCAAGCTCTTCCCTTCCCCACACTTAAACGCAGACCAACCACCCCATCTAGCCGTTGTTTTATATATATATATATATATATATATATAAAATCGTCCCGACAGGAGGGACAAAAAGAAGTTGCAGAGTAGAAAATAGTAACGACATTGTCTCCAATCTCTCTGTCAAACTACAGATCGACAGAGATTGGCTTCTGCATTCAAATAAGCATTGATCTTCAGCATATATTAGTACTGCAAGACGTCTTTGGTGCTTATATAGTTAGTTTCATCCGCTTTTCTCTGACGGGTATGTAATTGTGATTATTCATTCAATCTTTAAATATAAACAACAAATGATTATGAGTCAATAATCTAAACTCTTTCAAGTCTTGCTTAGTCAACAAACAAATAAAGGCATGTATGAGAAGAAAAGAATAACTCTTTTCTGCGTTTATGGTAATCTTCCTAATTAGCTGGTGATTTCATGTAAGAGTTTTCAAAATTCTCATTTGTTTTTATGAGGATTGAAACCAACATCATGAGGAATATATACTGCATTACTCCACTATATATGGGATGATTTTTAATCTGATATTAGACTAAATCAAACCAAAATAGCTTATGGGCAGAAAGAAATTAAATAGTTTTTTTTATTTAACGAAACCCACAGAAAATTGCATAGATAGGAAGAAAACATAAATGTATAATAAAAGCAAATTGGTAGATGAGCGCAACACGTTTCAAAATGGGTCTTTATGGAAGAGTTCTTTTGCAGATTCTTTGCTGTTCAAACAAGCAATCTCTTAGACAAGCAAACTTGTCACGAGAATTTCTATCTTGTTTACCTCTTTTGGATAGAATATATTCAAGAATTCAGGTCAGAAACTCGGCTAGCTTTTTGTTCTTTTGGTATAGATACAGACTAGGAATATCTCTTCCACTTGATGTTGATATCAACAAGAACCAGTTCTCCTAATGGTGATCCTGAAGGAATAATTTTTGAGTGGTACAAGTTTTTACACATTTGTCATAATATTGTGAAATACCAATATATGATTAAAAACATCCATTTCATCTAAGAAACTTTCAGAATTTGCAAAAGTGGTCCAAAACCTTGGCATGGCCAAAAAAATTTCGTGGAGGAATTTAAGGACCATATATAGGCATCTCCTATGTTGCGGGGACTCTCCAAAATATTGCCGCACCCGTGTCTTTAAAAATATACTACTTTTGAAGGATCTGACACGCACCCAGTAACATTTTTAGAGAGTCAGAGCTACGTAGGGCATCTCCATATTGTCATAGCTATACTAGATGCTTTGTATAGTTGACAAATTAACTTAAAAAGCTTTAATTCTATACGAAACTTATGGAGTACCAAATATTCTTCTTACTATATATATTTGGTTTGCAGATGGAGAGGTGCTGGAGGGAAAAACTCAATTTCCCCTGCTTCATTGGTACATTTATGCCATGACTACAACTTCTTTATCTTGGTCTAAAGGATAAATGGAGGGCAGTAATAGTAGCATTACTGAGAGATATGGCAAGATCAAGCTAGGTTACTGGTTAGACCAATTTAGACATGGCTCTAATCCTTGGATGGCTAGATATATTTATGGCTTATTATTTCTCATTGCAAATTTAGTAGCTTGGGCTGTTCGTGATTATGGTCATAGCATTCTGAAAGAAATAAAAAGTAAGACAGCTTTTTTATTTTGATATTTTCTAGATGCATGCGGTGCCAGACTCCACTTTGTGAGAATATACTGAGTTGTTGTTGTAGCTGCATGCGGTGATACACATTAATTACTTTCTAAAAATGTGTATATTTATCTGCAGGATTTAAAGAATGTAATGGTGGTGAAGACTGTTTGGGTGCAGAAGGAGTGTTGAGAGTAAGCTTGGGGTGCTCTGTATCCTCCTAAACAAATAATGGAATTCGATCTAATTTCCTGCTACATCTTTCCATGATTTTCTGAGTCGAGCCTTAATATCATTTTAGCTTTTCTATTTAGCCATGTTCCTCTCTACTGCTGGTACATCGAAATTGAATGATCGTAGAGAATTATGGCACTCAGGATGGTGGTCTGCCAAGCTTTTCATGAACATTTCTCTAATTATACTTCCCTTTCTTCTTCCTGGAGAGATTGTTTCAATCTATGGTTAGTACATATATATTCCATCTACTACTTGTCTTATCTTGTGTTGTTTCGTATTTGCCATAATTTTCTTACCATATTTGATTTTCCTATTTGTTGAAGGAAAAGGACAATATAATTATCTTAATTGAGTTTCCTTCTTGTAGAAGGAAATTACAAATGTCTCATATTTGGTTTCTTGTAGGAAAAGGGTTGAAGTTCTATAAATTTAAGATATGTACTTCTCATTCAGTATCATCCACAATGTAGTCATAGAGGGATTGAGAGCCTTGTATTAGCTTCTTCGTGAGGTTATTCTCTTGATATTTTGTACTCTCTTTTATTATAGTGGATTGCTCATCTCCGCTGTGAACGTAGGTCAGTTGACCGAATCACGTTAAATGTTTGTGCTTCTTTTGGTAAATTTCTCTTTTGTTATTTGATTTATCGTCGTTGAAGGTTTGCTTTGCTAGATTCCGCATGACACCTGACTTTTTCGATCCTAACATGTGTTTCGTATATATAAATAGCTGAATTATGTTGTGTCTTGTGCACAGGCGAGGTTGCGCATTTTGGTGCCGGGTATGACCAATTATTCATCTGGCATGCTTTGTTTCATCATTCATAGAAACCTAACTCATAAAATTAATTTTGTTGATTCTTTCATTTGCAGGGTCTTTTTACTAATTCAGCTTATAAGTATAATCAGTTTTATCACATGGCTGAATGATTGCTGCAACTCTGAGAAATATGCAGTCAGATGGTAATTAATTGGCTTATTTATTTTATGGTACACTCATTTGGATATTAATTGTGTATAACTAAGTGGTTGGTGCTAATGGGAAATAAAAACCATTATGCTTGCAGCCACATCCAAATGATGTTACTTGCAACCAGTGCATATATTATATGCATCCTTGGGATCATTCTAATGTACATTTGGTATACTCCTCAACCATCATGCCTTCTTAATATTTTCTTCATCTCCTGGACATTAGTACTCCTTCAACTCATGACCAGTATCTCTCTCCACCCCAAGGCGAGTCTCAATTTCTTGTCTTACACCTTATTTTTGAGTTGGATATAGTTGAGTAAGTATTAAATTAATGATTTTTTTGGCAGCAGGTGAATGTCGGTTTCCTGACTCCAGGTTTTATGGGGCTGTATGTGGTGTTTCTCTGCTGGTCTGCCATCAGAAGGTATGATTTGAATGTTTTGACAGAGAAAACCAGAGTTTTCTTTCTTTTTTCCTTTTCTAATTGAAGGACAGTTTAGTAGTAGTCAACTTGGTTTATTTCTTTTTTAATTCAAACATTAATTTAGTACTAGTACATAGAAGTCACTTAGTTTAATTTTTTTCCTTTAAAAAGCTCTCCATCTAACGCTCGAAAACTCAACTTCTCTTCACAATCTTCTACACAAATTAGCAAAAACTCTATTGGAGATATATCTTTCTAGACTTTGAAAAGTTAATAAAGTGACAAAAAAATAATGATTAATAACACTAGGAAAGGGGGATAAAATATTTTATTAACTAGCTCCATTTGTCATTAATGTTCATCTCTAACCAATTTTTATTATTATTTCATTTAAAAAAAATAAAGACAACTAAAACCCTTCTCCCTTCAATGTTTACTTCGGCAAAGTAGCAAGTATTCATTGATTCTGCGACGTCGATTGAGACTTTTTGGACTACATATATATAGACCTTAATTAGTCTTGATTTTATTTAAGTTATTTATATTTTTGAACATTCTTTCGGCCACGAGAACTCGTAATCACTAAGTTTTCAAAGAGTTGCACGCTTAACTTTATTGCAACTAATATTATTTCATATTTACGTTAATGATAATGGTGTCCCCAATGTTACGTTTAAATTTTGGGTCCACCTCTGGCTCTAAGTAATGTCATTTGTTGAGCATAGAAGTTGTGCAACAAAAAACCTGAAGGCATATGCATGTCTTAAAGTATTCATGAAATTATGCCATTTTCTTGAATAAAGTTCTTATAAGTTTCATCTATTTACAGTGAACCCCCAGAAGAGAAATGCATGCGTAAAGCAGAATTGGCAACTGGAAAAGGAGACTGGTTCACCATCATTGTAATTTTCGGATCTCAAAATCATAGTGATGTAGTAGAAAGATCACTTTTTCAGCATGTCATTGAGGTAGATTATCATGATCCTTCCTATTTTAATTTCCACAACTCTAAGTTTTCTCTCTTAATTTTGACAGAGCTTCGTTATAGCAGTCCTTGCAATTGTCATTGCAACATTTTCGACTGGAATTGATTCGAAATGCTTTCAGGTTTGCCTCGTTTTCATACTTTTATAATCACAATACAAGAAAACAAAATGAATGGGAAATTTCTAATACAAACAAGTTACAGTTCAAGAAGGATGATGCGCCTGAAGAAGATGATGTTCCATATGGTTATGGATTCTTTCATCTCGTCTTTGCGACAGGAGCAATGTACTTTGCAATGCTATTAATTGGATGGAATCCTAATCACACCATGAAGAGGCAAGTTCCTTCATCTTGAGATAATAGGTTAATTTTCATTAGGGCGATCTAATTTTTCGTTCATTTGGAAGTGATAAAAGATTTCAGGTTGAAACTACTAGCAACAGCATATTTTGTAGTTAGTGCATGTCATATGGAACTAGGGGTGGCAAAGGGGGGGTTGGGTCGAATATGGGCGGGTCAGAAACGGGTAATACAAAAATGAATGAATATTAAAGGATGGGAAGGTAAATGAGGGGAGGGTCCTTGATGGGATTGGAAATTGTAAATAAATGTTTCTTATTACATGGTACTTTTATTGTTTATTTGCAGGTTTACAATAGATGTTGGTTGGACCAGCACTTGGGTAAGGATAGTGAATGAATGGGTTGCAGTTTGTGTTTACAGTAAGTAGCTCAGCCACTTGGCCACCTTCCATCTTGACTCTTGTTGATAAGGGATAAAGATTTTGGATATATATTAAACATATAATAATGTGAAGTTTTGCCATTCTTTAAATTTTGCAGTATCGATGCTCGTGGCTCCCATCGTTTGGAAGAGCAGGCAAGTAGCAGCAGCATCACAAGTTTGACAGACTTCACATTGCCAAAGATTGTTCCCATTCTTATGGCTTTTCAATGGCTGGCCTCAGTGGCTTGGTTCCATGTCTATCGGGGAATACTAGGAAGTCTCTGCATATGCAATGTTTTTTGTCTTCCTGAAGACAATCAAAAGGCTTCCACTAACATGATTCATTTAGTTTCTTGATAAAATGAAGTGGCTATAACGTTATAGAATCTCGATCTCTTGATCCTTCTCACAGGTAAATGAAAGCAGAAAAAAACCAAATACAGAGGGATAACAAATGACTGAGTTGTTATTTATCTTTATTGGCCAATCCTTTATTTCCGTTGTACAGTTTGTACTTCTCTTGAATAAAGAGATTGAATGACAAATAGAGCAAGATTCTCCATTAATTTGTTTCACTATTCATACTAACATGTTGGGGTTGAAATGACAAGGTATTTGTGCGAAACCTAACAAACCAAACCTTAGAGACCAATAAATCAAATAAAATATATCAAGGTTTGATTATTGACATACATATGAGAAAACTAATATAAAAGAAAGTATTAAAACTATTGAGAGAAAATCCCCCCCCCCCACACCCCCCCAAACCCCAAAACAAGACTCTATTAAAAACCACATTGTGTATGTTATTATGTTTTTTGTGTGGAGGAGGGCCTACAACTTTTCCTTACACGAAAGGTATCTATCAAATATGGAAGTATAATGACCTCGACGGTCGTTTTGAGTATTAGACCTCGTTTCCCCTATTGGATGCTTCCCATGGTTTCTTTTGATTATTACACCCCAAATTTTCGTACGTAAGGGTACTTCGCAAGTCAATTGACGTAAGCATAGAAATAAGATTATCAAGTTAATCATGTTACCATGGAGGTTACAAATATTTAAGATCATGAATAATATGTACCAAGATGGTTGAAAGGCTCAGAATCTAAACGAATTGAAGAAAATAAGTTTGTCGAAAGCCGACAAGTTGAGAATGTTATCGCATGTACGTTTAGGGTGAGACTAGTATCATGACCCGGATTTCCCACCCTGGGAAGTCTTGATGGCAATGTGAGCTAGGCAAGCCAAACCTATAATCTAAATACTTTGTTAACCAATTATTTCTTTTTAACAAATATAATGCGATAACGTGATAACAACGGAAATTCAAATTTAAGCGGAAGACAACAATACTGTAACTATTACAAATACTTGAGCCTTAACCACCCAAAACCTGACGTCACATTATTACAGACGGTCTATGATTTCTACATACAATGTTTGAAGAAATAACAATACGTTGTTTCTAAAACAAGGAAAATGAAACAGGAAATAAGGATAGAGGAGACGACAGGGACTGCAGACGCCAGCAGGTCTCCTTGGATCTCCGCGTGAACTGAAAATAGCCTCCAACCTACGGTCCAAAGTCAACAGCACTGAGATCTACACAAAGGAGTGCAGAGGGTAGCATCAGCACATCCGACCCCGTATGTTGGTAAATGCCTAGCTTAACCTCGGCGAGGTAGTGACGAGGCTAGACCAGACTACCACATAAATTTGTGCAGTTCAAATATATATACAACGGAAAAAGACATAGATATAACCGATCAAAAATGAGAGGGGAGCATGTTATGGGGGAGATAGTAATTCTGAATAGAAAGGCATTAAATAAACGAAAGAAATAACATAACTCATATATCAACAAGAATCAGAATTCAATAAGTGGCATCACCCTTCATGCTTTTGCTCTCGCCCTCACCAAAGCAATCATATAATAAAAGTGTGCACAACATCACTCTTTGTGCTTTTACTCTTTTTCCTCACCATATAATCAATAAAATCGGCATGGAATGGTACATCGTGCGGTACGATATCACCCTTCATATTTTACACTTTTTCCTCACAATAATCAATAAAATTGGCAAGGGATGGTACATCGTGTAGTAAGGCATCACCCTTCATGCTTTATACTATTTCCTCACAATATAAATAATACACGACATCACCCTTTCGTGCCTTAACGCTCTTCCTTACTCAAACAACAATCACAAATAATAGGGCAATGGAATAAATGAAATTGCAATAAAGATCCCGGCATGGGAACAACATTTCAACAAAGCATAAACTGCAACCTCAGGCCCAAATACAAGTGTTCAACATTCAAGAATATAAAATCAGGAACTGAGAATTATATTACAATACATGATACTAAAATAATAAGCCATACCGGGTTACGTGATACTGGAATAGTGAATAGGATTAGACTGAGATGAGTATTTATAATAAGTTAATTTGTCATAACTGAAACTCATAGAATATCGAATGATTATAAGACTATGCCATCTAGAGAATAGAAGTCCTACTACTGTTGAGGGAACTAAGGCATATTTCTTTTATAAGGAAACTGGTAATGATCATAATGAATGGGACGTAAGGAGAATTATAGACATTCCCAAACATAAAGAGTTAGCCTTACATACCTTAACTTCCTGCTCTTGAGCATAATACAACGTTTGTCAACATTTTCAACTTTAATCCATAACAATACAAGTCAAAGGGATTCCATATTAGCTATAATGCTCATGTATTGGTTACTTAAGTATTTTATCAAACACTTGGTGAAAATAAAGCTTCATAGTCCTTATTAATGGTGTCTCTACACCCAAAAATTCATTCTTTGCGATAAATTCTAAAGTCTCAAATGGTTATAATCGATATTATTATTTTGTCACTCATAAGCTAAACAACATCCTTAACCAATAATCAACACTCAACACCCCAAACCTATAATCGTTCATGCTTTTCTATCAAACCCATCACCTCATATCTCATGAACTAGGGTTTATAATTTTTAAACCAATGCTTGAATCAATTAGAGGGTGAAGACATTACATTTTCAAAGTTCAAACCCTTGAATTTCGAGTTTTAGGATTCCTTCTCTCAACAATGATGTCCCAATCGAATATCTAATGATATGCAGGGTTTGACCATGTTAATAAGATGTTGAAAAAATAAAATTAACTTAGAATCACCATTAGAACTTACTTTGGGCGGTGGAAGGAACCTTAAGGAGATAGGTTTTTGAGAGTTCCTCTTTCTAGAGCAAGTTTTTGTATTTTGGGGTTGTGCGGGACGAAATATAGCTTTAAAATGACCCCCACTAGCGTGCCCGCGCTACTGACTGCGCTAAACGATAGTAACAATGCCTCAAAATTAGCGCGGCCGCGCTAATAGGCGCGCTACCTGCGCGCATATCGCATATTGTTCTGTAAAATGTGCATAGCTTTTTGCACAGAGATTCGTTCGAGCTCCATAATATATCATTGGAAAGCTATCGAAGGCCTACAACTTTCATGATTTGCGTTCTCCCCAATTCCTTACACATTCTCACTAAAATTTGATGGAAGACAAACTTTCTACAAACTTTGTCGATTTTGTCAAATCTAATACACCACTCCTTCCATCTTGATTTTGAAACAACTATTTTACCCATAATCATCCTAATGGGACTTCAAATGTTCAAAATATAGCCTTACCGCTCATTTAACACATTCACTCCTAAGCCGAATTTTCAGGGTGTTAAAGTCGTAAATTTTAATATCGTCTATTTTTCGACATTTTGGTAAATATCGGTAAATCATTTACGGCATGTAGTTTACGACATTTAAGAAAATATTGATAAGAAATTTACGACATTTATTCTACGATATTTAGGTAAATGTGAGTAAAAAATTTACGTCATTTACTTTTAACCTTTAAAAATGTCAGTAAGAAAATTTACGACATTTATAAAAATGTTGTATTTATAATTACATAAATGTCAAAAACGATACTGACTTTTTTCAAAACTTTACAAAATGATGTATAAAAGATTCCAACATTTGATTAATGTCGGTACAAAAATTTTTTAAATATTAATAATAATCTTCTATTTAGTTTTATCATAATACTTTACATTCAGTTGGTACATCCACAAATTTCAACCTTCAACTAAATGAAATATATGTAAAATAAATGCCTTTTAATACTATAACTAAAAAATAAATTAGCAATCTAAAAGTACTTTGTACATCTAGACGATTCCAAATCAAATAATTTTTTCTCTGAGTAAAATTTAGAGATAATTTCACATAAGTACGCTTGGGAAAAGTACTTTTCAGCTGCCTAACCCACAAATACAGTTTTCATGCGGTAGCCAACAAATAATTTCAGCGTCTAACCCACAACTTCATCAACTACACCCAAAATTATGCCTAAATCAGATTTTACTTTTTTCTTTCATTGTTATCTTTACCCTTTTTCCATTTTCATTCTTATTTATTTTTTACTTCCCTCTGTATAGTAAACAATATCAGGAAGTTGATGTAAAAAATAAAAATATATTCATCCTTAGAGTCTATAATTTTATTTTTATATTTTTTTTTTGTTGCAAAATTTAAAGTTTTGCAAGGGAAATTCTTATTTCACTGGAAAAAATAAAAATTTACATTATTAAACACCTTATATACAGTGTAATACATACAAATACAATAATGTATAATTATGTATAATCTTGTATACTTGTGTATAATCATGTATAATTCTGTATAACTATGAGAATACCCACAAATATACATGGTTATATATGATTATACAATGTATATATATATATACAACATATACATCATTGTTTCCCCCTTCCGAAGTTATTTAAAGTGAGAAGAAGAAGAATCAAAATTACCAAAAAAAAAAGAGATTTCATAACTATACAGAGGGAAGATAGATCTGGTGTGGAAGAGGAAAATATAAGCATATTCACACGAAAACCTTTAGGGAAAACAGAAGGAAGTGTTGATTATTTACAGATTTGCTCTAGGCACCACAAGCTGCACAACCATCTATTTGCATATCCAAACCGTCGAAGCATCCCATTTTTACACACAAAGTGAGATGAACGGAGCAAGGAAATTTGAAAAAGAATTTGACTATTTTGCTAGAGAGAGAGAAAGAGAGAGAGGAAAAGCAAGAGATTGAAAATGAAAGAGAAAGTGGGGTGGGGAGAAAGTGTAAAAAAGAAATTGGGAATGAAAAAATTTCCTCCGCATAAAGAAAAAGAGTGGGGCGACGAGGGCTAATCAATGAAAAAAATTAAACAATATAGAACTGGACCGTATCGGATAAGAAGAGAAAATATGGGCCATATTTTATTAAGATAATGGGCCAAATGACATAAAGTGTAATTTCTTCTAAAAGTTAAATCCAACTAAATCATAAAAGGCGGTAATTTCAATATGTAACTATGTTATTATCACTTTCGAATGAATTCTCTTTTAACTTCTAGACTAAATCCTGCAACAAAGCTTTTTGAAACCAAAATTCTTTGTCGCCAAAATCTTTTCCATCTAAATCTATATACAATCCATACAACTGTTTTTTAGAACATTAATTTGTTGTGGGGCAATATATTCAAAGACAAAGATGAAATTTGATTAAAATTGGATTGAGCCGATTTGAGGTGCTTCTAAGAAAGGAGCCCTAGGAATGGCTAATCGTTGGACCTTTAGTTAGCAATTATGGTTAATTATAAATATAGGTTTCCTCGATCCTACATATAGTTTAATTTTATATTTTTATTTTTAAATTCAACATCTAATAAGTAGTAGCAATAATAATTTTTTTATGGAACATTGAAATTTTAGTCATTTTTTTTTTAAATCGTCAACACTATTTTATAAGGATTAACATTTCACTTAATAGGGGAATCTTTAAATTATAAAAACAACATAATAAATAATGTAGAAAGTGCATTCAAAAATTTAAAAAGACTACAGAAACTCACAGAAAAATTAAATATTTGTAATATTTTTATAAGTATCAATAATACAATAGTATTAAATTTATTATGAAATACATATCAACTTTAATGTTTGAACTTTCAAATAATTAAATATTAAATTTTTTAAAAAGATATTAACAAACTACACATTTAATTACCTCTCAAAAAGCAAATAACCAATAAATTTTTAAGTACTATAATTTAAAATATTACTCCTTCATAAATAAGTATAATTATAGTAAAAGAATAAACGTCTCATAATTTTGGGAGACATGAAGCTAAGAATAAAGATCAAGTAAAGACATGAATTTCGACTATTCATTTTGAGAATAAATATTCAAATGGTATTCACCTTCGTGATATTCTCACTCAAATAGTAAATATGCAATACTACCTTCGTGAAATTCTCACTCAAATAGTAAATATGCAATACTCTAACTCGATATTTTAGTTAATTTCAATTTTCATATTATGTATATGAATAGAATTTTTATTATTCATTTGTTAAATTATTTTGAGGTTCAATTACTAATTAGAAAATTTAATATGATTTACTTATTAACTCCCGAATGCTAGGCGTATTCAGGATGCACAATTAGACATTTGGAGCGTATGCCTCACAAAACTAAGCCTCACATGATCACAGCAAGTGCCTCGCCCAAGCGTGAGTCTTGGATGAGCCCTAGAAAGACTTTTAAGATATTAATTGACAATCACATAACTCGTCTATCGGGAGGATCAATATCACAATAAAAAATATAATAATATAAATAATGATGTTTTGATTATAGACAAAGAATTATTTAACAACTAAAAAATTCAAAAAAAAAATTAACATTAGATGTACATGTTACATCTTCGTAATTATTGACTGATAATTTGACATTTAAAGTAAAACTCTTTTTTTTTTTTTTGGCATTTGTATCAAATGTCATAATTTTTATGATATTTCGTTCAAAACATCGTATTTTTACTATATTTTGTATTAAATATCATTGTGTTTTTTTTGTATTTGTATCAATTGTCGTTTTTTTATTGACATCTTATATCAAATGTTATTTTTTATACAACATTTAGTCTCAGATGTTGTAGTTTTTACGACATTATTTCATGAATGTTGTTATTTATGATATTTTGTACCAAATGTCAGTTTTTTACATTATTTAATATCATATGTCATTATTTTTATGACAGTTTGTCAAATGCCATAATTTTGATGACATTTGTCCATTAATGTCATTGTTATTATGATATTTTGTATTAAATGTTATATTTTTATGACACATAGTATCAAATGTCATTGTTTTTGTGACCTTTTGTATCAAATGTCATAGTTTTTATGACATTTATTCATAAATGACATAAATTTCACGTTTTTCGATATTTATTGCAAATATCACTAAATAAATGTCGTCATATCCTCATTTTCTTATCGTGAAAGGGTGTCAACAATACCTTTTAATGTGCAACATTACTGAGAAGAAACTTGTATCCATATGAAGGTTTTTTACTAATTTGTCTATGGGTAGATATCATCACAACTACCAATGATAAGGAGCATATTGCTAATAGATATCTTTAAGCTCGTTTAATTTGTTCCCAAACGACTTAGAACTCTATAATTTCATCAATAATTTTACAAATTTTCGTTCTGATGAAAAGAGATTACAGATCAATCGTCTGGAAAAACCAAAAACCAACTTGTATATTAAACATTGGAGAAATTTGGTTGCGCTCTTTCAACACAACCAAAAGGCTAAACCATTGCAAGGTTTTCTCTTTTCATTTGATCTGAACATTTGAGTGAAAATCTGCAAGCATCAATTGCATCTTCAATGGTTAAAAAGACAGATTCTTTTGTAATGGCGTCTATTGACTTTGTCACCATCAACTTTTCCAAGACTCCCAATCTCGGATTAACCAAAATCATCTACAAATTAAAGAATTGAAATGTAAGTATTTAGAAACTTATGTCATATACCATGCCCAAAAAGTAAATGAGAGTTTGATTTTACCTTGATTCCTTTTGCTTCGACGCACCTTCGAATTTCTAATAACGTTTCAACACCCGTTATATCAATGGATGTAATACCTGTTGGCATAAGGTTGTGATTCAGTTACATTACCATTGGGTTATTATAATAGAAATTGAAAAAGCTAAATATACCCCTCTATTTTTAAATATTGTTTACCTATACCCCTCGTTATACTATTGGATTATCTATATTCATACCGTTATATTATTGAGTTATCTATACTCCTACTGTCATACTTTGAAACAAAAATACCCCTATTTTGAATGGAGTGGAAAGTGGCAACACGAGATTAAAATAACTCATTTCCTCTTTTACCCGACCCGTTTTTAAAAAGATATCCACAACCCAACCCCTATTTTCATTTTTTCCATTTTTTTTTAATTTTAGTTTTTTTAAAAATGAAAATATTTTTTTTCTGTTTTTACAATAAAATATTCAGTTTATACAAATTTATTTTTCCCAGTTTTTACAACAAAAAAAAAATCTTTAAAAAACAGAAAAATGAAAATATGGTTTGAGTTGTGGATTTTTGTAAAACAGGTTGGTTAAAAAAATGGTTCATTTTTAATCTGGTGGTTCCACGTGGCACTCCATCCAAAATAGAGGTATTTTTGTTCCAAAATATGACGGTAGAAATATGAATACCAATAGTATAACGAAGGGTATATGTAAATAATTTTTGAAAGTCGAACGATATATTTGACCATTTGCCGTAATAGAAATTTCTCCTTCTTGCTAATTTATAGGAGTACCTCCTAATTCAAGTAATAAGAATTCAATGTCATTTCCTTTAGATATGGTAAGAGAACGCTCATCTCTGATCCATCTAAGAATCCTGCGCAATCCATCAAAGAAAGATTAGTAATTACTAGAAGCACTTGTTTGATGTGTACCAGAGAAAATACAACAAATGAAAAACCTTTCTCTGATGTAATTGCAATTTGCAAAGTATATAGGAGAACCAAGCTTCAGAATCAAAATCCCTTCAATTCCATTTGCGTCAGGATACTGCTCCACATCGCGATACAATCCAGTTTCTGATATAAGTCCAAGCTTGCACGTAGCTGGCCTTGCTATATATAGAAGTGCTCTAATTAAGGCAAGTCCAACCTGTAAAAGCCCCGGAAAAAAATCATGGTATCTAATAGCAAACTTTTGTTACTATTAATTAATGTATTTTTCAACTATTCTATAGGTCTATAGCCTGTTTAGTCAAGATCTTTTTTGTCAAAAGTATTTTTCTTTTACAAAAAATTGAGGTGTTTGACCAAACTTTTAAAAGAAAAAAAAAGAAGTGCTTTTGAGGAGAAGCACAAGTCGTTTTATAGAAGCAGAAAAAATAGCTTATCTTCGAAAGCACTTTTTTGAGAAGCACTTTTGATAAAAATACACTTAGAAGCAGTTTTTTAAAGCTTGGCCAAACACTAATTGTTGCTCAGAAGTACTTTTCAAACTAATTAGTCAAACACAAACCGCTTCTCACCAAAAGTACTTTTGAGAAAAACACTTTTGAAAAAAAAATACTTTTCAAAATAAGCTGATTTTTGCATATTGGCCAAACGGGCTATTAGTGAAAAGTATAGTGCTTACGGATAACATTAGGCCGATGTCCATGCTTATGAAGGAAACACCAAAAAAGGCAGCCATACAAATACAGAAATCAAATTTGTCTGTCTTGAAGAGGTGATATGCCTTGTCATAATCAATTAAGCCAAGCATTGCAGACATGATGATGGCGGAGAGAGAGACGAGAGGTGTGTAACTAAACAGAGGAGCTAAGAACAGAAGGGTTAGCATCATGCACATTGACATTATCACGTTTGACATTGCTGTCTTGCATCCAGCGTTGAAGTTCACTGCAGTTTTTGAAAATGGCCCTGAAAATAAAACATATATCCATTATTATTAGTTATGTACTACTAAATGTTTTAATTCTATTTTATACTTTTCCAGAAGTATGTTCGTTAAGTATTGTCTGACAGAAATAAATCTAGAATCTAAAATAAATGGGTAAGGATGAGAAGTCTTATTGCATATATTAGTCTCCTCGTTTTAGTTTATATGAATCTTTTCGGAGTATAAGAGTCAAATTAACTAATTTTCTATACAAATTCGGATATAAGATTATAAAAAATTTAAAATAAAATGTACATAATTAAAAACTACATATAATTATTATATGTCATAGTTAATAATCGAAAATATTTAAAAGTTTTACAAAAATCGTGGTCAAAGCAAATTTTATTTGACTCCTCAAACAGTAATAGATTCACAGCAGAATAGAAGGAGTTACTAATTTTTAATATATACATTGTTTGGGAGGAAAGCAAGAGTTTCAATTGAATCCAAGCCCGTCATAAATCCACCGATGCACATAATCTAATTAGTTTTCTTATATTATAGGTGCAGTTTCCATCATGAGACTGGTCCTGACAACTATGGCGTAAACAATATTTTTCTTGAGGATAGGAGTGGGGAATAAGGTAAGTAAGGTTAGAAAAAATATTTTGAAAAATATTTTTCTTTCTTTTGGTAGGGTAAGTATTTTTCTTCAGTTGGGCGAAAATAAGTTCATGAAAAAATACTCTAAAATATTTAAGCCAACCAAACATGAGAAAATTGATCCATACGAAGCACACCCTATATCTTGGTAAAGTTTACTCTTGATTTTAGTGAATAATTACTATGGTGAGAAATAGGCGGGTCGGGTCGGGTATGAGACATATCACAAAGGGATAATGAAAAAAGGATAAATTATCAACCTAGATCGATATTTAAATGTGGATAAAAAATGGGGTAGTCGACGAATAATATGGATATATTTAATGCTTCTTGAATATGATCACTTTTGGGAGAATTCCTAGACTCACAAACTTGAGGAATCCCTAATTTAAAGTTTTATAAATGTAAAAGTTAAACCAATTAGTTATAAATGTATAAAATGGTTATTATCCATATTCGACCTGTTTTTACAAAGTCGGTCCATTTTTAATAGATAATATGAATGGTTAACTATTTTCTTTTAACCATTTTAACCATTTTGTCTGCACTAATTACCGGTGGTCAAATAGCATGAAGTGAAAGATCCAAAAATGTTCATGAGGCCAATGGCAATCATTTCCTTGTTGCCATCAATTTGTTCATTTCTGATGATGGCGAAACTCCGTCCGATAGCTATTCCCTCCTGGAAAATATTCCATACAAACTTAGTAAATACGTACGTTTTTGATGATTAACATATCAGAAATTCTTTCTCATAATATAAACAGAGCTCGTATGTATGGATAAAGGGTATAGTAATATACTTACAGCTAGAGATATCATTGCTGCGATGACTCCTGCTTTTATAGGTGCTGATATATACTTGGGATCGAAATTTAAAAGATGAATGGAAGAAGGATTTATTCCTTTACTCAAATGTCCAACCTGTATATATTCACTCCAAAATATGAGACATAAAGTCTTACTGTTACATTAGATGAGACAAATTAAAATATGGACTTAGTGCTGTGACCACAGAAAAAAAAAACGTTAGTGTTGCGTTTTCTACAAGATTAATAATGATCTTGTCCATTATCCGTCGGTGGACATAATTACTTGCATACTTTTAAGTCTAATTCTCGAAATGTCAAAATTGGCTCTTCCTAGCTAGTTAGTTGGAAGTCCACTTAGATAAGTGTAGTAAAAAGGGTTTGTCTCTCAATGATAAATTAGAGAAACTTTGCCATACAACACCTCAATAGTCATTCTCCAACAACCCATAAAGAGAATTCAAAAGCAATCTTTTCCAATCTTGACTCTTAACAGTTGCAAATTCTTTAATTTTTGTCTCTCATTATGCGTCTTTTCCTGTTCTCAAACTATTTCGCTTGACAAATCGAAGCAAAAATAATTATATAGCGGATTGAGAATTTAAATTTTGTGGGTTCAATTTATAAAATTTTTAACAATTGAACTCATTATATTTATAAAGTTATTAGACTCATATCTAATACTCCCCATGTTCCAGTTTATACGAACCTATTTCCTTTTTAGTCCGTTCCAAAAAGATTGAACCATTTCTATATTTGGTAACAATATAGCTTAAATTTACAACTCTATACTTAATGAGAAGTTTTTATAACCATACAAATACTCTGGACCCCATTTGGACTTGTTTATGACCACAAATTTCAAAAGTCTTTGTTTTTACATTAAACTCCATGTCCGATCAAATAGGTTCACATAAATTGGAACAGAAGGAGTACTGTTTTTGAATTTTTACATACAAATTTTTACTCCATGTCGAATGTTATTGGTTCAATTGAATCCGAGTATAACTACATCCGCCCAGACTTATTAGTATTTGTATATCTATGTATATAGATGTATATATTTATGTGAGGTACATGTGTCATAAAGAATGTTTTTAACTAGATATCTACCAAAATAATTTACGGCTAACTAGATAATTCGAATTACTTTCAATCTTCCTCAAATTTTGTATATTTCCGTGAATCTCCTCTATTCTTCCTTTCCATATTTGTCAGCTGTTCTATATGTTGTACCGCACTACTTAATATAAATTCATTTTGGGGTGAGGGGAGAAGGAAATAAAAGGCTTACGATTTGGATGCCATGTTTCTCAGCATGAGCGAAGTAAGCGAAAAGGCAGCCGACAATTACTGTGACCATTGGAGCTATGGCTGAAACCCAAAATAGCTTCGGTTTCTTGTTTTTCTGCAAAGAAGCATTATTTTTTCTTGTATACATGATGTGCGACAACACTTATTTTCATATACCAATAGGAAATACTCACCACAAATCTAGTGAATTGCAGGAAAGTAAGGAAGATTATTCCAACAACTGCACTCTCCCACTTCCACTGTTCCAATACACACACACACACACACAAAAAAAAAAAATCAATGACAGAAATTAAATTGCCAATTGACCAAAACCATGTGTAACTTTTAATAATAAAAGGCAATTCCTCATTTTTTATTCTTTGGTGATATATATATGGATCTATAAAATAATATTTCTGAATGCTATCAGTGTCTAAGCTAAGGTATGTGAATATATATATTGTGCGTAGAGGTATATCCCCCATGCATGGATATTCGCTTAATTAATCTAATAGATACAATTAAGAGTATAGAATGACAACCTCTTTTCTGTTGTGGAAGATAGCACGTAAGACAGAAACCACATCAGTATGGGTAGTGAAATGCTTCAAACCAACCATGCCCTTAAGTTGCTGCAAGCAAATAATTATTGCTGTCCCTCCCATAAATCCAGTTATGGTTGAATGTGATAGAAAATCTACCAAAATCCCAAGTCTGCACAAACCAAATAAATTCTTCTTATATATTAATCAAAGAACTAGTTCTAATGTATCAAAGAACTACTTGGGTCATTTATATCTAGATATACCTTAGCAAACCTAGAGCAGTCTGAACCAAACCAGAGAAAAGAGTGGCCGTGAACACTAAACTAAGATACAGCGGCATATTATCGTTAGCGCTCACTTTTCCTTCAATGATTGCAGCAATAAGCAATGAGCAAGCAGCCACTGTCCCTACAGCAAGGTGCTTTGAACTTCCAAAAACCGCATAAATAAGAGGAGGAACAAAGCTCGAATCTGCATGCATGCAACTCATACATCTTTTAATCAAAATATTGTTAGTTGTACCTACTTCGAATCGAAAGCCAAGAAATCCATGCACACATACATCTTTTGGTACGACGTGTCAATATATATATGTAGGAAAAAACAATACAATACTCTTATAATTAAGTAACTTACAGAGTCCGATGATTGGAGGAACGTTAGCGAGTTTGGCATAGCTTATCCCTTGAGGAATGGCAAGGCTAGCAATAGTGATTCCAGCAAGAAGATCATACTTGAAGAGCTTGAAACTGTACTTTGGCAGCCATTCAAAAATTGGAACAAAATATTGAGCCCCCTTCCAAAATCTACGTGAAATTGGCTCGTTCTTGATTTCATGGAATGGATCATCTGGGAAAAGGGTCTCTTTTAGGTTTGCTTTTAGTAATGTCCCAAAGCTTCGTGGCGCTGCATAGTTCACCCTATGCAAAGACTGGGGAGAGCTCGTCATGGCTGGGAATTGGGATATATATTGCTTTGCAGAAGAAATGAGCAAAAAGAAAGGAGAGCTTGGGTGGATTTAACTCGAACAGCTTTGTGCATATTTATAGACGCAAAAATGTTGGAAAGTGATGCAAGAATGACCAAGAGGAGAAAAATGGGGAATTGTCTGTACTTTACCCTTGTTTGATCTTAATTTATTGAAAGGCGGCAAAATTTCTTGTTTCGATTTTAATTTATGTGAACTTATTTGACTGAGCACGGAGTTTAAGAAGAAAGAAGACTTTTGGACTTGTGGTGTAAAATGAGGCACAAATATTTTGTGTAGCTATAAATCATTGCATAAAGGTAAACTGTTTCCAAATAAGGGAAGAGGTTATTTTTTTTGGCACGGACCAAAAAGGAAATAGGTTCATATAAATTAAAACGGAGAAAGTATAATAATATATTATATTCCTTCTATTTCAATTTATAAGTCTTAGTTTAACTGCGCATACAAATTAAGAAAGCAAGAAAAACTTTTATAGCTTGTGATCTTATAGTAAATATATGTATAATGTTCCAAATGTCCTTGAATCTTGTAGTCTGGAATTTACCATATGAAAAGTTGGAGTTAAAAGTTACTAATTATAGGAAGAGATATTTTTTTTATACAAATTAAAACGAAAAGTAAGCTATATATATTTTAAATGGAGGGAGTACCAGATATTACTCCTTTCGTTATTGACTCCATATAAAAATTTAAGAAAGAAAGAAAAACTTTTCCTTTTCTCAGCAACAACTTTGCCAACACTTAGTCTTTCTCAACCCATACTTCATCCTCATTCCCATCCATACCACCACTAGCACTACCAACCCTATTCTCCTTGGTTCAGTTTTTCACTAGTCTTCTCTTCTCGATTATCACATTCATGAGTATCCAGAAATTCGATATCCAAAGAACTAGGCCCTCCATAATCTTTTCAATAAGGAACTTGGTTTCTTTCTCTCTACAGCCCTTTCTCTTAACCCCACTACGTCAAAACACAAAAGTGACATCTCCAACGTCGAATTCTCTCTCTCATGTGTAAATCTAAGGGCTTTTGGAGTCTCTTCCCGACCCAAAATCCAACCCGTCGTGATGACACCTAACCCAATCTGTTAGGTGAGTTGATTATGCCCAACTATCCTTCTAAAAGACAAATCGATCGTTATAAATATAATCCGGTTTAAGTCGAGAGTCGAATCCTCAGGGAACTAACCTATCTATTACAACTATTTGGCAATGCTATCATCAACTCAAATAATTTCTAGATGCAAGATTTTTATTAATCAATCTTGTGTTCTGCTTAACTACTTCAAATAATATTAGAAATAACAATATGCTATATTAAAGATAATTCAATTGTAAAAAGGTCCACGGAAGTGATTTCCCCAATTGCTAGTTTAGGACTTAACTCTTTTGCTATAATCTCGCCATATTACTCTATGAGGATTAAGAGCTATGTGTTATTATAATTATCTCTCGATCAACTACGATAATTTACTAGAGCATTCTCTCAAACTACTTTAGCTGACAATATGTGTAGCTCTAGTTTATCCCACCAAAGCTTTGTTATCTCTAAACCCACTTTTAAGTTCAAGTAATGAATCTCTTCAATTACCTAAAAGTGATGTTGTTCAACAAGAGTCTAACCTAATATTATTTCTTAAGTAATATGAGGTAATTAGACACGATTAATCAAGTGCCTATTCAATTAATCACCATACAAAATATAGTTGAACAAACATATAATAAATCCGGCTTGATTATAACAAGTTGAGTCAAAAATTCAACCAACAATTGGTTCCACCTAGATAATTGTTTAGCTAGTCATAACAAAATAAGATAAAACTACAAAGTTGTTCATAATGTATAATTGCAAGAATTAAAAGGAGATAGAAAAACTCTAATATTTGGTTGATCTTCTCACAGTTGTTTTTGCCTCCAAAGTAGTCTAAAAACAAGCTTCCTTATGTCTTGGGCGAGCTTCTAAAGTTTATAAGGGTTTGGAACAAGTTTTCCCCAAATTACACTCTGGTCACCAATTTTCTAGCAATTGAACATTTCACCGCGGCTGCGGCAAGACCGGGATGCGACCCTGGTGAAGGCTGAACATTTTGCCTCACGTAATTGTTTGCCGGTGTTCCACCACGATCGCAGTGGATTTCACTCTATTTTTGCTTCTTTATGCTCGGGTGCTTCTTGATTGAGCGTTTTCTTCACATTATTGACTCCCAAATACTGCATAGTGCTTCCTCACTTAGATTATTCCTTGCAAAGCAAAAGAACACCAATTAGAGCATTTTGTTATCAATTCACTTGTAAAACAACAATAAAGCATAGTAATATTAAGGTATAAATATCATCTATACAGCCTAATATCAACACTCCACACTTAAATTATTGCTAGTCCTCTAGCAATCTACCACACTCTATCAAAGTTCCTTCCCTAAGCTTTTCCCTTAACGAATCAAACCTTGAATAATTTACCAAAGTTGCACCTAGTAGTGAATAACCTTTGCCTCAAAAGTCGAATATCTCGTACCATGCAATATTCGCACTTACTCAAACTACTACTATGCAGAAGTCAAGACTTACCTTTTCTTTGTGAATCACATACCCTCACATCACACAAGAGAGTTGTTCCACAATTAATATTGTGAGCACGTGATTTTTGCCTTACTTGAGAAGTACTCCCAGAAAATTCAAAAATAAAAATAGTTTCGTGTTGGGCATGATTTGTGTGATTTTGTGTTAATTTTATCTTTTGTGTGCACGTTTATTTATTTAAATTAAAAATACAAAATATATGCTAGGCTTTGCATTTTCAGTGTTTGATATCGAAGTCATGTGATTCACATTTTTGGGTGATATGTAATCATGTGCGTTAATTGTAGTAAAAACAACGGTGTTATAGGTTAGTATATATACATATGTGTGTATATATATATATATATGTATATATATACATATATATATATATATATATACACTTACACATGTAATATATCATGAAGATCCGATCTGGGCCAAATTCAGTCCAAAAGCCAGGCCCAAATGAATTGCTTCTGACCCAGCCCAAACACCCGCCCAGCTACAGCCTGTGTAACACTTGATCTGGACCGTTGGATTTTATTATCCAACGGCCCAGATTAATCCTTTAATTCTAATATGCATTCAGCCTAAGACTTGACCAAACGACGCCGTTTGGTTTAAGTGAGAAGATCCTGATCGTTGATCAAGTTTGATCCAACGATCAGGATTTAACTGCTCAAAACATATATAAGCTCATTTCCATACCCCGCCCCCCCCCAAGCCAGACCCCCCTCTCCCTTCTTCTCCCTCAGGAGCTCTCAAATCCCCGGCGTAACGCCGCCGTGCGCCGCCTGCCGGAAATCGCCTCACGGCGGTTCCGGTAGGCCAATCAAACCCAAACCAACGCCAAAACCTTCCCCTTACCTCCCCCATCACGATCCCCGCCTCCATTAACCTCGAATCATGCCGGAGCTCCTCGAATCTTCATTTGAAGATTCGAGTCAAACTCGAACCTATGCCAAATCACCCCAAATTCACACCACGGTCTCCTCACACCTCCTCCACACTCCCACCGGCATTGGTTTGCTTCGAATCTAACCAAAAATGCAAAAGCCCCAAATCCGAGCCCAAGAACCCTAATTTTGAAGAAACTCAATTCAAGCCGGATTAGCCACAATTGAAGTCCAAGGGACTTTAGTCCAGGTGTTCTCAATCGAGAACATCTTGATTAAAGCCCGTTTGGCTTCAATAAGTCCGAGTTTTAGTTCGAAGTTTGGTCGGCAGATTTCTTGCAAGGTATTCATTCCTTCTTTTGGTCGATTCAATGCGATTTTTGTGAATATGTGTGTTTGTTATTCATTGTTTCAATTCTATGCTAGCATGCTTCTAATTTCTCATAACAGTCGACCTGCTATCCTCCTTTGAGGCCTTTTATTTGGCCAATTACTCTGTTTTAGTAGTTAAAATGAATCATGAGTCCAATGTGATTAAAGTCGTCAAATAGTTCGTAATATTAATCCCTTGAATCTGCCTGATGCAATTCACTGGTATAGAGCTTGTTACTGTTTGATTGGTTTGAAACTAAAGTTGTGATTCAAATTAAGCCAACTAGGGAATCAGGGTTCACACTTAGAGTATTGGGTGCCCTGCACATGAGGCTAGTCAGTGGAATCCACTGTCACAGCAGGGCATCCCACTGAACACTGCCACCGGCATTGTTTAATGCTTAAGTCCATATTTTGGACAGTAGGTAGTGGGGAATGCAGGGAATTTGATGGGTCTGGCAGAGTTGGGAGTGGGCAGGGTGATAGTAACCTTAGGGGCAGGTGTTCCGGAGGGACTATTGGCTATAAATAGGGCATATTCATACATGTATAGGGAGATATACATTGATAGGCATACACACAGACACTTGAGAGCATCTGGGAGAGCAAAGAACAGTACCTGGAGAGCAAATATTCATAGATACATATAGACACTTGAGAGGATATACATACGGAGATTGGAGAGTACACTGAGAGCGACAAAAGGTCACTGTTTCATTGGTTTGGAGTCACTGTTTCATCGAATTTTCTTGGCTACTGTCTGGCTGGTTCTTCTGTTAGTGGTTTGTTGCCTTGGTCGTTTGGTTGCTGCACTGGTTTGGTTGTTGTTGTTGTTACACTGTTGTGTTGCTGTTGGTCAGTGGTTTGTTGCCTTGGTCGTTTGGTTGCTGCACTGATTTGGTTGTTGCTGTGTTGAGGTTGTTATTGGTGGTCATTTGTGTGTTGTTGTTGTGTCTGTGTTGCTGCTTGGTCCAACACAGTGCTGGCTCTTCTATTGTTTGAGTATTGCTGCCACTGGTGTGTAGTTGTTGCCACTGTCTTGGTCGTTGCTGTTACATCTGACTTGGGTAGCTCTTGATTTGCTTTGGTTGTTACTGCTTGGGCATTGTTGTTGTTGGTCCAGTATGGTTGAAGCTGGTTTGTAGTTTGCTACTGGTGTATTTAGTTGAGTGGTTCACTGGTTGTTGTTGCTATTGGTTTACTGTTGGTTGTTATTGGTCTTTGATTGTTGCTGCACCTGTTACTGTTCTTGTTGCTGTTGTTGCATTGCCATTGCTCACTCTTCCTTGTTATTCCGCATTCCAGGTACACATCTCTTTTATTGTAGTTCCTTGGTTCGACAAGAATGAAGTTTGAAGCTTATGCATAAAGTCTATTGAAACATGTAGTCGTCTTATGTTCAATTACATTCTGTTATTCTCCAATTAAGCTTGTATTGTTAGTTTTGATTATGGAAAAACGTAGCTAGGCCAAAGATACATTGTCGTTAGATAAGCATGTAAACCTGAATTAGTCTTCGTATCTCTATTCAATCTTCCCTACTCATGTGTGTAATCTCCAAACCTGTTAAATGATAGACCTTATGTCACAAGCAAGATTAGCTAGAGAGTTGTTCCTCAACGGAATGACGTAATTAGATTAAAAAGAGTCGGGGGTGCATTTCATGTGACCCGACCCCAATTTCGGGCAAGAGTAAACAAAGCATGTTAAGAACCACAGGCGCATTTCATGTGATGGGGTTCGTAGCAAGTTTTAAGTAATTTGGAATCAACTCTTAAGTAAGATACGGTGAGATGTAGTTCGCTTTAGATTTGAATCAAAGGTACGCCTCGCCCAATAGTTACATTAATCACATAGCCGTCATAAATGTACATATAAATACTTAGGTTTCGAGATGCGTCGTTTCTTAACGAATATCACGCCTTTATCAACAATGTAAATAAGTAGTCGATCCAGGCGCATATTTTAGTTTTACCTTTTTAAATACGGGTGTGCATTTCATGTGACCCAAATCCAAACCCCGAAATGTTGAATAAGAATATGTTGAGGATCCGGGTGCATTTCATGTGACGCGATTCGAAAGCATATTTTTAAGCAACTTTCTCTTTCGTAAATCGTAACCAATAATAAAAGCGGTAAAGGGGTATTAACTTGCACTAAGTATATAATTGTAAAAAACAGATAGATAGGCCAAACAAGACAGTTGAGCGACCGTGCTAGAACCACGGAATTCGGGAATGCCTAATACCTTCTCCCGGGTTAATAGAATTCCTTATCCGGATTTCCGGTTCGCGGACTGTTAAATAGAGTCATTCTTTTCCTCGATTCGGGATTTAACCGGTGACTTGGGACACCATAAAATCTCCCAAGTGGCGACTCTGAAGTAATTAAAATAAATCCCATCTCGATTGTCCTTTAATTGGAAAAACTCTTTGCATCCTTGCGGGTGCGTAAAAAAGGGGTGTGACAGCTATTTCAGTCATATCTACTTATATCATCTTAGAGCTCGGAATAACTGTTGTATTTGGCATATTTTATTATCTGATTTTTTTTGTTGGCATCAATGTGCAAATGTTGTTTTTACTGCTTTGATATTGTGTGAACTGTACATATAAATTGTGCCGGAACCAATCTCCTTTCTGAGTCTTCTAAATCATGAAGAAGGGTGCACTTCGTGTGACTTCTTTTCTGTATAGTGTCTAATTCCCATTTTAGAACGAGGTTTGGATAAGTTGCAAAACCGGTGAAGCTTCTGTATTCCCGGGTTGCTGCCTCCTCCTCGGCTCGAGCCGTCCGCTCGGGTAAGCCAAGTCTAGAACGGATAAACCCAGGTTTTAAAACCTAGAATAACAAAGCTTCATGCCGGATCCCTAGTAGGAAACGTTTATTTGCATCATGTCGCATTTGGCTTAGGGGACTCAACACAGGGGTTGGGTCCGTCTAGGACAGGTGACCTGAAATGAACAGACTATCCTGCTGCATCCTGTTTGTCTTGCGCATTTATCTGTTATAGACTTGCATGCTGACCGGCTTTAAAAAAAAAAAAAAAAAAAAAAAAAAAAAAAATGTGTGTTACTCTTAAAGATAGAAATAGCTTATTTGTTTTCCTTTAGTAAAGTGAGTAAATAAATAATGCCGTTTGTTTCGTCAAAACCGAACTACGGGGGTTTGATTCTCATCGGATGTGAGATACGTAGGCAACCTCCATCGGGTCCAACTTCACCTTTTGAAAAATTAATTTTTGTACTAAATAAGTCGGTGACGCTGTTTTCAAAAATAGCCGAATGTTCCCGAAAGGGACGCCGGAAGGCTAATTTCGTATAAACGGCCACCTTTGGGTCAATTTTGATCAATTTACCCCACGGCCTTAAAAGCCTTCGTCCCCGAGACGTTGAAAGGCCGTGATTGAAAACTGATTTTTTTTATTATTTTTTTTTTAGCAAAACAAAGTTGTTTTCTTATTTAAGTCACCTTAATAAATGTGCAGGATGAGCACGAATCAGAATAAATCATTTTCAATCTTTAGTGAGGTCCCTCAGCAGCTCCGTATATGGTGGAACGATTTGGAAGACAATAGCAAAAAGGTCGTAGGGAGAATTTTGGGAGGTTTGGTTGATCTGTTGAATATTGAGCCAAGGGAAGACATCATCAAGGCACTGGTATCTTTCTGGGATCCGACCCGCAATGTGTTCCGTTTTGTTGACTTTGAATTGACGCCCACATTAGAGGAAATTGCGGGCTATGCGGGACTTAATGGGAAATTAAGAGGGCAATACCTACTTTCACCAAGACCGGTATCTCCGCATGGGTTTCTGGATCTGCTGAGCATTAGTCGGAAGGTGAAAAATGATGATCTGCTGAAAGGGTGTTGCGACCTCCAATTCTTATATCAACGGTACGGCACTCCTCGGGGTTTTGAAGAGTCAAACCTTGGACTGACTCACGCAGGGAATAGAACCAAGTGGGAGGCTAGACGAATTCTAGCATTCCTAACGACATTCTTGGGGGTTGTGATTTGTCCGCGTGAAGATAAGAAAATAGAGATAAGTCTGGTAGGAATAGCCGATGTTGCAATCAAAAAGGCTACCAGCACCTGTGGTCCCTTTGGTTTTGTCCGAAATCTATCGAGCTTTGACTGTATGCTGAGAAGGGGGCAATTTCTTCCAAGGTTGCAATCTGTTACTTCAACTGTGGATGCAAGAACACCTCCATCACCGAACACAATACATGAACCATGGGTTGACCGGGAAAAACTGTATCAGGGGTTTCGAAGAACGGATGATGGGTGCTGTATTCCCTGAAGGCGTCGAGGCATGGCTTGCACGACTGAGCTCAATAGAAGCCGATCGGATTGAATGGGCATTCGGGTGGTTACCCGATACTGAAGTAATATATATGGCAGCCGAGGAGTGTTATATCCTTCTGATGGGAATCCGCAGTGTACAACCATATGTCCCTCACCGTGTATTACGTCAACTAGGAAGGTTTCAGGTTATTCCTACCGATCAAGACCTGAGGAAGTACGCCATTGAATTGAGCCCGGGAGTTGCATTCCCCGAAGAGAAGATTAGAAGGTTGTGGCACGAATGTCGGTTCCTTGAACCTAAAACCATGGTCCGGGAATTAGCCAAGGGAGAGGTGGATCCAAAGTACAACGTGTGGTTCGGGAAAAGATTTCAGATTCGTCGAAGATGTTCTAAAAGAGCCCATGTCCAACAATTCACGGAAGATTCACGGGAACAATGGGATTGGTTAGCAAAGGAGGAGGGGTACAGGACGAAGATTGGCAGGATAGAACAGCAGGTCCGGGACCTCCAATTCGAGAAGAACATGCAAGCTGCCACCGACGAAGGAGACAAAAAGAAGTTGGCACAAGAAAATGACTTCTTGAGAGCTCAAATCCAACAAATGAAAAGAGATGCTGACAGACAGTCGAGGAGTCGGGCCGACGAAAAATTGATAAGGGGTTTGAGAAGCCAAGTCGCCGACATCCAAAGAGAATTGGACGAGTCAAAAGCCCAAATAACGAGGATCCGTGCCGGCTGGAAAAAGGAGGCACATCAACATGCACTTCACCTAAAGCGGGTAGAAGAAGATTACACTGATATCATCACTAGCTTGAGGGAAGCAAATGTTATCCTTAGGGAGCGGGTTTTCAAGCAAGCCCAAGATGCCAGAGCGGACCTTGACCGCTGCCACAATTTGAGGGCCCGACTGCAAGGACAAGTGGATAGGCTCCTAGATCAAGTCACCAACAATGCTCGAAGATTGGGGGCGAAAAACCAGCAAATAGAGCGGCTACTCGGAGAAAGGGACATGATCAAGGATAGAATTGGAGAAATCGGGCACTATGTCACCATGAAGTGCCTAGCTTGTGAACGAATGCCTCGCGCCGACCTTTTCACTTCAATTATGGGTTATGTTCATCGGATCATGGAAGAGTTGAGGGAAGTGCACAAGGACCTCACACCGAGGCCTGCGGCAAGGCCGAATGATGCCTCGCAGGCCCCCAGGAGTTTTAGGGCATTAGATTTTTGATTGAAAATGTATTTTGAAATGTTGAGTCAAGCTAGTTGGCATTTTTATCTTTATTTTCCCAAGTCAAGCATTTTTCTTTTGTTTTGATGATTTTGTAAGACGTGTTTTGTAACTACACGGTTTTATTTGATATAAAAGTTACTGAATTTTGCCACAATCTTGTTACCAGAACTACGCTCGGTCTGATTCACGCGGGGTCGTGATACGTAGGCAATCCACATAAGATTCGACCACCACTAAAAAGAAAGAAAAAGAATCCAAAGGTTAAATAACAATAAGGCTTGCAAAGATAGTCGAAAAAGAAAAAAAAAAAAAAAAAAAAAAAAAAAAAAAAAAAAGAAAAGAAAAAGGGCCGGAATGACGCATGTTAAAGAGTACATGTAGAAAGGGTTATTCGGTTAGGTGCATTGCATCCAACGTGCTATAACATATCTGTCAAACTCGGTGAACTAACAAGTTTGTTCCGCATTCCAGAAAGTTTAGCAGTTGGTTTGACAGAATATCCTGGCCAGCCATCACTACCGTACTAGATCCAAAGGACCAGTTACAGTAAGCATGTCGAGTTCCGGCAAGAGTCTCGAGGAAGAAAAATCCGAGCTACAAATCATGAAAGAAGAGGTAGGCCGGTTAAAACAACAGATAACAGAGATGCACCTGGCTTGGGCCAGGGAACAGTCTTCACCAAACCGCCCTACTCTCGCCTCGGCTCCGGAACATCCGCCCGTCGATCCTTCGACAAGCGCCCCGAGCTATCCATACTTTCGGGGGGAAAATCCATATGCCACCCACGTTCCACCGACCAAACCAAATCCTCCTCCGGTCGCCCCCGTTTTTGTAGCGCCTCCGCCTGCTTCTCTGCAAAGGCCGGCCGGCGAACCATATGTTCGGATCCATGACAACTCTTACTATCCTCCAGAGCCTAACTTTCAGGGCTCCCGAACCACAATCACATACACCTCATTGGGATAATCCGGCAGAACAGGAAAAACACTTCCAAAGTTCGGAACACGAGGAAGTTGCCGGAAAAGTTAAAAGCCTGGAGCAGTCCTTGAGGAACATGCACGGTTTAGGCAACCAGGTCAGCGTCGCCTATAAGGATCTGTGTCCATTTCCGGACGTCCAGTTGCCAGCGGGATTTAAAATGCCCAAATTCGACCTATACGAGGGGCATGGTGACCCGGTGGCCCACTTGCGGGGGTTTTGCAGTAAAATGAGAGGGGCCGGAGGACGGGACGAGCTTCTGATAGCCTACTTCGGCCAGAGTCTGGGAGGATCGGCGTTGGAGTGGTACACTAGACAGGATCCCAGTAGATGGTTTACGTGGGATGATTTGGCTCAAGCTTTTATCGGCCAGTTCCAATACAATCTTGAGATAATCCCCGACCGCCTATCGTTGCTAAAATTAGAGAAGAAGCCTGCTGAAAGCTTCAGGGAATTTGGTTTCCGATGGAGGGAACAGGCGGCCAGGGTAGATCCGCCGATGAGAGAAAGCGAGATGGTGGACTACTTCTTGCAGACATTAGAGCCCACCTACTTCGGACATCTGGTAACGTCCGTGGGCAAATCATTCACTGAGGTGATAAAAATGGGGGGTATGATCGAGGAGGGTTTGAAGGCCAACAAGATCATGAGTTACTCAGCACTGAAAGCCACCACTCAGGCTATCCAAAGTGGTACTGGAGGAGTACTGGGGAAGAAGAGGAGAGAGGAAGTTGCGGCCGTCGAGTCCGGGGCATGGTTCAGAAATAGAGGCCCCGCACCACAATATAGCCCACCCCAACCTCACCACCAAAATTACTCTCACAACCCATATAGCCACCCACAACATTACTATCCCGCACCTGATCCCCATTTTACTGTCCACCATGCACAGTCCTATTCCGCACCTCCCGCTCATGCACCGTGGCGTGCGCCAAACCCCCAGAACAATCATCCACCCCCAAGAGCTTACAGAAACCCCTCGGGCGCGAGTTTCCGTCCGAACCAGGCATTCAGGGGCGACAGGGCGCCGAGGCCAAAGACTTTCACTCCCTTAGGAGAGTCTTACACTAGTATGTTCCACCGGTTAAAGCAGGTAGGGTTGCTGAATCCGGTTGAAGCTAAGCTGCCAAACCCTCTTCCGAAGAACCTGGACCATTCAGTAAATTGTGCCTACTGCTCGGGATGTCCGGGACATGATACAGAAAAGTGTTGGAGGCTAAAGACGGCCATCCAGGAGCTCATTGACACTCGCAGGATTGAGGTCCAGACTCCAACAGAGCCCAACATCAACCAAAACCCGCTTCCAACTCATCATGAGACCAACATGATCGAGTTGGTACGAGCGGAGGAAGGAAAGGAGGAAGCCTCTCAGACTGTAATGATGATTAAGTCTAGCGGGGCAGGAACGAGAAAAGGGCCAAGCTTTGATGAGTCGCCCAGTTGCAAGAAGGACATGCCAGGAGAGTCGGAAGCAGGAAAGGAAAGTGTGAACGAAGTACCGGTGAAGCCGGCCAAGATAGTTGTACCAGGGGCAGCAATCAAGCCCATCCTGACAGTAGCAGGCGTTCGAATGGATCCTTTCGTCATCCAGCCGGCAACACAGTTGCCAGTAACTGATAGCCGGGCTGTCCCATGGAATTATGCTCGGATTACAACGACCTACAGAGGAAAGGAGGTGAAAGAGGAAGTTTGTGAAGCCCGAGGGTTGACCCGCTCGGGGAGATGTTTTGCCCCTGCGGAATTGAGGAAGACCACTCCGGCAGTATTGAAAAAGCCGGTCACTGATGAAGAAGCAGAAGAATTCTTGAAAAAGATGAAGCTGCACGACTACTCCGTCTTAGAGCAGTTGAAGAAGACCCCGGCGCAAATATCATTGCTATCCTTGCTGATACATTCGGAAGAACATCGGCAAGCATTGATGAAAGTCCTGAATGAGGCACATGTACCGGATAAAATCTCAGTGAGCCATTTGGAGAAGATCACCAATCGGATCTTCGAAGCAAATCGGATCACCTTCACCGATGACGAGTTGCCCGAGGAAGGCACTGAGCATAACAGGGCTTTATATCTTACGGTGAAGTGTGAAGAGGCGGTGGTTACCAAAGTCTTGGTTGATAATGGGTCCAGCGCTAACATTTGTCCTCTCTCTACACTGGGCAAATTAAAAGTAGACATCGGCAGGGTACGCGAGAACAGGGTATGTGTTCGAGGGTTCGACGGAGGAGGCAAAGCGTCGGTTGGTGACATAGTGCTAGTCTTGACAATCGGGCCAGTGGAGTTCACCATGGAATTCCAGGTGCTGGACATGGTGGTGTCATATAACCTCCTAATAGGGCGACCATGGATTCATGCCGCAAGAGCAGTTCCGTCCAGCTTACACCAGCTCGTCAAGTTTGAATGGGACCAGCAGGAGATCGTCGTCCATGGAGAGAACGATCCACAATCAGGCACCATCATTCCCTTTGTTGAAACAGAAGAAGACGTTGGGCCGTGGGTGTATCAGGTCTGCGATGTGGTGTCCGCCCACCGAGTTCGGAAGGGGAATGTATTCCGGGCGACAGAACAATTATTGCGGATGTCATGGTGGCGCATGAAATGTTGCGACATGGTTTCGTGCCCGGTAAAGGGCTAGGTGCATCTCTGCAAGGAATTATACAACCGGTATCGGTGGTCGAAAACTTGGGAACCTTCGGCTTGGGATTCCGGCCAACCTCGGAGGACATCCGGCAAGCGAAGAGGAGCAAGCAGAAAACATGGGTGCTCCCGAAGTACTGTTCCACGCCTTTCCCAATCTTTTGTCGGGTCCGGAGCAAGAGGACATCCAGCGCCAAAGATTCCCGGTCCTACGGTCAGGCCAGACGAAGAGTTCTTCAGGAAGTTCGAAAACCTATTCACAGATGTATGTATGCTCGAAGATGGTGAAGGATCCGGTCATGCCGAGATACAATTTGTGGGACCAAAGGCAAAACTGAATAACTGGAAGGCTACTCCTCTCCCTGTCCGGAAGGAGTCTTGGTAGTTTGTCTTGGATTGTTTTTCTTTCGAAATTTTGTATTGGGGGCTTGTCCCCGGAGTAAAATCCCGTTGTTTTTAGTTCATTTTTGATTTAAGTTTGCAGTTTGTTTTCCCTTTGTACAATTCCCATTAATGAAATGTGGTTCATTCGCGTCTAATTTTGTTTATCTTTTTCCTTCTTTTTACTTTTCTGAACAGCCTTCTTGCAACTGATCTTAATGATATGGCGTGCTTAAAGATTAATCAACCCAGTCTAGAAAGTCAATCGGGTTTGGAAATAATAACACATGAAATAAGAAGTGACGAGAGTGAGTCAGAGTACGGCGATGATGAAGCCGAAGAAGAAATCGGTGAAGAATTAAGTCACTTCGAGGAAAAACCCAAACCGAATTTAAATGATACTGAGGCCGTTAATCTAGGGAATGCTGATGACGTCAAAGAAACCCGGATAAGTGTCCATATTGAACCCAATCTGAGAGAAGAACTGATCAAAACACTCATGGAGTTTAAAGACATCTTCGCGTGGTCGTACGACGACATGCCCGGACTCAGCACTGATCTAGTGGTTCATAGATTACCCACTGATCCGGCATATCCTCCCGTCAAGCAAAAGCTGCGGAAATTCAAGACGGAGATGAGTGTGAAGATTAAGGAGGAGGTAACCAAGCAGTTGCAGGCGAAAGTCATTCGTGTCACTCGATACCCTGAATGGTTGGCTGACGTAGTACCGGTGCCAAAGAAAGACGGAAAGATCAGAGTATGCGTGGACTATCGCAATCTCGACAAGGCGAGTCCTAAGGATAATTTCCCGCTTCCCAATATCCATATTGTGATTGATAATTGTGCCGGACGTGAAATCGGATCCTTTGTGGACTGCTACGCGGGATATCATCAGATCTTGATGGATGAAGAGGACGCAGAAAAGACGGCTTTTATCACGCCGTGGGGGACTTATTGCTACCGAGTGATGCCGTTTGGTTTGAAGAATGCAGGAGCAACATATATGAGGGCGATGACTACGGTATTCCATGACATGATACACAAGGAAATTGAGGTGTACGTGGATGATGTGATCATAAAATCTAGGCGTCAGGAAGACCATGTTGCTGACCTCAGGAAGTTCTTTCAAAGACTCCGAAGGTACGACATCAAGCTTAATCCGGCCAAATGCGCATTCGAAGTTCCATCAGGAAAGCTGCTAGGATTCATCGTCAGCCGACGGGGCATTGAGTTGGACCCCTCCAAAATCAAGTCCATTCGGGAGTTACCCCCGCCGAAGAATAAAACAGAGGTAATGAGTCTGTTGGGAAGGTTGAATTACATCAGTAGGTTTATTGCCCAGCTTACGGCAACTTGTGAACCCGTATTCCGCCTATTGAAGAAAGACGCTGCGATAGAATGGACGACAGAATGTCAGGAAGCGTTTGACCGAATCAAAGGGTATCTGTCAAATCCACACGTACTAGTTCCGCCCGAGCCAGGTAGACCCCTGATTCTTTATCTGACGGTCTTGGAGAATTCGTTCGGCTGCGTACTGGGGCAGCATGATCTTACTGGCAGGAAGGAACGGGCCATTTACTACCTCAGTAAGAAATTTACAGTCCACGAGGTCAAGTACACTCATCTAGAAAAGACATGTTGCGCCCTGACTTGGGTAGCCCAAAAGTTGAAACATTATTTGTCTTCTTACACCACTTACCTCATTTCGCGTTTGGATCCGTTGAAGTATATTTTCCAGAAACCTATGCCTACAGGGAGGTTGGCAAAATGGCAAATATTACTTACGGAGTTCGACATCATATACGTGACAAGGACGGCCATGAAAGCTCAAGCCCTGGCCGATCACTTAGCTGAAAATCCCGTTGATGACGAATACGAACCTTTGAGGACGTATTTTCCAGACGAAGAGGTCTTGCAAATTGAGGGTTTAGAACTAACCAAGGATCCATGTTGGAAGCTCTTCTTCGACGGAGCGGCAAACGCGAAGGGAGTCGGAGTAGGGGCTGTGCTCATATCTGAAACAGGACATCATTACCCTGTTACCGCTCAACTGCGTTTTCATTGCACCAATAACATGGCTGAGTACGAGGCATGTATCTTGGGGTTGCGATTAGCGGTGGACATGGATGTACAGGACGTCTTGGTCTTGGGGGACTCGGACCTTCTGGTACATCAGATTCAGGGAGAATGGGAAACCAGAGATTTAAAGCTTATCCCATATCGTCAGTGTTTGCATGATTTGACCAAACGCTTTCGATCGGTAGAATTCAGGCACATCCCAAGGATGCATAATGAGGTTGCCGACGCGTTGGCTACTTTAGCGTCAATGCTACACCACCCGGACAAGGTTCGTGTCGATCCGTTACATATCCAGATCCGGAATCAGCATGCTTATTGTAATGTCATTGAAGAAGAGATGGATGGTGAGCCATGGTTTCATGATGTCAAAGAGTACCTCAGGTTGGGAATATACCCGGAGCAAGCAACGGGAGATCAAAAGCGAGCTATTCGGCGGTTGGCGAACGGATTTTTCCTTAGTGGAGGAGTGCTGTACAAAAGAACCCCGGATTTGGGATTGTTGAGATGTATAGATGCGAGTCAAGCCACAACAGTGATGACGGATATACACTCGGGAGTTTGCGGACCACACATGAGCGGATACGTATTGGCAAAGAAGATTCTTCGAGCAGGATACTATTGGCTCGCTATGGAGCGGGATTGTATAAGTTTCGTGCGAAGATGCCATCAGTGTCAGATACACGGAGATTTGATTCATTCTCCGCCAACTGAATTGCATACAATGTCAGCACCATGGCCGTTTGTCGCATGGGGTATGGATGTTATTGGACCTATTGAGCTTGCGGCTTCCAATGGTCACAGGTTCATTCTGGTAACGATTGATTATTTTACCAAGTGGGTGGAGGCCAAAACATTCAAATCAGTGACCAAGAAGGCAGTGGTGGACTTCGTGCACTCCCACATCATTTGTAGGTTCGGAATTCCGAAGATGATCATTACGGATAACGGTGCAAATCTTAACAGTGGATTGATGAAAGAGGTATGTCAACAGTTCAAGATTACACACCGAAATTCCACACCGTATCGCCCAAAAGCAAACGGTGCGGTCGAGGCAGCAAACAAGAACATAAAGAAGATATTGAGGAAGATGATAGAAGGGTCCAAGCAGTGGCATGAAAAGTTACCATTTGCGCTGTTGGGTTATCGCACTACCGTCCGGACTTCGGTAGGTGCAACTCCTTACTTGTTGGTATACGGGACTGAAGCGGTAATACCCGCAGAAGTTGAGATTCCATCCCTCCGAATCGTCGCTGAAGCTGAGATTGATGACGACGAGTGGGTCAAAACCCGATTAGAGCAATTGAACTTGATCGATGAAAAGAGATTGACAGCAGTATGTCACGGCCAATTGTATCAAAAGAGAATGGCGAGAGCATATAACAAGAAGGTACGTCCCAGGAGATTTGAAGTGGGACAGCATGTGCTGAAGAGAGTTCTACCCCATCAGGCCGAGGCGAAAGGCAAGTTCGCTCCAAATTGGCAGGGACCATTTGTGGTGACTAGAGTATTATCCGACGGCGCTCTATGTCTGGCGGATGTCGAGGGAAGATGCACCGATATGGCTATCAATTCTGATGCAGTCAAGAGATATTATGTGTAATTCTTTAATGCATTTGTCAACGTTTGGTTTCGTTTGTGTGTATTTGGCATTTTCGGAGAATGAAATGACAGAGGCAATTTTTCTACTACCCAAACACTTTAACCTTTGTTTCCCCATTTGAGCCTTAATTGTTCTTTCATATACCCTCTTTCGGAATCATCAAGGAAGATGTGTAACAGAGTAGAAAAGAAACAAAGAAGTAATACAAGAAAAAGTGAACTACGTTCGACCTGATTCCTCAAGAAGGATACGTAGGCGCCACACGGCTCGGTCATAATAAAATAAAAATCAAAAAATCCCCCAAGCAACAAAACTGGGGCAGAAGTCATTGTTTCATTGGAAAGATAGTGTGGATTCCGAAAGTTGTAACAAGCTAACCGTTGAGGCCAAACCCCTTTCTTCAGCCTCACGCGCAGAAACCATATCAAAAACCAGAAAGACCTCTCGATCAGTATTTGAGAAGTGCCAAGTCATGCGAATGAAAGCCAAGAGTGACATCCCGACCCTCGATTGAATCCAGAATGCACAAGCCGAAAGGGGATAACGCTCTAGAGGGAATCTCAGGGGTGATACCCCGCCGCAAGGAAAGAAAACGTAAATGAGAGAGTCTTAACGGTGAAAACCCTCGCGGGCACCTTAAGGCGAAGGAAGTTGAGAGAAGTAAGATGAGAGAGTCTTACGGTGAAAACCTTTACGGGCACCTTAAGGCGACGGGAGATAGAGAGAAATGAGAGAATCTCATTAGTGAAAACCCGTTGAAGGGCACTGTGAGGTGACATGATGAGATGGGTACAAGATATCGGCATGAGACAAGGTTGGGACATCCGTTTACCCCTAGCAGGACGCGGTATCAGAAAGTGATTGACATGAATAGACTGGGTAGTTTAATCTCAAAGGCGCGGCATAACATTGGATCAGGCACACATTCAGATAAGTTTTCCTATTTTTTGAGTTCAGAAAAGTTTTTTCTTCTTTTGTCATTTGCGGTCAGTGTTCTTTTCTTTTCTTTCATTTTCGAAAATTGATTTTTCAAAGCTTACTACCAAGTCTCCCAAAGCAGTATATTGAAAGTGGATAGACATGGAACAAGGCAATGAGACAAAAGTCGTTACGGTAGTGAGATTGGGATGACAGGCTGAGTGGAAGGTTCGCAAGAATTATGGAACATGAGGGACACATGTGGCATGTCCGAAAGATGGTTTCACGCAGCAGATCACCGGCTAAAAAGAGTCGGACCAAACCAAAGGTTGGAATAAAAGGAAAAGATGAGAGGTCGTTCGTGGAAAAAGCATCTTCCCAAGCAAGCGTCAACGTCGTCCTCAAAGTTCGAGAGAGGCCAAGCAGCTGAAAGAGAATGGCCTCGACAAGAGTGGCACGACCACTCGCGGCGTTTTGAAACTAACAATTTTTCTTTGATTTAAAGCAGGAAAAGAGGGTCCGACGGCAGAAAAGCATACCGTCGAGAAGTTTATCACACTGGGGCAGAAAATTTTCTCTTGTTGCGAAAATTTTCTGGAAAGCAAGACTCAGAGGATAAGTGTAGAAAGCAACACAAGATGGGGTGATTTTTGAGCCGGGTATCATCTCCAGCAGTTATCGGAAAATAAAACAATGGCTTCGAGATTCCTCCAGCGGTATTACATTCATAATTTGCTCGAGGAGTCAAAAGCGTGAGTCCCGGAAAAGGTATGGGAAGAAGGGAGAGAATGAGGGGTGAAGGAAACAAAGAATACTTCCTCAGCAGCATCATCCCCAGCAGGCGAGTAAACGGTTCCAAAATATCCCCAGCAGCCAGAAGACAAAGTAATACGACCCAGGGGAAGGCAATTCCAAGACAGGTTAATTCAGAAGAGAAGGTGGTCCGAGAGGCAACGCAGGAAAGAAAATGGTACAGAGGCGAAGGAAGGTAATCGAGATGGGATGAAATCAATGAGTAGTAGTTGAAGTCGGGGAGCCGCTCGGAGAATGGAGTGGCGATTTAATTTTGAAGTAGTAGTTGAAGTCGGGGAGCCCGCCCGGAGAATGGAGTGGCGATTTAATTTTGAAGTTATAGTTGAAGTCGGGGAGCCCGCCCCTGGAGAATGGAGTGGCGATTTAATTTTGAAGTTATAGTTGAAGTCGGGGAGCCCCCTGGAGAATGGAGTGGCGATTTAATGTCGAAGTTGCAGTTGAAGTCAGGAAGCCCGCCTGGAGAATGGAGTGGCGATTTAATTTTGAAGTAGTTGAAGTCGGGGAGCCCGCACCTGGAGAATGGAGTGGCGATTTAGTTTTGAAGTAGTTGAAGTCAGGGAGCACGCATGGAGAATGGAGTGGCGATTTAATTTTGAAGTAGTTGAAGTCGGGGAGCCGCTCTGGAGAATGGAGTGGCGATTTAATTTTGAAGTAGTAGTTGAAGTCGGGGAGCCCGCCCTGGAGAATGGAGTGGCGATTTAATTTTGGAAGTTGTAGTTGAAGTCGGGGAGCCCGACTGGAGAATGGAGTGGCGATTTAATTTTGAAGTTGTAGTTGAAGTCAGGAAGCCCGCTTGGAGAATGGAGTGGCGATTTAATTTTGAAGTAGTAGTTGAAGTCAGGGAGCCCGCCTGGAGAATGGAGTGGCGATTTAATTTTGAAGTAGTAGTTGAAGTCGGGGAGCCCGCCTGGAGAATGGAGTGGCGATTTAATTTTGAAGTTATAGTTGAAGTCAGGGAGCCCGCCTGGAGAATGGAGTGGCGATTTAATTTTGAAGTTATAGTTGAAGTCAGGGAGCCCGCCTGGAGAATGGAGTGGCGATTTAATTTTGAAGTTGCAATGGAAGTCAGGAAGCCCGCCTGGAGAATGGAGTGGCGATTTAATTCTGAAGTGGTAGTTGAAGTCAGGGAGCCCGCCCGGAGAATGGAGTGGCGATCTGTCTAATTTGGTAGAGGAAAGCGGTAGAATGTAACAGAAATCTTCGGCATGAATCCAAGTTCGTCAGAAGAGACGAAGCATCAGAAGGAACGCCAAGTCAGACAAGATGGCGAGGAGCGCGACAAGATCAAGTTAAAAAGGATAGATAAGAACTTGTAGTACTGTAACTTAGTCTAGCTTCTTGTTTTTGTTGCTTAGCGCGGTGTAACAAGGAAATCAGCTAAGCGGTGGTAACAGCAGTAACAGCGGCAACAGCAGTAACAGCGAGATCGCAACAGTCATGGTAGTCCCAGCTACCAGAACTTCCCGAACTACATTGACCTGATTCCCTTTTAGCCAGGGATATGTAGGAGACCTTTGAAGCAAGGTTCGGTCAAAACTTTTCCAAAATGCTTCATACGGAGTGTTCGAATAGGCAAAAATCGCTTATATCCGCTCATTTATCTTTGCACGAAAACTCTTCGTGTTTACGCGCAAAGAGGGGCAGCTGTGAGCACGTGATTTTTGCCTTACTTGAGAAGTACTCCCAGAAAATTCAAAAATAAAAATAGTTTCGTGTTGGGCATGATTTGTGTGATTTTGTGTTAATTTTATCTTTTGTGTGCACGTTTATTTATTTAAATTAAAAATACAAAAATATATGCTAGGCTTTGCATTTTCAGTGTTTGATATCGAAGTCATGTGATTCACATTTTTGGGTGATATGTAATTGTGTGCGTTAATTGTAGTAAAAACAGCGGTGTTATAGGTTAGTATATATACATATGTGTGTATATATATATATATATGTATATATATACATATATATATATATATATACACTTACACATGTAATATATCATGAAGATCCGATCTGGGCCAAATTCAGTCCAAAAGCCAGGCCCAAATGAATTGCTTCTGACCCAACCCAAACACCCGCCCAGCTACAGCCTGTGTAACACTTGATCTGGACCGTTGGATTTTATTATCCAACGGCCCAGATCAATCCTTTAATTCTAATATGCATTCAGCCTAAGACTTGACCAAACGACGCCGTTTGGTTTAAGTGAGAAGATCCTGATCGTTGATCAAGTTTGATCCAACGATCAGGATTTAATTGCTCAAAACATATATAAGCTCATTTCCATACCCCGCCCCCCCCCAAGCCAGACCCCCCTCTCCCTTCTTCTCCCTCAGGAGCTCTCAAATTCCCGGCGTAACGCCGCCGTGCGCCGCCTGCCGGAAATCGCCTCACGGCGGTTCCGGTAGGCCAATCAAACCCAAACCAACGCCAAAACCTTCCCCGTACCTCCCCCATCACGATCCCCGCCTCCATTAACCTCGAATCATGCCGGAGCTCCTCGAATCTTCATTTGAAGATTCGAGTCAAACTCGAACCTATGCCAAATCACCCCAAACTCACCCCAAACCCTCACATGGCCTCCCTCGTACCCCCGCCGGCATTGGTTTGCTTCGAATCTAACCAAAAATGCAAAAGCCCCAAATCCGAGCCCAAGAACCCTAATTTTGAAGAAACTCAATTCAAGCCGGATTAGCCACAATTGAAGTCCAAGGGACTTTAGTCCAGGTGTTCTCAATCGAGAACATCTTGATTAAAGCCCGTTTGGCTTCAATAAGTCCGAGTTTTAGTTCGAAGTTTGGTCGGCAGATTTCTTGCAAGGTATTCATTCCTTCTTTTGGTCGATTCAATGCGATTTTTGTGAATATGTGTGTTTGTTATTCATTGTTTCAATTCTATGCTAGCATGCTTCTAATTTCTCATAACAGTCGACCTGCTATCCTCCTTTGAGGCCTTTTATTTGGCCAATTACTCTGTTTTAGTAGTTAAAATGAATCATGAGTCCAATGTGATTAAAGTCGTCAAATAGTTCGTAATATTAATCCCTTGAATCTGCCTGATGCAATTCATTGGTATAGAGCTTGTTACTGTTTGATTGGTTTGAAACTAAAGTTGTGATTCAAATTAAGCCAACTAGGGAATCAGGGTTCACACTTAGAGTATTGGGTGCCCTGCACATGAGGCTAGTCAGTGGAATCCACTGTCACAGCAGGGCATCCCACTGAACACTGCCACCAGCATTGTTTAATGCTTAAGTCCATATTTTGGACAGTAGGTAGTGGGGAATGCAGGGAATTTGATGGGTCTGGCAGAGTTGGGAGTGGGCAGGGTGATAGTAACCTTAGGGGCAGGTGTTCCGGAGGGACTATTGGCTATAAATAGGGCATATTCATACATGTATAGGGAGATATACATTGATAGGCATACACACAGACACTTGAGAGCATCTGGGAGAGCAAAGAACAGTACCTGGAGAGCAAATATTCATAGATACATATAGACACTTGAGAGGATATACATACAGAGATTGGAGAGTACACTGAGAGTGACAAAAGGTCACTGTTTCATTGGTTTGGAGTCACTGTTTCATCGAATTTTCTTGGCTACTGTCTGGCTGGTTCTTCTGTTAGTGGTTTGTTGCCTTGATCGTTTGGTTGCTGCACTGGTTTGGTTGTTGTTGTTGTTACACTGTTGTGTTGTTGTTGGTCAGTGGTTTGTTGCCTTGGTCGTTTGGTTGCTGCACTGATTTGGTTGTTGCTGTGTTGAGGTTGTTACTGGTGGTCATTTGTGTGTTGTTGTTGTGTCTGTGTTGCTGCTTGGTCCAACACAGTGCTGGCTCTTCTATTGTTTGAGTATTGCTGCCACTGGTGTGTAGTTGTTGCCACTGTCTTGGTCGTTGCTGTTACATCTGACTTGGGTAGCTCTTGATCTGCTTTGGTTGTTACTGCTGGGGCATTGTTGTTGCTGGTCCAGTATGGTTGAAGCTGGTTTGTAGTTTGCTACTGGTGTATTTAGTTGAGTGGTTCACTGGTTGTTGTTGCTATTGGTTTACTGTTGGTTGTTATTGGTCTTTGATTGTTGCTGCACCTGTTACTGTTCTTGTTGCTGTTGCTGCATTGCCATTGCTCACTCTTCCTTGTTATTCCGCATTCCAGGTACACATCTCTTTTATTGTAGTTCCTTGGTTCGACAAGAATGAAGTTTGAAGCTTATGCATAAAGTCTATTGAAACATGTAGTCGTCTTATGTTCAATTACATTCTGTTATTCTCCAATTAAGCTTGTATTGTTAGTTTTGATTATGGAAAAACGTAGCTAGGCCAAAGATACATTGTCGTTAGATAAGCATGTAAACCTGAATTAGTCTTCGTATCTCTATTCAATCTTCCCTACTCATGTGTGTAATCTCCAAACCTGTTAAATGATAGACCTTATGTCACAAGCAAGATTAGCTAGAGAGTTGTTCCTCAACGGAATGACGTAATTAGATTAAAAAGAGTCGGGGGTGCATTTCATGTGACCCGACCCCAATTTCGGGCAAGAGTAAACAAAGCATGTTAAGAACCACAGGCGCATTTCATGTGATGGGGTTCGTAGCAAGTTTTAAGTAATTTGGAATCAACTCTTAAGTAAGATACGGTGAGATGTAGTTCGCTTTAGATTTGAATCAAAGGTACGCCTCGCCCAATAGTTACACTAATCACATAGCCGTCATAAATGTACATATAAATACTTAGGTTTCGAGATGCGTCGTTTCTTAACGAATATCACGCCTTTCTCAACAATGTAAATAAGTAGTCGATCCAGGCGCATATTTTAGTTTTACCTTTTTAAATACGGGTGTGCATTTCATGTGACCCAAATCCAAACCCCGAAATGTTGAATAAGAATATGTTGAGGATCCGGGTGCATTTCATGTGACGCGATTCGAAAGCATATTTTTAAGCAACTTTCTCTTTCGTAAATCGTAACCAATAATAAAAGCGGTAAAGGGGTATTAACTTGCACTAAGTATATAATTGTAAAAAACAGATAGATAGGCCAAACAAGACAGTTGAGCGACCGTGCTAGAACCACGGAATTCGGGAATGCCTAACACCTTCTCCCGGGTTAACAGAATTCCTTATCCGGATTTCTGGTTCGCGGAACGTTAAATAGAGTCATTCTTTTCCTCGATTCGGGATTCAACCGGTGACTTGGGACACCATAAATCTCCCAAGTGGCGACTCTGAATTAATTAAATAAATCCCATTTCGATTGTCCTTTAATTGGAAAAACTCTTTGCATCCTTGCGGGTGCGTAAAAAAGGGGTGTGACAAATATGATTAAAAACAATTAGGAACTCAGATGGACAAAATTCGCTCACTCTCCAAAAGAATATTTATATGCCATAAAGATGCACCATAGGCGCCCATAATGTGATACTCTACTAATCGAGCCTATCCAATCTAAGATCAATTAGAACTTCATTTGGTTTTAATGTAGGCTAAGAGATCGGTAAGATATATTTGGATATAGGGACTAACATCTCTAAGCACTTTTAATACAAAACACATTAGCATTCCATATCATTCTTTTGTCAACCAAACATTCCCCACAATTTATTTATAACATCCCATTCCTATAGGTGCATTTGTGTCAAGCTACCACTTATCAACTACTATATTTATTTATAATTTTTTTCGTGGAGCTTCTTCTTTTATTCTTTAAAACTACACATTTCCTCTATTTTATTGGCTCCCCTCAAAACCAATCCACCACCTCACACTTTAACTTTTGCATATGTCAAGGCCATTCAAGTGCTCATGGGAGATAAAAGGGTTCAAACAGAAGGCTATTCAAATAATTGGATAAGGTTAGCAATGTGGTTGCCAAAGAAACAGACTTATAGGCTCAACAGAATTAACTATGATGTATTATATTCAGGTGGGTTTACGTTATATATCTAGCTTAACCAAGAAATGCTTATATCACTTATAAAACTGAATGAAGCTACTATTTTGCTTTGTAAAGACGGGGCAAGTTCTAGGCATCAAATATAAAGCATAGAATACAGTATAGCTCACACACATATGACATATGACTCACTCTGGATTGATTTATCAAGACATTCTCTTTTAAGTGTTAAAGTCAGCTACAAACATACAACTTTAAGGCACTTTGGAAAGAGTGAACCACTAAGACTAAGAGTTACACTCTAGTGTCGATTGTATTCAGGTGTATTAACGCTAAGGGATTCTCTTTCTATTTCAGCTCATAGCCCATAAATGCTAACAAAAACAAAAACAAAATAAACAAAAACTACCTACAACCGGTTCAAGCTTTCCCTTGGAAAAGAATCGCGGCCCAAAGAAAAAACAAGGAGGAGTTACTACACTACCTAAAAATAAAAAAATCTTTTTGATATTTTATCTATACTAGCTTCCCTCAAGAAATATTTCAATTATCCGTCATAAGGATCAACAACAACAACAACAACAACAATAACCTAGTATAATCCTACAAGATGGTCTGGGGAGTGTAATATGTACGCATGCCTTACCCCTACTTCGAGGGGCAGAGAGGCCGTTTCCAAGAGACCCTCGGCTTAAGAAGCAACGAGAGATGATATATTAGTACTATCAATAACTTATATAATATAACATTACATACATAACATAACATAAAATAACAATTAATAGCAATATAAGAAATATAAGAAATATGAAAAATATAGAAGGTATACTAATATCCAACAGATAAAGCCCTACATTAGTGGATGATCAGTAGCATCTTAAGACTAACTCCTAACATGCTAGTCTCACTCTAGTGCACTGTAGAAATATCCACAACTTTCCCTTAACCTACAACCTTAATGCTCGACCTCCACAATTCCCTATCAAGGGCTATGTCCTCAGTAATCCTAAGTCGCGCCATGTCTTGCATGATCACCTCTCCCTAATACTTATTAGGTCTCCCTCTACGTCTCCTCGTGCCCACCACAACAAGTTGCTCACACCTTCTTACCAGTGCATCAACACTCCTCTTCTGATATGCCCGAACCATCAGAGTCTTGCTTCTCGCATCTTGTCCTCTATGGGGGCCATGCCCACCTTCTATCAAATATCTTTATTCCTAATCTTATACGTCCTTGTATGCCCGCACATCCATCTCAACATCCTCTTCTCTGCTATTTTCATCATCTGGATGTGTAAGTTCTTAACCGGCCAACACGTGGTCCCATACAACATGGTAGGCCTAACCACTACTCTATAAAACTTACCTTTTAGTAACGGTGGCACTTTCTTGTCACATAGGACTCCCGTCGCTAACCTCCACTTCATCTACCCCACCCCTATACGGTGCGTGACATCCTCATCGATCTCCATGATCCCCTAAATAACTTACCCAAGGTACCTGAAACTACCCCTCTTAGGGATGAATAGAGAGTCAAGCCTCACTTCACTCCCGCTTCCATCGGCTCGGCCCCAAATTTGCACTCGAGGTACTCCATCTTCATCCTGCTCAACCTGAAACCTTTAGACTCAAGGGCATGTCTCCAAACCTCTAGCCTCTCGTTGACGCTGCATCGTGTCTCATCAATTAAGACTATGTCATTAGCAAATAACATGCACCGTGGAACCTCCCCCTTGAATATGATGCGTTATGTCATCCATCACCAGGCCAAATAGGAAAGGGCTAAACGCATACCCTTGGTGCAACCCCGTAACAACTGGGAAATGCTCGGATTCGCCTCCTACTATCCTAACCTGAGTCTTAGATCCATCTTACATGTCTTTAATCACCCCAATGTAGGAAAACGGGACCTCTTTAACTTCTAAGCAACTCTATAAGATCTCCCAAGGAACCCTGCCGTATGCTTTCTCTAGATCGATAAACACCATGTGGAGATCCTTCTTCTTATCTCTGTATTATTCCACCATCCTTCTAATAAGATGGATAGCTTCTATGGTAGATCGCCCCGGTATGAACCTAAACTGCTTGGCTGAAATAGACACCATCTTTCGCACTCTTATTTCTACCACTCTCTCCCAGAATTTCATGATATGACTCAGAAACTTTTTTGACTTCTGTCCCACAAGAGACCTGTTGAAAGGTGTTTGTCTCTGGACCAAGTTGAAGTTAATTACATGACCCTACCATACCAATCAAACACAGATAAAACAACATCATACAAAGTTACACAATCTATTTACAATTATATCATACAACAACATCCATCCCCCACCCCACACTTAAAAATATGCCATGTCCCCATGTCAACAAATAAAGAGCAGAGTAAGGAAGGGGACTTCCCTGGAGATCAATCCTGATCAGAGATGGTATCGGGATCAAGGTGACATGCTCATCCTAGCGCTCGAAGCCATCCCATAATATTTTCTATGACTTTGTCTGTTAAATGGTCAAAGTTCAACTTTGGTGGCCAAGTCTGTGATAGAAGTGCGGAGACCAGCCATTTCCTGCTCCAGGGCTGTCAGGCAGGTACTTCGGCGAGGTCGTGATGTGCCTACCTCATCAACTCTAGTAGGTTGTGGGACCTCAACTACCTCAGCATCATCCATCATATAATTCATCAACATTCACCATTGGCTCTCTTCTAAGTCCAATTTTCCTTCTCAAGAATGGGGCTTTCAGTGGCAGTTTCCCATCAACTCTAAGGTTTTAAGGGACTGTAGCAGCACGACAGAGGTTAGTAACCAGAGAGGGGAAGTAGAAACCTTTGAGTATCTCAAGTGAGCGAATGAACATCTCCTCATGAATGAGTCGGGACAAATCAAAATACCTGTGGGTCATGAAACAATAGATAGTTACCGCTCGTGGTTGATTGACATCAGACGTATTGCTGGAGGACAATAGCCGACTATTGATAATTGTGAGCCAACACTTAGCATCCCAATTGGGAGTCTGGAGTTAATTGTGATCTGGCATTTTATCCATATATATTCTCTGTCTGGCACATAGATAGTTTCAAGAAGAGTTGCCCACAAGGCACTTGATTGGCTATAAGTATGATAATCATCATATTCCGCCTGAACACTAGCAGCCGGTACACCCTACGGATGGCCTCGATAGATGCATTTACTTAGGTATTGCATACAGTAACAACCCCATTCTCGTGTTTCGTGCAGTTAACATAGAATTCCCTTACCATACATTAGCCTCCTCCGGTTCCTCAAAGAAGATATCCAGTTGACACATCCTCAACCCTATTGAAGATATTCAGGCATTTGATGTGCCGGAGAAATTTGGCACATTTACATACTACTTGCTCTTATATTGGCGTGTTTTATTGCAAAATATAGTCCATACTTATGTGATTTTGCGGTTTTATAGATAAAGAGGAAGAAAAGACCATGGACACAAAAATGGAAGCAAAAAGATAAGAAAAGGGCAAAGTTGTGCAAAAAGGCAAATCTGCGGACCAACATGCGGTCGCAGATTGCACATGCGGACCCCAGAATTGCACACCAAATCGCAGAGCTAAATAGAGGCTGGAGCTAAAAACCATGTCAAGAATGCGACGTATTCTGCGATCGCACAGTAAACATGCGATCCGCAATTCTGCCGCAAAATGAACACGAAGGAAACCTAAGAGTCAACTATGCGGTACCATCTGCGGTCGCACAATCCTTATGCGGACCGCAGAATGGTAATGCGATGAGCGAATGAACAGCTAGGGTTCTTATTTGCGACGCAGCCTCTCAAGATGCGAACCGCAGACCTGTTATGCGACAGATCTGCGGTCGCAAAGTTGACCTGGAAGGGTAAACTTGTCCGAAATTGGTCCATCTATAAATAGCTTTTTAGAATCTTGTGTAAGGGTATCTTGTGCAGACTTTATACTAAACGTCAAGACTTTATTACTTCATCTTTTCGGAAGCTTTTGGTTGAAGATTCTCTTACTTTGTAAGCATTTATGACATTTATTACACCTTCTATTTTGTGTTTTAGAATGTGTGGCTAAACTTAAATACTAAGGTTGTGAACCCTAAATGGGTGTTATGTAAATAGGTGTTTAACATTGAATATATGCATAATGGTTGGTTGATATTTCTTTACTTCTCATTCTTCATTTATTGTTGGTGGTTGCAAACATTAACAAAAGCCATTTAAGTCTTACTTTGCTTGGGAAAGTGGGTTAGATTTTGGAAGAAGTAAAGAACAAAAACTCGAGGCCTTACACCTCGTTTAATAGACTCGCTTAGGGATAAGTGGGTTTTATTCAGCATCTATTGATTGTTAGACATTGTGACTCTTAGACTTTTGGGAAAAATCAAGAGAGGAAATACTACTCAAGTATTGGGAAATATTGGGTAGTTGCATAGGAATCAATTGCATATCAATAACCAACCATTAGAAATATATCATATTAACACCGATAGCATTACACTACATTTATGGGAACACAACATTGGTTTAATCAACTTTATTAATTACTACATCAAGCATTCACATTAGTTAATACTCTAAAATAACGTTCACTCGTACTACTACTTTTACACCATTTCTATGTTACTCCTAACGGAATAGATTTAAGATTCTAGTCGGGTAACACACTAATTCAAGTAATCATTTCAAACCTATTCCCTGTGGGATTCGACCCCAACCTAGTTGGGTTACTATATTTGACACCGACCGCCTTACACTAATTATAGAAGTGTAATTTGAGTGTATCAGCATTCCACCTCTAAGTCTTCTTGGTCAATATGCACCTCATATAACAATTTCTTAGCCACTTTTGCATTGTACCGGTTCTCCGCTGGTATGGAGACAAAGCTAGTGCTGTCAAACTGTGGTGCGATGGCTTGACTCCTAGCTCGTGAGGAGCTTCTAGTACACTAGCGAAGGATTCAGTGTTGCGTCTCTTCCTAGATGGATTTATTTTACCTGTCAAACAGAGAAACACTTATCAGTGAGGATGTGAGATATGTGAACTATGGGTGGTTACTCGGACTTCACCACAACCATGTCACATTAGCCCTTATAACTCCATTAGGGTAATTCCCCAAACACCTTGTGAGCAAGATAATTCCTCACATAGATAGCCTATATGGATACTTCAATGTTTCCCCCAAATCACAAGTTGTACTACACCATTACACCCTACAACAATTAGTACAACACCCACAAGCATACACCTCTCCACCACATTATATATATAACCCCTTCACGAGTGACTATAAAAACAAAATTCAAAAGAAAAAAGAAGAAAAATAACAAAAATATACTATAATTACTACACAATTAAAAATAATAAGCTAGCATACAACTACAATAAAATACAAAAAGAAAAGATAGGAAAGAGAAGATACATACCGTGATAGAAAAAGAATGAGAGAAATAGAGATGGGGGAAGTAGGATAAGTGAACAAGAAGAATAATAATCGGAGAGGGTAGGGTTTAGAGTGAGAGAGAGAATTGGAGAAGTAGGGGGGAGGGGTTGGGCGGGTGTTTGGTCAAATAAAATAAGGGGGATAGAGTTATAAAATAAAAGAATAATAAAGAAAGAACAAATTATATATAATAAAAACTTACCTGGTACCCACCGCGGTCCCATTGCGATCACAGTGGGTTAAATAAGGTGAGGTAGAATATTCTCCTTTCACCGCGGTCTTACCACGGTTCCACCGCGGTCGTGTTGGGTCTGTCAAGTTTGAGGCAGTGTACTCGCCTCTTACCGCGGTCCTACCGCAGATGCGGTGTGATATATATATATATATATATATATATATATATATATATATATATATATAGCTACATAATAAACACAAACTATAACATTCGTGGGATGCCTCCCACACAGTGCCTGATTTAATTTTGCGGCAGGATGCATGCTCGGAGCATCACTCCTCATTCACATTCTGGGGCTCTTCCAACATTATTATCTCTCTATCCCCTTTCTCATTTGCCATTCCAAGGTAATGTTTCAACCTTTAACAATTCACTGTGAACTTATTTGTCCCATCCTCTATTTCAATCTCAACAGCTCCACTTAGGAACATTTGCACCACTCTGAAGGGTCCTGACCATCAGGACTTCAACTTACCCGAAAACAATCTCAATTTGGGGTTTTATAACAATACTAGCTCTCTGGATTTGAATTTTCGGTCTACGATATGTTTGTCATGCATCAGCTTCATCCTTTCTTTGTATATTCTAGAACTCTTGAATGCCCGGAACCTGAATTCCTCTAGCTCATGTAACCCAGTGACTCTGTTGGTTCCTGCTGTCTCCATGTCTAAGTTCAACTGCCGCAATGCCCAAAGTGCTTTGTGCTCAAGCTCTACCGGGAGGTGTCATGCCTTTCCAAATACCAACTTGTACAGTGACATGCCAATTGGAGTTTTGAAGGCTGTGCATTACACCCATAATGCATCATCCAGCTTTCTTGCCCAATTAGTCCTTATTACATTTACTATTTTTGTAAGGACACTTCTAGTCTCTCTGTTGGACACTTCGACTTGCCTGCTCGACTGTGGGTAGTACGGGGTGGTCACCTTATGATGAACTCCATACTTTTCCAACAGCCGTGCGAATGCTCTATTGCAGAAATGTGTTCCGCCATCACTTAGTATAGCTCTTGGGGTGCCAAAACGTGTGAAAATATTCTTCTTCAGAAAGCATGTTACCCCTTTAGCATCATTGTTCGGGAGAGCCACTACTTCGACCCACTTGGAGACGTAGTCAACTGCTACAAGTATGTACTTGTTACTATACGAGCTGACAAATGTCCCCATGAAGTCGATCCTCCACATGTCAAAAACCTCCACCTCTTGAATTGTGGTTATTGGCATCTCATGTCATCGAGATATGTTACATGTCTTGTGGAATTCATTGCAACTTTTGACCCATGCATGGGCATCCTTGAAAATAGTTGGCCAATGCAAACTCGACTCCAACACCTTTGCTGATGTCCGAATTCCTCCAAAGTGTCCACTATTTGGTGAAGCATGGCAATCCTACAAAATAAAATTTTGATCTTTCTCGGGGATACACTGTCGGATCATGTTATCTGCACAGATTTTAAAAAATAGAGGTTCATCCCAATAATAAAATCGATAAGCACGAAAGAACATTTTCTTTTGAATTGAGGAGAGTCAATAAGGTATAATACCACTTGCTAAAATCATACCACTATGCCTCATCCATTGTCATTTCTAGTAACTGTTCATTCGGGAATGTCTCTATTATATCCTCGACCTTTATCTTCTTTTTAGCTCCTTCCAACCTTGAGAGGTGGTCAGACACTTGGTTCTCCATCCCTTTTGCATCATATATCGTCATATTGAATTCTTGTAACAGAAGAACCTAGCGAATCAAGCGTGGCTTTGACTCCTTCTTTTCTATCAAGTACCTAATTGCTGCATGGTTAGTGTAAACAATAACTTTTGAGCCAATCAAGTATGACCTGAGTTTTGTCGAATGCAAAATGACATCCATCACCTCGTTTTCCATCAAGGTGTAATTGAGTGTGCACTGCTTAGCGTTCTGCTTGCATAGTAAATTGGGTGCATCAGTTTATCTTTTCGCTGCCCCATGACTGCTCCTATAGCATAATATCTTGCATCACACATGAGCTCAAATGTTTGCTCCTAGTTGGGTGCAACAATGATGGGTGTAGTAGCCAATCTTTTCTTCAACTCCTCAAATGCCAACCTGCAACCATTAGAAAACACAAAGGGGTGATCCTTTTCAAGGAGTTTGCATAATAGGTTGGCAATCTTAGCGAAATCTTTTATGAATCACCTGTAGAACCCAGTGTGCCCAAGGAAACGTCTCACCGCCTTGACTGAAGTAGGCAATGGAAACTTCTCAATCACATCAACCTTATCATGGTCAACCTCAATTCCCTTACTGAACACTCGATGCCCTAGGACTACCCCTTCTTGTACCATAAAATGACACTTCTCCCAGTTCAGCACTAAATTTGTTTCCGCACATCTTTTGAGCACACTTCTTAAGTTGTGAATACAGTCCTCAAATGAATCCCCCACCACAAAGAAATCATCCATAAGAACTTCCATAATGTCCACCACCATGTCTGTGAAAATGGCTAACATGCACTATTGAAATGTCGTTGGTGCATTGCAAAGCCCAAAAGGCATTCTCTGAAAGGCGAAAATGCCATAAAGACAAGTGAAGGATATTTTCTCTCTGTCTTCCGAGGCTATTGAGATCTGATTATACCCCGAATGTCCATCCAAGAAGCAAATTCACGATCGCCCGACCAACCTATCCAACAGTTGGTCAATGAATGGCAATGGGAAGTGATCTTTCCAAGTGGCTGTATTTAATTTCTGGTAATCCATGAAAATCTCCCATCCCGTGACTGTATGAGTTAAGATCAACTCGTTGTTCTCATTTTGTACAACCATCGTTCCCCCCTTTTCGGCACACATTGGACAGGGTTGACCTAATTGTTGGCAGAGATGGGGAAGATGATTCATGTATTTAACCATTTGATCACTTCCTTCTTCACGGCCTATTTTATATCCGGGTTCAACCTTCGTTGATATTCTCAACAATGTTTGTGCCCTTCTTTCTAAGAGAATCTTGTGCATATAGAAGGCTGGGCTGATAGCCTTTATGTCTGTCATGGTCCAACCAATGGTAGTCTTACATTCCTGTAGTATCTGTAGGAGGTGGTCTACCTGCACATCTAGAAAACCAGATGATATAATGACATGCAAGTAGAATCAGGGCCTAAGAAAACATAACTGAGGTGAGCTAGGAGTGGTTTCACCTCTAGCTTGGGTGGTTCTACTACTGATGGCTTCGCTGGAGGTGTAGCTATTTTTTCTAACTCAAGAGACTCTAACTGAGGTTCCTTTTTACAGAATACTTGGCCTTCAAGTGCCATCACCCACTCACCTAATCCTTCACCATCCATCTCATGACCGCTAACACGTATTGCCTCACAGTACTTTGCCTACCGAACGCGTCTCCCTGACCGTTAACACGAATGCTTAAGGTATGGTACCCCAATTAGCCTCATCCTTCTCAGCGAATGTGTTGTCTTCTTCCCGAACACGAAGAACAAAACCTCCTGCCATTGAATAACAATGCACATATGCGATTCCCATGTCGATAACGCGATGAAGAATGCATTAGCTATAATTCTATAAGACCAAAAAGAAGAAGAACTTCGTCCGAATTACACCCGAGGCCCCTGAGACCTTGTCCAAACGTACCAAAAGGTCCTAAAATATGATATGAACTTAGTCAAAGCTTCAAATCACATCAACAACATCAAAATCACAAATCACACTCCAATTCAAGCATAGTAAAACTAATGAACTTTCAACATCTAAAAATAACGCCAAGACATATCAAACTAACTCCTGATTGATCTCAACTTTTGTACATAAGTCATGAATGATATAACGGATCTACTCCAACTACTGGAACCAAAATCTGAGCCCGAGATCAATAAAATCAACTCTCGGTCAAAGCTCTCAATCTTCCAAACCTTCAACTTTTCAACTTTCGCTAATGCAAGCTAAAACTACCTACGGACCTCCAAATCAATATCAAGATATACTTTTAAGTCCAAAATTACCACACGAAGCTATCGGGGAGATCAAATCTCCATTCACGAGGCGTCTACATAAAAGTCAATCTCCGGTCAACTCTTTCAACTTAAGCTTCCAACCTTGGAATTAAGAGGCCTAATTCACTCTGAATCATCCCCGGAACCAAACCAACCACCCCAACAAATCACATAATGAACATAGAAGAAGCCATAAATGGGAGCACGGGGCTACGTTGGACCGTCACAATAGCCATCATTACTCTCTCATTTCTCAATCTTTAATATACAAAACCTTTCTACTACTAATCTTCCTCAGCCAACGTTTCTCCAGCCTAGTCTTCTTTCTCTGATTATTTTTTTCTTTAATAAATACTTAGTTGGGTTTTTTATTTATTCTTAGCTCCTTTCTAAGCTAGTTTGTTATTTAAGATTTTATTGTTCCTCTATCCTCTAAAAATAGGGCGAGGCTTGCTTAATCCTAGAAAGACTTTCACATTGTTGAAATATTTTAGGACAAAATTTAGCATGACTCAAGCCAATTTGTATATGTCTATCATAAATAATATTGTAGTGCTTATTTTTCTTCATTAACAAAATATCTTTAATTTTAATCATTTTCATTATATGTTAACCAATAGTTAATATACATAATAAAAACCAATTAGTAATATGTGGCCCACATGTAAGTTTTATGTAAAACTCAATGGAAATTGTAACACATTTATCTATTCATCAATGAAATAATGCCATGTTATATGACAAGCCACATTGACTGGAAATGGATTTCCTCTTTTTATTCTCTTTCTGCATTACAAATTTATTCATTGTTGTTTTCTTTGTTATATATATAAATCCAACGCAGCTTGTTTTATTACCTTCTTTAGGTCATCCAAAAGTCAAAAACTGTTCTGATTGCAATCCAAACATGTGGTTGGTGAATGGAGTTGTAATAGTATATGTTACATCGCATGTCAACATAATGCATAAAGAGGACCACGATTTTTAATAATTCTACTTATTTTCTCAGGTTCTAAGTAAATGGAAATCTATGTGTCTGCCATTACCTTTCATTTTTTTTAATATGGAGGAAGGATTTTGAGATATCTATGCTCATTTAGGAGATTTTGTCACCTTACCAACCATCTTTCGAAAGAGTTGCCATTTTCGACTAGTATCACTAAGCAGTTTCCTTTTGTTTTGTATTTTCAGTTTTCTCGTTCCTGTCCCCTCAAGCTTTTATGTTTTTTCTAGGGTATTATAGTTTCGGTCCTTGGACGTTATCCTCTAACGAAATCTATTATTTCCTTCATTCTTATCTTGGTAGATATAAAGCGTAAAATCGGTTCACTTTAAATACTTGAATTACATGTGAAATCAGAGATAGACGGAAGACGAATCAAATGGAAATTAATACCGAGGACAACAATTTCGGTTGGCATTAGGTTGGCCCCGAAGGGAATATTATCAATGAGAGCAAACAAATATTTTTCACCGGATGACATTCAATGAAAAATATTCTTCGGTATTAAATACACATCCACTACAGAGAATTTTGGCATTCATGACCTACCGTTACATATTCATTAATAGCTCACATTATTGTCATTTAATAGTGGATTAATCCTAGAACCTTGTTCATCTAGGCATAGCTATAAATAGTGACTTCAACAACTATTGTAGGACTCTCACAAACTTGTACACACCTTGTCCCAAGCTAATAATACTTTATTTTCTGTCTAACGACATTCCCACTTTTGTCTTTGGATGCTGCTATTTTATTTCGATTTCAACGCTAAATCTTGCATTTTATTTAATGTATTTATTAATTATTTTGCGATCATGTTAATTTGCTCGTCTATAAACTACGCTATAAATTCAATTGTACCGTTTTACGGATAAACGGATGGAAACTAGGAAGGCGACGAATTCGTCATTTAACTTCAATACAGATATAATTAGATATATTATTGTACTTTCTCTTTCAAATTCCTCCCAGAGTATTTATCTAATCTTCTTCTCTATGATAGTAAAACCATATAGCTTCATGTGATGGCTATATATACATTGCTCTCTCTTTCCCTATTATCAACGTTGATTCATCAAAACTTTTTCGACTAAGACTGATTAAGTTAACTTACACGACAAAACTTCTAAAGACACAATTTCTTGGTTGTATTTGGTCTTGTGCAGTTTAACTTTTTGGCAAAATAAAACGTGCCAGCTTTAATTAATTTCAAAGTCTAAAATGAAACTAAACAACTGAAAGAGTTGTTTCTCTTTAATTCTGAAACTCGTAATAAAGCATGAGAATTCGTTTTTTTTTTCTCTCGTGGTGCCCTCTGGTTGATTGAAAAGTCAAAAGAATGTATCTTCGAACGCGCTAAGATATGGTGGAAAAAGAGGTATTCCCTCGTGTCTAAAATAAGTGATTTTTTGGATGTATTCACGTAGATTAAGAAATTCACTTTTTAGTATTAATTAGCTATGGAATTGATCATATAACCTTTACTATATTACATAAACACCTATGACACATATTCCAATATTATTTACTCCAAGGATAATATAAGAAAAAATAATTAATTCTTTCTTGACATCTGAAAAAATTACTTATTTTATACCACAAAAAAATACCAAATCTTTTAGACCGGAAGGAGTAGGAGATTTTGAAACGACCCCGCACTTTTACATTTCATAATAATTGTTTCCCACACATAAATGAATGTGCTCATCAATGCCATTTTGGACTTCAGCTTTTTATTGATAACATGTAACTTGGCTCTTGGTTGGGCATGCGAATTGAGATTGAGTTTCCATTGCTTTTTTCTAACAGGACATTGACCTTTTCGTATCTCCAAAAGCTACGAATAAGTTGTTGGATAACATAAGTTCTAGATATAGATTTCATAATCATTAAGCCATTCGTTAATTAAGCAATATTATATATTTAATGATACGATTGGTAAAATAATGGCAAGTAATTTAATGGATTATAAGAGCATACAAATCCAATCACTAGCACTAAGCAGTATAAAATATTATGCACAAGCTACTGAGCTAGCTTCCTGAAGCGGCAAAATAAGTGTAAAAACAATTTTTCTGCGGATTTCATTTATATCTTATTATTTGCGCTTCATGGAGGTCTGTATCTTAATCTTCAGACTTTAGTTATTAAGTGAGTTTATTTTTAAAGTCTGAATCATAATCATTCAGATCTTAGTCATTACGCATGTTTGGTTTGTTAATTTACTTCACAACCACTTAATGAGTCTTGATAGGTCTGTATGTTTAAGAACAATAACAAAGTCTTAATTTCATTAAAATGCTATCATCCATATTCATTACTAACAGCAGACACTGCTTACCATTATCAACTACCACCATCACCACCATCCACAACCATAGTCATCGCCACTACCACCATCCACAAGCCCCACCACCATCATCCTTAACAATAACCACATACTCACCTACGTCAATTACCACTACCCACCATCCCATTACCATTAATAACCATAGCCGGCAGCGGTGACCATTATAAACAACTACCACCCACCATCGACGTCACGACCTAATCCAACTAATTGTGATGACACTTAACCCAACTCGATAGATAAGCCAATTAACCTCTATCCAATTTCAATGAAATTCAACAAGACAATTAAGTAAAAGAAAATATCGAATCTTATACATTTTCCCAAGGAATGGTAGTATAAATTGAGTTTTTAAGATTAGAATTTACAACGTTTGTGTGAAATAAAAATACATCATCTGTCTGAACAATACATAAACAGATTTTTCATGAGTCTAGAGCTACCATGAGCAAGAGGCAGTTATAACCGGAATGCAGGCACATCTTCAAATCCAGCTCACGTCGATCACAGCAACGTCAGCAGCCAACATCTGTACGGAAGGTGCAGAAATGTAGTACGCGTAGAACTGACCCTATCTACTCAATAAGTAACAAACCTAACCTTAGATTGAAAGTAGTGACGAGGTGGAACAAAGTTCGGAGTCCAACACCAATGGACAACAACAGTTTATAGCAACAAAATGGAAGTAATAAAAGAAGTAACTCAGAGATAAAATGCTCAGCTCATTCGCAGTTTCAGAAGATAGGCTTGTTTTTCAAGTATATCAATAGAAACCCAAATCTTTTGCCGAAATTACCAAAAATATAAGTAAGTTTTAAACTGTGATTTTTCTAAAAATCCTTTCAGCAGTAAATAAGATGTTTTATTTTCCAGATAACAAGAGTAAAATACATCTCTATGCCTATATGTCAATATGTGTGAGAAGCCATGAGTCAGGTGATACCGTACATCATGAGGAAAAATGCATCTCTATGCATGTATGTCAAGTGTGCATTCAAATACAATCTATCTCAGAGATGAACTCATGTACTCACACTCTTAGAGTACTCAATCTCACATTCTCACATTTTTCACCCATCATGATCAACCACTCGACATGCTCAATCACTCAGTATTGTATATGGACAATCTAACCAGGGAAGATCCATCGCCCGATTATACACATCGCAACTGACAGTCAATCACTCAGTACTGTATAAGGACAATCCAGCCCGGGGATGATCCATCCTCAAATATAAATGTTTCGGGCAAGATCCATGCCCTAGACAAGAGGGGTTGCTCTGATGGTAAGCAACCCCCACTTCCAACCGAGAGGTTGTGAGTTCGAGTCTCCCCAAGAGCAATGTGAGAAGTTCTTGGAGGGAAGGATGCCAGGGGTATATTTGGAAACAATCTCTCTACCCCAGGGTAGGGGTAAGGTGTGCGTACACACTACCCTCCCCAAACCAGACCCCACTAAGTGGGATTATACTGGGTTGTTGTTGTTGTTGTTGTTGTTGTTGCAAGATCCATGCCCAAGAATAATTTATCTCTCAATATAAATCAACCGCGCTCACTAGGGGTGTGTATAGACTCGGGAGGGGCTCCTTCAGCCCTAGCACCATAATAAGCCATAAACATGCATAAATCAACATAACATGCTACAATATGCATCCCGATCCCATAATATCACTAACACTCAGGTCCTTAGTCTCACTCGGTCATCGATCTCTCCAAACTCTCAAGCTTACAATGTCGTGAAACTAGTCCAAAATGATGATATGATGTATCAATAAATAGCAATAGAGACTAAGATATGATATGAAATGAATGAACATGACTGAGTATGAAATTTCAACTTAAACAAATAATTCAATCAATACTCACTGGGTCCCAAAAGAATAAGCATGTGTCCTAGACATGGATCATAACTCAATAGTTGTAGTACGTAAAGATTTTGTAATTACAGATAAGATCAGGTAACTGCACAGTACTACAAGAATGATGTAGTCACAATTCACATGATGCACACCCACACGCCCGTCACCTAGCATGTGCGCCACCTCAACTCCAAACACCCAACACATAGTTCAGGGTTTCATACCCGCAACACCAAGTTGTTACTTACTCGAACAAGCCAATTTCAATACCTAGCAAGCCAATGATGTTCCAAAGATTCCATCACGTGTGTACCAACCTC